>CM076576.1:717867381-717993327 GCA_034641835.2 Pinus albicaulis | reverse complement strand
AGAACCCCCCTAAATTTTTATATATAAAAAATAGGCGAATCCCCATGATACATAGGAAAAATGGATGTCGATTTTATTAATAATATAATATGTATATATAATTTTTTGGCGAATCTCTCACGAGATTATATTATCTTATAAAATCATGGTGAATCACTAGTACAAATGGCGAATCACTACTACAAAATGCTGAATCATTGTCTAGTGGAGTTCGGAGTGTTGGTTCCAATGAAGATATGGTAATTGAACCAGGAGTAGAAGGAAGAGAACCACCGAGACCAAGCTTGGCACATGGTGACTCGTGAGGGAAGTAGTTCTCGTGTAGTTTGGAAAATACGTTCTTCTAGTTCTGCTAAGCGTAGTGTTGTTTGTCATGCTACTACTAGCACTGATATTGAGGTTGGAGAGGAGTTTGAGGAAAGGTAGTAGTGGTGGAGAATTACAAAGAGTACCCCATGATGGGCTCCATTTTTCCCTTTGGTATTTGTGCCTGCAAGACCTTCTGTCCATTGAACCAACAATTAGTCGTTCAACCAACAATCAACTTGACTGAGTTGATTAGGTACGAGTCAACTTAGACTAATCTTCAAAACTATGCTTTGCACTATCCCATATTTATCACACTAATGCTACACAACATTGTGCATTTGCACCTAACTCTCAATAATTCTTTTCCAAGAAAAATCTATAATAAGAAAAATCTATAATAAGAAAAATATTTTACTATATTCTAAAAGGTGAAGATGTCAAAATCATGCCACAATGTGAAAGGAAATAAAATATCTTTCCTCAAACCACCAAATATATAAAGAAAACAATAATGATTATAATAATAGAACTGGATCTATCGATCTATCGATATATGCATGATATGAGAACCATAAGCATTCAAGAGACTAATTTCAAGCTCAACAAAATCCTCTAAACAAGCAACAAACAAACCACTAAAATTTTCAAAGATATCAAGGCTAGACATTAACACAATTTCATGTACTTGAATAAGCCCATTGTTGCTTAGCGCTAGACTTCTTAAATTAGTTCTTTATCATTTAATACTATGACACTATCTATGTGAAAAGAAATAGGTCCCAACTTCATCAAATCTGATTTCATTTCCAATCAAAGATCAAAACTAGCTTCGTTTTCAATACCAATATAAAATCACACATTTTCCAAATATCAATAATTATTTTCCAAGAAAATATAAAACTCGAAACTCAGCAAAATTCCCCAAACACAAGCAACATATATACCATTAAAATTTTCTAAGATGTCAAAGCTAGACATCAAGGTAGTTTCATGTACTTGAAAGAGCCCATTGATGCTTTGCATTAGTCTTGTTAAATTAGTTATTTATCATTTAATACTAGTCAAACACTATCTATGTGAAAATAGGTCCCAAAATCATCAAATCCAGCTTCATTTCCTGTCACAAATAAGAAGCAAACAATGTAAGGATTAAATATGAAACATCAATCTTAAAATAACACACATGAAAGAAATGTAGCTGCAATGTTACAATGAAAAATACAAAATATAGAACCCATTTTTACCTGAATTTGACATGTAGTAATCATGCATGATCAACGGAACATGTATACCAAAATAAGAGTCCTAGGGTATTTCAATTTCCCAATTCTCATCTTGGTCATCATTTTCTACATTGTGAACATGATCTTCTCCAGATGTACTATCATTATGAGCCTCCAAAACATTATGTTCTGTATCAAGTTCATTAGATAAATTTTTTATATTGTTTTCTCCCCTTCTATCACAATCTGATCGCCAAAGCGCTAGTGCTCTTTCATATGGAAAATTGTCAACGTCATACTTTGTTACATATAATATTAAACATGTATCCACATGTTTATCAAGCTTGTTCCTCAACTTTGACTTCAAAAATGATAGTGCACTAAACATTCTCTCATCCTCCACTGATCCCAAAATCATAGTTTGACACAAATATGCTAATTTAAAATATTCTGATATGTTTTCTTGCAGGTATTGGCTAGCACTTAAAGTATTCCATAATCTTGTTATAGCACCGTTTTCATTAGGATTCTCCAAAAAAGGATATTGCTTCCACATTGTTTCAGCAAAGCGTCCACCTTGTTGATACAATTTTGATGAATCTAAAATACCTTCAATCTGTTCTCCATGTATCGAGACTTTCTTGAAAAAGTGGTCTACTAAACATTTTAATCTCTTTTGAAAATCGGCTTTTAAATTTCTTGAACATTGACAATTGTTCCAATATTGAGGGTATACCACACACATGGCCACCAACAATTCATCTCGAGGAAATCGTTCTCTTATCTCTGATGATAGTGATCTTGCAATTTCTATCAAATTTTGTCTCACTGAGATAACAATATCATCAAATTGGTCTCTTGACACGGGGCAATCTTTGGTGATTCGTCCTGTCTTACTAATATAATGAAAGGGGACCATATACCCATGCACTGTGATACATAGTATCCCTTTTTCATCAAACGTCAAAATTTTTTTAGTATTTTCTATATTGATGATCTTAGTCCAACTTGTAAACTCCGGACCAGTAAAAGAGTCTGGCATCATATACAAATTATCCAATGCAAGGCATGCTGACTTTCTCGCATTTGTGGATTCGGCAATATACATTGTGCGATTCTGAGACATTTTCACGAGGAAATTCATTTCATGTAGCATAGGAAGAATTCCAGCCAATGTCAATAATGTTTCTATATCAGTTAGTCGAAAAAGAAGATATTGAGCTTTGTCTACATTGTAGCGATTTGCATACTTCAACCCTACCAAAGATTTGAACTCACTAAATAGTCTTTGAGCTGGTCCATTTAATGAGATCCATCTTGTATCAACATCTTTCAGTAGTTTTTTTCCATCCGTAACACCATATGCAAATTGTTGAAACTCTAAATATCGTTTGGGACTACGAGAAAAGTATGCATGAGTCTCACGTACAAGATCTTCAACTTTTGAAACTAATGGAAACTTGCTTACTATTTTAAATGCAAGATTCATCCTATGAGCCATACAATGAATATTAATCATATATGGCGAAGCTGATAGTTGTAGTCGAACACAAAGACCATTCCTTTGTCCTTGCATTACCGATGCTCCATCTGCTCCAACACATACCAACTTTTTTGCAATCGTTAAATGATCCATACCACTTTCCTTCAAAGTATTAAGAACAAGTTCATAAATATTTTCAGCTGTAGAAGTCTCTCTCATCTTTTTAATCCCAAGTAGATAGGAATGCCTAATATGGTCATCAACCATATAAATGCTCATGCAAATCCATGAAGTATTATCAATAGTTGTAACCCCATCCAAAGACAATGCCAAAAACCTAGCATTTGCAATCTCCTGTTTCAAATCATCAATTTCTACTTGAGCTAGATATCTTGCCCATTCCCAACCACTAGTTATGGACCAATGAGAAGATGGAAAGTTTGGCACGTGAAGAAAAGATAGAAATTTCATCTGATCTAGATAATCTGTCATAGGACGACCTTTAATTAAGATGTGAAATACAGTGCTCAATTGTATCGTCTTGGATAACAAACTTCTTTCCATCGTCTTTTCAAATTGAGATATGATGGTTCCTCCACTTGCCTCAAGTTTCTTCTTATTTATTAAATATTTTTTGTATTCTTCCACACATTGGCTATGTCGGCATTCCTCCAAAGATTTCCATTTGACAATAGATTTCTCTTTACCATCTACAATTTTCTTTTCATAAACCTTTCCTGCATGCTTTTGTACTGTATCTAGCTTCATCTGAAATTTCACTACCTTGCAACTTTTCCAACTACACACAAGACATTTAACTTCTCGTAAATCCTCATTTGTAGAAGGTATTTCTTCAATAAATGGAAAACTTGAGAGCCAATCATCTTGGAATTTTCTCCCTATGGTCCACTGGCCTTTTTTCCTTTTCCGTGAATGGTTTGTGTCACCTTCCAAGGAAATATCTTTAACAATTTCATCATTAATTTATGTTGAAATTGCATTTATCTCACCCTGATCACTTGAGGAACCTATTATTTCATCCATCATATGGATATCAGATGCATTTTCACAAGAGTTAACATCTCTCTCAGTAACAGATTGTTCAAAGGAGCTTGAAGCATGAAGAGAATGTGTATTCTTGGATTGAGACTTTTTAAAGTATGATAATACATCAATTTGCCTTGATAGTTTCTTCCCAGGATTAGATTTTGACATCTCACTGAATATTCCAGAAGTAAAATTTCAAATCGATCTAGAAACCCGCATCAATAGTTTCCAAGAGTTGAGAATTACTAGATTTGTAAGTAGCTTTCAAAGTAAAATAAGTGTAATGTTCACAAAAACCATTATGAAATTTTTTATTAAAATGTTGTGCCAAGGCCCAAGCCCAAAAGCAAAAATAAATCATTATACACAAAACAATAACATCATGAGTCATCATCTATAAAACAAAGAACATCATTCAAATATAAAATATAAAAAATTTCCACTAAATTAAATCATATCTCCAAATCACCTAATGAACACTTGAAAGATTTAAACAAAACAACAAAATATTACAATAACTTTAATCATCCTTTCCAAAACACCTCTCCCTTAAGTTGTAAATAATTGGTTATAAGAAGTTGAAACATATCCTCTATCATTTTCCATGATAAAAGTGAGGAAGGAAACTAGTCAGTTAGTAGTGATTCTTTTACTTATCAATGGAAAGAAATCCCTTAAGACATTGTCCTCCTGTTGACCATAATTTCCTTTCCATAGTGAAACACGTCCAGTATGGCCATGAAATAACCTAAAAAGACTCAAATGCTTTCCATGATTTGTAAACACACGGGTGCCATGTAAAGTTTCAGGCCCAAAAAAGCACGTTTGGGATCCTATAAAGCAAAATTAATTATTGTATCAAACATTTAAAACTACTAATTAGCACTTACTGTTTGTTATTTAACCAAGTTCCATTGAAATAACAGTCATGGGATGTTACCAAAGAGTTAACCAATAGATAAATGCACACCACAAATCATACATTCACTGGAACTTCCCCTCCCATGAATGACCATCTAAGGGAAAGGGGCAAAAAAGAAGAAAAGAAGTCAACGAATCACCACAATCAACCAATGATTCTTAGTGTCAAATCATTGGAAACTACAAATCAAGTGCAAATTTAACCCATGCATCCATGGGTTGACAAAAAGAGTTTATAGCAGCCACAAGCTAATCATTCTACGAGTCTACCCAAATCTGACACAAACTCCTAAAACTTGTTGATTAGAAATTCCCCAAGAAATTTCACTTGGTTCATGAGAGAATGAAAGACAAGTGCAAATAAACTTCCATAAAAAACGAGTGCAAATATCCTTCCATGAATGGATATCACTCTCCAAAATCATTTTGGGCATATTCCAATATGTAGGAGCCAGGGAAACATGGTGAATAACAGCAGTCTATTGTGCCTGAATTTAAACTGCATCAAGGGAACATTTGCACTCTTCACACATTGAACATTGAAGACAATTAATTAATGTCTGACATGACCATAGCAACAAAAGCATCAAGCAGAGACTATAACAAGATTATGTGAAAGTGAGAAAGAACACCCATCATGAAGCATCAAGTAATATCATCCACAACATCAACATCACTGTTGGGCAGATTTTGATCGCCTTCACCTACTAGAAGTAACTTCTAGTTGTAAAGGTGGTTTTAAAGCTAATCTACGCGAATGACGGGGGGTAGGATTATGTTCTTCCACGATTGCTGATTAATTTTAACCAAAAATAAATAAACAAAAAGAGGGTAATGCTAGGCAAAAGGGTTTACCAGTAAACTGTGAACTGCAGAATACCTCCTGGCAAGCCAAGAAGTACAGGCAGGAAATCTCCCCGAATGCTGTGTTCGGTGTATCACAATTTAAAGGCGGCCGACTCGGTTCACTATGGATGGATAACACCTAAAAGTTGTCCTCCCAAATATACCCGAAGGTACGTGGAGGCCCAAGTCCGTAATAGTGCTGTCTAATGCGAAACCGCACAGTGAGAGCACCACCTATATACTTATCGTACTGTAATGCCGCCCCAAGGGACGTGCTACGATATACTTACGTACGTGGGGTGAGATATCACACTCGGAATGTATCGCAGACAAGTTAACAACAGCTGTTATGTTTTACGACACCGGAACACGTCTCTAGCCTAGACCTTCTAAATGTTATTGTTATGGTTCCAATGCATTTTTAGATAAATTGAGATTAATTTTATGTTGATCTTGCTTAACAATTTGCCTTTCAATGGTACCGCGATGATGTATGTTGAAATTACTAAATGCAAACTAAGAATGATAAGCAAACTTTTCACTTTTAGTTTTTCAATGAAAGACCTAGCTACAAAGGGAAGAGAGCAAATAATTTTGTGAGCAAGCAAATCAATGAACAAAAGAAAACATTGAGCACAAAACTAAATGCAGATTTCCTAATGTTCCTTTTTTGCAAAAAAAAACACAATCCTACATGCAAATGCAAGTTTTTCTTTTCAGTTCCTTTAATGTTATGAATGCAAAAAAGAAACTAAGTGCATCAAACAAATGCTTTTTACTTTTGAGAAATGAAGAATATGAACGACAATTGTATAACTGCCATCATTGCCAGCGTATACATGCCATTTACAAAATGTCAAGGAACTAGATTAAGAAGAGATATCTCAAAGATCGAATTAAAAAGGAAAATAAAACAATCATCATGATACAAGAAACAAAAATATCAGATGTCTTAAATATCATATTTTCTCTAACTGACAACAATTTTCTTTCTGTCTGCTCAATATTAGTTCTTATTTTTCTGTTATCCATTCTCATTTATTTAAAATTCTCATAAAATTTACATAAAAGGTCCTTCAATTCCCTAATTTATTCTTCATTTTGAGGTTTTATTTGAATTCATCACATTTACTTTTCATTTATAAGGTCTACTTCCTTTTCTTCGTAATTGAATATTTCTCTGAGGAACATGTCCAAAGAAATTATAGCTTATTTTTCCAACGAATTTCCATAATTAGAATCAAGCTTAAAAAAACATCTATGAACCAGGTTCACTTATCAAAATTAACTACATTCTATTTTTTAATAAGAAAAAGGAGGCTTGTATCAAGATAAGACAATCTCTCCATGCAAGGAACAATTTCCAAAGTATAATATTAAATGAATTCCTCAATGTAAGCTATTAACTTCTCTATGGTAGTATCAAACTGGTGTTTCAAGTCAGGATGAAGTCATGAGGAGGCTTTCATTGATATTTACTTTTCTGAAAGATATTTTCTAAAGGAATCTACCTCCAAATGTAAGGAATCTCTGTCATTTGCATTTTGAGCGGCTTGAAAATCCATTTCATGTGGCCCAAACATATCCTACCACCTGGAATCCATATTGTTTTACCTACCACTCAACATCTAGATCCCAATTTTTGCTCTATGCCTTAATGCCCTCTCTAGAGAATGACCAATACAGTAAATTTTTGCACAACTCATCAACCCAACCTTCATTGTTTTCCTTGAGTTCTCATACCTCTATCAAAAATTTTATAAGACTTTTTTTGCCTCATCAAGACATGCTGCATGCTCTGAAACAGATTGACTGTTCTTTCTACCATTTTCCACAAACAAATTACTTTAAATCTTCTCATCAGATTGACTGTTCTCAGTTTGTGTGGGAAAGCCAGCTCCTCATGTGGAAATTCAGATTGAACCAAGCAATTATAGTATAAAAGCTTGTTTCCCCAGTAATGTAACAAAATTCACACAACTCTGTTAGGTGTAATTGCTTATTCATTACCAATTAAGGCTCGTTGAAGGGGTTCAAGCAACAGACCTGTATAACTCAATGCGAGACTTCGTTCTTGTACAAGTATTATGTCTAGTTTGAATCAATTGCTGACACAATTTACTCTCTAATTTATAAATGTGCCTCTGTTAGGTTGTAGGGATAGAAATAAGTGCCCCTACTGTTGCAGATGCTCAAAGAAATGCAGAAATCAATGGCATAAAAAATTGCAAGTTTGTTTGTGCCAAGGTGATAAAACTAGGAAGTCCAGACAGCATCATGAATTCATTTGCATTTGGTTCTAAACATATACTGCTTGTCTGATTTGATTTTTGGTGGAGGAATTTTATTATTTCACTAATTAAGATGGGATTTTTATAGGCAGAAGATGTGATTGATTCATTGTTGAAGGAGTATCTCGAATTGCCAGCAGAGATGGCATCAGATATCTCAGATAATGCCACTGACAAGGATATTGACAATATATCCAAGAAAAGTGCCAGTGAATATGGCACGCAGGGTAATACTTCTTCAGTGTCTACAAATGACACAAAAATAAAAGGTGACACTATTTCCAAGGAAACTGAACATATTGGTAATATGAGCAGCAAGTCTCCAGGAATCGCCACTGAGACAAATGAGCTTATTGAAAACAAGAAAGAAGAAAATATTTTGGAGCGGTTTAGAGAAGTAGTTGTTATAGTTGATCCTCCACGTTGTGGCCTCCACCCTGTTGTAAGCATGTATTGGATTTCAAATGCAATATGACGATTGTTTATGCCTTCACCAAGTAAATATAATATGACTCACATGAAATGAATTTCATAGTTTGGAGTAACTTGTCTGAAATTATTTGTTTAAACTTTACAGGTCATCAAGGCTCTTAGAACTCACCCTTGCTTGCGTCGGGTAGTGTAAGCAATCAGAGTGCTTTCCTGTTGTTTTTCTTTGATGAAGTTCATAATCTCGATAGTGTTGTCTTGTGCATCAGACACAAAGAAGCAATGGGGTGGGAATTTAAGACACTCAGATTTGACTTCTTGTGTTGTTTGCAATGTGCAGTTATATCTCATGTAATCCAGAGACCTTAGTAGCTAATGCAATCGAACTTTGTACACCATCAACTGGTAAAGTGGAGAAAGTAAAGGGGAAGAGAGGTGGATACAGACACATGGGCAATGCAAGTCATGCTAGGCAGCGTGCCAAATCCATGCCAGTTTCGGAACCATTTTTCCCAGTCAAGGCAATGGCTGTAGATTTGTTTCCTCATACGTCACACTGCGAGATGGTGATGTTGTTGGAAAGATAGGATTTGGCTTTTGAGGACATTTCTTCATTGCATTTTTAGCCATAGCCAACTGCTCTAAATATCTTATGGGAGAATATGTTAGTATTGTGCAATGCGAGTGAGCCTTAAGTTATGCAAATGTGGCGCTCTTGAAGTGCATTTTCATATTTTGCTAGTGTTGCAAAGTCAGGAACGCACCTGAATTAGATTTTGTTGTAAGCTGTCATCTTTCTCGTATGTTGTTTTTGAGGAATCAATTAAATTTAGTTAGAAAATAGGTTTTCTAATCTCAGTCATCTTTTATTCTTCGACAAGCTCTTTTGTGAGGATATCCATTTGCATTGGCTGTTAACGATGATACACAGAGTAGGTCACCAAGCTTTACTACCCTATGATGAACAGCTATCACTGGACCCTGCAACTAAAAACCTTAGAGTTCTAAACCTCTTTTTATGCATAGAGGTAAGTGTCTCTACTCAGCTACAAAAGATTAAAATTTGAAAGCATTGGACCATGCTACTACTCAAATGTTGAGGTGGATATTATAAGAGGTTAGCATTTCTACTCGGCTACAGAAGATTAAAATTTGAGGGACCAAGTCAATGTCAAAGATAGATACATAACTATATTATGATGTGAGTTAAATATATTACATTAGAACATTTCAATGCTGTAAAATGTTGAAGAAAGACTAAATATGTAATTGCTTATCTTCGCATATTAACATTCTACATTGCTTTTGGTAAGGACAGTTGAAAGGAGTGTCAGCGATATTAGGGATAAATTATGAAACTGAGAACCCTCTTGATGCATTTTAGCTCATTAGATATGGTGTGATTTCAACTTTTAGATTGCTTTTCGAATAGGTCAGATGAATCTAGTATTACTGATGTTGGATAAATAATGAAACCATAGAACCACTGTACCATTCTGCTCATTAGATATGGTGCTGAGTAGGATGTTATTATGACTTTAGCCCTCTATGCATACTCAGTTGTTCAACATACTTGGTAACAGCATCCTCTGCAAGCAACTCACATGATTCCCAAAGGATTATCATAAATCAGACTTCTAGTGGATCAACCATGGTGTGGAGAGGCTCCTGGACTTAAAGCACCACCAAACCCCATGGGGTTATGGTGTGTCGGGGTCTTACTACCACCCTCAATCCTGGTGATCACAATCACACTGAGAATGACATCTCCCTCTTTAAGGATCTTGCTATCACTTGAGAATGGATTGATCACAACCACATTCAACAGTTGTGTCCTGCAATGGCTCCAAAAAAAAACTACAAGGAGCTAGATAGAATTTGAGTGTAACTACCCCTCCCATCCCATTGTCCACTCATAGTAGGTTAAAGCAATCAATATTCTGTTTATTTGAGTACATAATTCAAATAACTAGTTGTAGCACAACAATGAGAACATATTCTGCTGATCCAAGAATATTTCCTCATAAGCTAGCCAGCCCCATCAACGGGAAATCAACTTTCTTTGTATTTTTTCTAATTTAACATCTTCTCTCGATTTAGCTCTTGGCATATATCCCTTCTAAATTCCAAGGGTGAATTGGGTTTGATAATGAATATGCAAGTGTTGAGAACAAGGTAAATGAAATTTATTGTTCTTTTTCTTTTGCCTTTTAACTCAAGCTAACTTTGTAGGTCAAGGTCAAAACCCTTCCTCAAGACTTCGTGAAGAGTCCTTCCCTTGATCACATTTCCTTGTCTTTCTGTCAGTGTTTTAGCTTGAAATATATTAGTCCTTTCAAAATACTAATTTATATACAACATCATCATAAATGAATATAGCATAATAACATGAATAACAATTTATATACAACAATATCATCATAAATGAATAGCATAATAACATGAAGTACACATCAATATATTCATTCAGATCAATATCTTCCACATCATCAAATCATTAATATTAACTTGACAATCAATATCAACTTGTGTGTCTTTAGCATAATAATGTTTATAGCATAATAACTTGTGTGCCATCATCCATTTCTACATAATATTGCAATCTTGCCGTCTGATCTCATTTCCCTTGTGGTAACTTGTTGATGACTATAAAGGTATGACAGAGGCTTGCTCTTCAATGACTTTTATGGTTTTTTATGATCCAATGATCGGAGAAGACACGGCTAGAAACACACAGAAATTAACCATGGCATTACACAATCCAGATGTTTCCAAAGATCACAGTGTAGGAGTTTGTGTGGGAAAGCCAGCCCCTCAAGTGGAAATTCAGATTGAACCAAGCAATACATTTTTATATGAGAATGAGGGATATAATGTGGGAAATATATTAACAAAGGGTCCTCCTGTGATGCAAAGTATTGGGGCCAAGAGGAAGCCACTGCAGCTGCATTTAGAGAAAATCGATGGCTGAAAACAGGGGATGCTGGTTGGATTGACAAAGAGGGGAGTTTACAATTCTGTCACAGGAGCACTATCATCATAATGAGAATTATGTCACTGATATCAAGGAGTTGAGATTAACAACAAGTCCTTATAGACTAGAGTTATTTCCTTCATTAAAATGCAACAAGATCATCCTCTCCTGGCTGCAAGAATTTGCATCATAAAAAATAAAACAAAACAAATCTTGATGTAGCAGCTATTAAATGGTTAGAAAATCTTGCATTAATTTCTCTAAAAGAAAATTTAAATCGTGTTTATATGGTTCTGTCTATCTAATATCATAGCAAGCTTAAGATTTTACAGATAGTTAAGGTGCTTAATTTGGTTTGTTCCTGGTAATTTTTTGTGTCAATAGGAAGGATAAGACCATTTAAGAGTCCAAGGAGTTAGCTCAACCAGATATCACCAATGATTGATAGGTTTACTAGAGTTTCCACAAATGTGAGGAAGCATCTTTTGGGTTTCCCACACATCTCCATCCCTCAATATTTTCTTTGAAATTAAAACATTTTAGGATGGATGAACATTTGGCCTTTGTTGTTGAAGTACTAAATGAAGCAATCCAGCCTTATGTTTTGCCAAAAAAATCATAAAAATTGGCAATTCAGGAGAAGTTTTAATAGCACATGCAGATTTTAGAAATAAAGAAATTGTGAACTTCAATGTCTAAACATCCTTGATGATATGAAACAAGTAGATAAAGAAGAATAATTTGGAATCATGAATGCAATCAGCCACTTTAGGAAGTCTAGTAAATCAGTTTATGGTTCCATTAGCAATTCAACTTTCATATAACTGGGGAAACAAGCTTTGATACTACATTCCATCTAATATCTCAAGACCTTTGGAAAAGTTGTGCAAGAATTTGTATTCATATCGAATCTACAATTCCTATATGCAAATTATTACTTTCTTTCTTGTAGTGTAGCCTGTGTTTTCTTGTTGGGTTGTTTGAATTCCAAATGATCATAACATAGTTATTATTCTTGAATTTGGTTTTGTTGATAATATAAAATTTTGTTGTGTGTATTCTGTGGCATATATGTTATTATATTTCTATATTTGTGCTATAGAAGAAAGGACGGAGGATTGGAGCTATGTTTTCCAACTGTTAAAAAGACACTTAATGGAGCAGGAAGCCTATCGCCACAACTTCTCAAGAGTGCCATTGAACTTTTTCCACGAGCTCAATTTTTTTCAGCTTATGGTTAGTATACCATCTTAGTTACTGTTGTCAAAGAAACAAATTAAAATGATTGCCAACCTTTCTCTCGCAACCATTCTAGTGCCATCATCCATTTCTACATAATATTGCAATCTTGCCATCTGATCTCATTTCCCTTGTGGTAACTTGTTGATGACTATAAAGGTATGACAGAGGCTTGCTCTTCAATGACTTTTATGGTTTCCTATGATCCAATGATCGGAGAAGACATGGCTAGAAACACACAGAAATTAACCATGGCATTACACAATCCAGATGTTTCCAGAGATCACAGTGTAGGAGTTTGTGTGGGAAAGCCAGCCCCTCATGTGGAAATTCAGATTGAACCAAGAAATTATAGTATCAAAGCTTGTTTCCCCAGTAATGTAACAAAATTCACACAACTCTGTTAGGTGTAATTTCTTATTCATTACCAATTAAGGCTCGTTGAAGGGGTTCAAGCAACATACCTGTATAACTCATTGCGAGATTTCGTTCTTGTACAAGTATTATGTCTAGTTTGAATCAATTGCTGACACAATTTACTCTCTAATTTATAAATGTGCCTCTGTTAGGTTGTAGGGATAGAAATGAGTGCCCCTGCTGTTGCAGATGCTCAAAGAAATGCAAAAATCAATGGCATAAAAAATTGCAAGTTTGTTTGTGCCAAGGTGATAAAACTAGGAAGTCCAGACAGCATCATGAATTCATTTGCATTTGGTTCTAAACATATACTGCTTGTCTGATTTGATTTTTGGTGGAGGCATTTTATTATTGCACTAATTAAGATGGGATTGTTATAGGCAGAAGATGTGATTGATTCATTGTTGAAGGAGTATCTCGAATTGCCAGCAGAGATGGCATCAGATATCTCAGATAATGCCACTGACAAGGATATTGACAATATATCCAAGAAAAGTGCCAGTGAATATGGCATGCAGGGTAATAATTCTTTAGTGTCTACAAATGACACAAAAATAAAAGGTGACACTATTGCCAAGGAAACTGAACATATTGGTAATATGAGCAGCAAGTCTCCAGGAATCGCCACTGAGACAAATGAGCTTACTGAAAACAAGAAAGAAGAAAATATTTTGGAGCGGTTTAGAGAAGTAGTTGTTATAGTTGATCCTCCACGTTGTGGCCTCCACCCTGTTGTAAGCATGTATTGGATTTCAAATGCAATATGACTATTGTTTATGCCTTCACCAAGTAAATATAATATGACTCACATGAAATGAATTTCATAGTTTGGAGTAACTTGTCTGAAATTATTTGTTTAAACTTTACAGGTCATCAAGGCTCTTAGAACTCACCCCTGCTTGCGTCGGGTAGTGTAAGAAATCAGAGTGCTTTCCTGTTGTTTTTCTTTGATGAAGTTCATAATCTCGATAGTGTTGTCTTGTGCATCAGACACAAAGAAGAAATGGGGTGGGAATTTAAAACACTCAGATTTAACTTCTTGTGTTGTTTGCAATGTGCAGTTATATCTCATGTAATCCAGAGACCTTAGTAGCTAATGCAATCGAACTTTGTACACCATCAACTGGTAAAGTGGAGAAAGTAAAGGGGAAGAGAGGTGGATACAGACACATGGGCAATGCAGGTCATGCTAGGCAGCGTGCCAAATCCATGCCAGTTTCGGAACCATTTTGCCCAGTCAAGGCAATGGTTGTAGATTTGTTTCCTCATACGTCACACTGCGAGATGGTGATGCTGTTGGAAAGATAGGATTTGGCTTTTGAGGACATTTCTTCATTGCATTTTTAGCCAAAGCCAACTGCTCTAAATCTCTTATGGGAGAATATGTTAGTCTTGTGCAATGCGAGTGAGCCTTAAGTTATGCAAATGTGGCGCTCTTGAAGTGCATTTTCAGATTTTGCTAGTGTTGCAAAGTCAGGAACGCACCTGAATTAGATTTTGTTGCGAGCTGTCATCTTTCTCGTATGTTGTTTTTGAGGAATCAATTAAATTTAGTTAGAAAATAGGTTTTCTAATCTCAGTCATCTTTTATTCTTCGACAAGCTCTTTTGTGAGGATAGCCATTTGCATTGGCTGTTAACGATGATACACAGAGTAGGTCACCAAGCTTTACTACCCTATGCTGAACAGCTATCACTAGACCCTGCAACTAAAAACCTTAGAGTTCTAAACCTCTTTTTATGCATAGAGGTAAGTGTCTCTACTCAGCTACAGAAGATTAACGTTATGTTACTTACAGCTACTGTCGTGACAACACCAGGTTTCAGAAACTCCTCCAGAGAATCGTATTCAATGTACAAATAGAACTGAAGGTGCATACCCTTGAACAGACTGGCGAAAAGCGGCGTGCGCTTGAGGTCGAGCGAACTTGTAGATCCGGCGTGCGCTTGAGGTTGAGCGAACTTGTAAATCCGGCGTGCGCTTGAGGTCGAGCGCGGCTCTGGCACACTGTTATCTCCCACAAGAACACCAATACCATATTTTTCGAACTGCATATCTCTGCTATATACCAACTGGAAGGGCCCTAACAACGAAAGGACCAGAGAGGGTCGCCCTGGCTCAGCCAGCAAGAACTTCGGTGTCCAGCGGCCAGCCACCTCTCCTAACCATTGAAAAAATTGGGGCGAATCACTGTAACTCCCCATTTGAACCCTGTAAATCCAGGCGAATGCCATGGAAATTTGCTCCATAAGAAAAAAATCGGGCGAATTCCATTTTTCCAGGGTTATGCGCCCCTATTTTTGGTGGGCTAATACTTAATTATTAATTATTTTTAAAATATTTATTGGGCTAATTTTTTAAACTATAGAAAATGGGTTTTATGTAAAAAATTAGCCCCATTAAAATTGAAAATCCCTTAAAATTCGCCTTTGGGCTAAAATTCGCCCCTAAAATTATCCCTGACTGGTCGAGAAGGAGTCGGGGAAGAAGGTGATTGCTCTAAGGAGTGATAACGGTGGTGAATTCAAGGAGTTCTGCAGTGCAGAAGGGATTCGGAGAGAGCTCATCGCACCCCATAACCCACAACAGAACGGGGTGGCTGAGCGGAAGAACAGAATGATCGTGGGTGTTGCACAGGCGATGTTGCATGATCAGGGCCTACCCCTTCACTTTTGGGATGAGGCATGCAATACAGCAGTGTATGTGCAGAACCGTTGTCCTCACAAGGTTCTTGGCATGAGTACACCGGAGGAGGCTTATTCTGGCAAGAGGCCTGATATTTCCCATTTACGGATTTTTGGTTCTCCTGTCTACATGCATGTGACGAAGGATGCGAGAAGGAAGCTGGATCCGACCGCAAAGGTTGGAATATTTGTGGGGTACACTGATACACCTCACAACTACCGGGTGTATTTGTCAGACAGTCGCAAGACTGTTGTGCGACGGGATATAAAATTTCAAGAGGAGAAAGCCATGCAGTGTTCGCTTGAGAGGGAGCTACACTTGCATGTAGATGAGGAGCTGTTAGTTCCTAAGGAGGAGCTTCCGGATGTGGATCAGCCACAAGAGGAGGTTCAGGAGGTGGAAGAAACCACCCATGCAGCGCCAACCATCAGAGGGCACATGCGCACTACAGAAGCTGAGCGACTGGCTCGGGATGCAGAGAAGGTTGTAGGACCACCTACAGCACAGCGCAGACAGAGACAGTCACCGGATCGGTACACTGGATACATGACTCTTGTGAGTCAATGTGTTGTGACGGAGCCATCCTCTTTTGAGGAAGCTGTGGAGGAACCCGCATGGGTTGATGCCATGATCGAAGAATATGATTCGATCGTCAGGAACAGTGCATGGGAGATTGTCCCAAGACCGGTGGGAAAATCAGTGGTGGGTTCGCGATGGATATACAAGGTGAAGCAGGCGGATGACGGGAGTGTGGAGAAGTACAAGGCGAGATTCGTCGCCCGTGGCTTTTCACAGATCGAGGGGATTTACTATGAGGAGACCTTTGCACCTGTCGCAAGGTACTCTTCCATACTTACAATCCTTGCTCTCTTAGCGCAGATGGGGTGGCACATTCATCAGATGGATGTGAAGATTGCGTTTCTCAATGGAGTTATTGAGGAGGAGGTGTACATAGAGCAGCGTGAAGGTTTCTAGATCTTCAGCAGTGAGTCGCATGTGTGCCGACTCAAGAGAGCACTGTACGGGCTGAAGCAAGCACCTCGTGCTTGGTACACTCGGATAGACAGCTACTTCACCGGGCTTGGATTCTCCAAGAGTGAGGCAGATCAAAACCTGTACCAGATTGTGGTGGAGGGGAAGCTGTTGATCATCGTACTGTATGTAGATGATCTGATTTTGACCGGCGATGAGCAGTTGATACTTTCATGCAAGGAGGATCTTGCACGAGAGTTCGAGATGAAGGACTTGGGCATCCTTCATTATTTCCTGGGATTGGAGATTTGGCAGCGCAGTGGAGGACTGTTTGTTTCTCGGGGCAAGTATGCCCGGGAGATTCTGGAGAGGTTCAACATGCAAGGCTGCAAGCCTGTTGACACTCCTCTTCCTGGTGGTTGGAGGAAGGAGGATGCTACTTCAGCGGAGGTAGTGGATGCCATTGTCTATCGACAGTTGGTGGGGTCGCTTATGTATCTGGTCAATACATGACCTGATATATGCTATGCAGTTAACCAGCTTTCGCAAGCTATGGTTAAGCCTACCAAGCTCTTTTGGAAGGCAGGCAAGCATGTATTGCGCTATATTAGAGGCACATCGGGATATGGTGTATGGTACAGACAGGAGGATGGAGCGAAGCTTTCTGGCTTCACTGATGCAGATTGGGCAGGGAGTCCAACGGACCAGAAGAGCACTTCTGGAGGAGTTTTCAGCATTGGGTCGACAGCAGTTTCCTGGTACAGCAGGAAGCAGAGATCCGTGGCACTCAGTTCAGCAGAGGCCAAGTACATGGCAGCTAGCTTGGCTGCATGCGAGGCTATTTGGATGAGGAAGATCCTCGTTGGATTGTTCGGGTTGCATTTGGAGCCTACAGTGATTTACTGTGATAACCAGAGTTGCATTAAACTCTCGGCTAATCAAGTATTTCCTGATAGATCCAAACACATCGACATCAGGTACCATCATATCAGAGATTGTGTTCAGCGGAGAATCATGATGCTTTCATATGTTCCCACGGAGGATCAGGATGCCGACATCCTGACGAAGGCGCTCACCAGGAGCAAGTTCGAATTCCACAGAGGTAGGATAGGGGTTGCGGATAATCCATATCTTGCTGAGAGGGAGTGTTGAAAATGTAGCAAGATGATGGAGCTTAGTGAAATGAAGTCGCCTTCACTAAGTGGGCCCGCAGGCAAATTCTGGCGCAAAAATCTATTTTTAGACTATGTCTATTTTTAGACATATGGAGCATGGTCCGGGGATTGCAGTATGTTATTCTTGGAGTATTGGTCATGTTGGTAAAAATAGATGGGACTCTATTTTTTGGACCTATAGGTCGAAGTCTATTTTTAAACTGCCTCTCCTTAAAATAGGGAAGTCAAATATTATTTACCCTTAATAATATTTGGACTATAAACTTCAGTTTACTCTCTTGGAGCACTTCAGTTCGAGCCTTGGAAGTGGCTCATGCATCTGACAGAGGAATTACGCTATTCCCAAGGGTTTGATGGAATCATGCATGGTTGACTTCAGTTAGGACTTCAGTGGCAGAAGTTTGGTGGAGTTAATGAGACAGCTAGTGGAGTTGTGTTCTGTTTATTTTAGTTGAGCTGGTTGAGATTAGTTTAACTAGCTAATCAATTAGTTATGAGTGGAGTGAATTAAATATTATTTAATTCATTAATTAGTAACTCATTATTCAACTCAAGAACACATCAGTTCACTACAGTGCATGATCAGTTCAGTGGAGACCAGTGAAAGAGGTAGATGAAAGGGTTGAGTTAGCTATCGGTGGCGACATCAGTTGTGCATGAGATTTGCACCACACTTGGAGGAATTTCCCATGATGATTGCACTGTCAAGCCAAGGAGATTCGAACCTTGGATCTCTATATAGATAGGCCATGATTGCGCAATAGAGGCAAGGCAATTAGTGGTGAGTTTTGAACCAGTGACTTGTTCAAAACCAAGCTAGTTTGTGTGTAACTTCATGAGATAGTACTGAGTACTTGTGAGGAGTATTGTACTGAGTTTGTTACATGATTTATCCATTATAATATACACAATAGCTGCGGGGTTTTCAACTATAATCTTTCCCCATACATACTGTGTTAATGTGTATGATGATTTGATGTGTTATCGCTTGATTTTATTTCCGCATGTTTGATGATCTGAGTGGAAGAGATTATGTGTTGCATATAAATTCGAATTGTATGTGATCAGGATAGTCTCGGTGGATAATTAATCATTATTCAGCAAATTTCTACACCCTTAGATTAATAAACACAATGGATTGATATTATAAACCCAAGGTATTAATACTAAAAACCCAAGAGATTATAAACCTAGCAGAATAATATTAAAACTAAGAGATTAATATTATAAACCCAAGGTATATAAACCCTAAGATAAATATTATAAACCCTAAAATAAACATGGTTGACCATGGTCAATTTTCATATTGAGAAAATATTTGTCACAATGAGACATTGGACCATGGTTATCACTGATATTCAAATGGAGACAATCTTTGTCACAATGTGACATTGGACCATAGTTGATTTTCATATTGAGAAATTCTTTGTCACAATGTGATGTTGGGCCATGGTTGACCATGGTTAACCATGATTATAAACCCAATGGATTTATATTAAACTCTAAGATTAATATTATAAGCCCTACGAATAATATCATACCCTTGGAATATGAACCCTTAAATTAATAAACTGAAGAGATTGATATTAAAAACACAAGGGATTAATACTAAAATAAACATAGTTTATATTTAATTAGTCGATGTATTTATATGTTTGACGGAATGAAGTTTGAATGGCTTCGTATAATAATTGCTTCAAATTCAAATTGTATTTATGTGGAATTAGGCTCTTGCTTATTTTGCATACTAACATTTGATTTATGTTATTTATTAATCTAACTACATTATTAAAAATGATTGATATATATGTGTATTAAATTTATTTTATATAACATTATATTTAATATATAAACAAACAATGCATTAATGTATTTAACTTAAATAAAATCAAAAAATATGAAATGAAGATTAAAGAAATAAAGGTCATTGAAACCAGAATCACATTCAAGTAGAAATAATCCACCATTGCTCCTCAAGGAATACATTAGCCAAATAAATGAGGTAAATAGCCTACCAAAAAATTATGTGGTAAAGTTATTGTCTCTATACTTGTCTAGGATTTCATAAGCTTATATATTATTGTCTAAGGTTTAGTAATTTTGTATAACATTATATAATATTAGCTTTTAAATGTTTTTTTTAGTGTGCTAACTTTTCTATGGCTAATCAATTTACATTTTTAAAAAAATTGCTTTTCCATATTATCGCACTAACGTGCCTTTTGAAATACTTTGTTTTCACTTCATCACGTTACTTCGAATTAATTAAGTAGAAATCAATCTTATTTTGTAAACAGGTTACTTCGAATTAATTAAGTAGAAATCAATTTTATTTTGTAAACACAACAATGGTATTGAAGATTCATTCCTTTCTTCTCCTCTTCCGGATAGGCTTCTAAAGGTTAATGATAACTATTCAACTGATCAAAAAGACAAATTGTAAAAATGACCATTGAGAGTTTTTCTTTTTCTTTTTCTTTTTTCTAAATAAAAATATATCCACTTTTCCATCTCTAAAAGTTAATAATGACTATGAAAATGATATAAGAAGTCAAATTGTAATAATGAGAAGTGATAAGTTTTGTTTTTCTTTTGAAAATAAGATACCTAGAGAATTCTCATAAAGAAAGATAAATTGTAAAGTTTATATATATATATATATATATATATATAAACCATGACAAAAAAAAAATTATATTTTAAAAATATCTTATTAAAGTTGACGAAATTTATTGTAATTCTAAATATATTAAAAATAAATTCTAGAAAACTTTTTCAATTAAACAAAATATATTATAAATTTAAAATACATATTAAAAAAATAGATTTCATTTTCCCAAAAATTATTTTAACAAGTCTATGAATATCATAAAAAACACCATAAAAATTGTTGCAATAATATGTTAACTAATACACAATGAATTGTTTACCGATATAATTCCTTTTTTAATGTTGAATCTTCAGTACATGTGGAAAATTTTATACAATACTTTGTATATAAATTGGAACAATACGTACACATTTTACAAAGATCATCACAGTATTTAGAGATATTCAGCAGAATCACATCAGGGTTTGATATGGAGAAGAAAAGAAATAACATTCCCATCCAGACTAGAGGGTGTTTCAGACATACCAACACCCTATATCCTGCAGTCCTCCATACACCCAGCAGAGATTCCAAAACCAGTGTTGTTGTTCTCACCGACTCAAAAAATCAAAAGGTGGAACATCAAGCCATCAAGTGGGGAGATCTGAACTTCCCAGAGCATTGGATCATTCATAACCCCAAGCCCATCTCTGCCAGATGCATCACTTCTGCTAATATTAGAGAATATCAATCCTCAGCCACATTGTCATTTCCTAGAAGATCTACTATAGACAGAAGAAGGATTGAAGAAGCTTGCAGAAAGTCTCCCATGTACAGAAATCCAGATATTGTAGATACAGCTTGTTCCAACATTATTTCTAGTTCCTGTAAACATATTACTTTGTTTGAATTTGCATAGCTTGTTAATTTTAATCCCCTTGAAGTTTCATGTCCTCAATGTAAAAGCCTGGTTAATCTCAGCAGTCTTGCTTATCTTGTTATTCATGAAAATCATAACCCAAGGGCAGGAGAAGCTCCTGCTTCTACTTCTGTAAATCCATGCCCAAATCCTAGGTGCTCTGACATCCCATTTCCACACGATTCATACCATGTCCTTATGATGCATGAAATAACTACTCTAGAGAATGAAGATCCCAAGTTAACAGAGATGTTCAGTAGAATGAGGCCACCAAACATGCCCAGATATGGTATTGGTTATCTTGAACAGATGAATCATTTAATTCCAGACTGTAGATTTAAAGATCTACCATCTGATTGCAAGAAACCATCAGTCACAGAGATGCATAAGTTCTTCACACTTATGGATGGATGTTTGAAGTATAAAATTGATTCCCAGTGGATGAAACAGATGTTGAATTGGGATATCTATACACATCCTGAGGCTAATTCCTTCGGTCTCACACATTCATGTGAAGAAAAGATCAGACTATCTCAGGAATGGAAGGATTACATGGAAAGATCCAATACATGGATATCTTTCTACACATGGAATAAAATGAAACAGTCTGATAATGTCTTAATGACTGATTCTACAACATCCTCTTCACAACATTCTTGGTCAGTTGTTGATGGTAGTAGAATTGAGACCTCTACTACATTTCCTCCCTTCAAAGGAATTATTTTGGGGGAAGCTCAAAATACAGCCAAAGCTATTCCTTTGGTCCTAAAAGACGACAATGCTCTTGGCATTGATGGAAGAATCCAGAAAGCTAGTGAACAACTTAATTGGACAAACACAGCCATCACTGGATTAGAAAGAAATATTGCCAAAATAGTTTTTGTAAAAGAACAGCTTGACAAAGTCCAAGTCTCAGTTAACGATGTAAATAATGTTTTAAATAATGTACAGTAAGATTCTTCATTAGTTAAGTCATATTCCAGAGAATCCTTGAAAAGGATTGAAGAGGTAGAAAATTGTATAATGAATGAGTCCGTTTCTACCAAAAGTCTTATCTCCAATCTGTCAGAAAAGTTTGAAAAGTTAAATCCTTCAAAGACAGATAAGCTATTTCCTCCTTCCTATTTGCATAGAAGAAGGAGTGTACATAGGCAAAGTCCTCTTGACAAGTTTCCTCATCTCTTTCCCAAGGAAGTTGGACAAACTCCCCAGAAGTCCATAGCAGAACCTCAGAGTCCTACAGGAAATAAAATCACCATTGCCACCTTGTTTAGAGAATCTGAGCCAGAAACTCAAGTTCTCCCTGTGTATGAACCATTAGAGATTCAATTTACCAAGTATCCAGCTCCAGACCTCAATGGTATGGGAAAACTTCCACCCACACATTTTTTTTATCCCAACAGTCATAAAGAATGGAATGTTGATTCACTTAGCATGGGTCAGATCAGGGAAATGCTTGATCAAATGATGGTTGAATACAAATTGATGTGTGTTGGAGGAAAAGAAAAAGTTGAATCTTGTAAAACTCTGATTCAGTGCTTTACAGGCACATTAGCCAGATGGTGGGAACTAGAATCTTCGCCAGCCTTAATCAAAAAGATGGAAGAAGAAGTGTTAAAAGATGAAAATGGTGATATCATGTTTCATCCTGATGGCACTCCCATCAACAACATGATTGGTGTTGTGACTGCTATGATCCAAGAACATTGGTGTGGAACTGAGACCATTGTCTCAGATAAAAATGAAATTGTTTTGATGAACTTGAAGTGCATGAATATAAATCAGTATGAAGATTTCCACAGAGACTGAATGGAAAGGATCTATTTGGTCAAAGATCCTAAGAATCTCCTATGGAAGCAGGTATATCTTGCAACTCTACCCTCAAAATTGGTAGACATCATTAAACTGCAAGAATCCTTTCAGTTTCCCTTTGAAGTATACACTTGGGGTGAAATATATGCAACTATTACTAAAGTTTTGATAACTTTATGTACTAGTTCTAAGATGAATAGATCAATAGAAAAGATGCACAGATTGCCTGGTACTAAATCTTTTTGTAGTAAATATGGCATCACAATTGATGATCCCCTAGTGAAACATAGAAAAACAAAAAGAAAGGCAAAGAAAGCACAGAAACGAGAAAAGTTCATCAGAAAGAGCAATAAGAGGAGATTTTCCAAGCCCTCCTCAAGACCATCGAGAAGAAAGGGATATTATAAATATGTCCCTAATACTCACTACTACAAACCATTAGATATTCATCTGAAGACAGAAAATAAAGAAAGACTAAATCAGTTGGTATGCTGGTTATGTGGAAAACCAGGGCATACAGCCAACAGATGTCCTGATGGTGAAGAGTCCAAGAGAAACCGTGGCAAAAAATCCTAGCCACAAAATAAAAATAAAGCGATTGTCAAATCTGAAGAAAAATGTAGTAAATGTGGGTCTACATTTCATAATGCAGACAGCTGTCCCCACCTGTTCATACAACAAGCTGAAGAGTATTCTTCAGATTCTGAAAGTGTTTCTTCTTCCATTTCTTTATTGAAGAACTCCAAGCTCATTGCTATTGTTCAGATTCTAATAATTGTAAATGTGGATGTTCATCTAGCAGTGAATCTGAATTTTCATCTGACGAATCTTTTGTAGAAGATTTTTCTCAGAAATTAAAAGTTTTGATGGCCCAGTCAGAAGAAGATGAGTTGAAAATCTTTGCACAGATTTGTGCCATGGAGGAAGGAGACCTTAAGAATAGATTGTTGGAAACATTCATGTCATCTACATCCAGCAAAAGTGCTAGTAAGAAGCCCCTCTTCTTAGAAGCTTCTTATGAGAGAAACACCAAGGCCTATCAGAGGGATCACCAGCAGAGAAAATTTCATCCACTCACTTTGGGGGAGGTGAGTAGAGAGATCCATATGTTAAAATCAGAAATTTCTGCTTTAAAATCCCAAGTTGTTAAGCTTGAAAAAGGGAAACAGGAAGTAGCACAGCCTGTTTCAGGCCATAAAACAAATTATACATTGCATACTGCTCCCTTTTCTGAGTCATATGTTGAAATTTTAGAAGGACAGAAAGATCCCACATTGGGATTTAGAGAGATGTGAGTTCTTGCTATTGAATATCAACAGCATCATGTCAAAATCAATGTATGTATTAAAGGTGAGATATTCTTTCTGACTGCACTATTAGACTCAGGAGAAGATGTAAATATATTTAACAAGAAAGCTATCCCCTCAAGATATTGGGTTTCAACCTCAAGAAGAATAATAGGGTTAGGAGAGAAAACCCTAGATTATGAAGTTCTTCAAGCTGCTGTTTGTTTTGATACGCATTGCATTAAGCTTAAGTTTGCAGTAGGAGATATCCCAGTTGTCTGCATCTTAGGTGAGATATCCCAGTTGTCTGCATCTTAGGTAATGTTTTTCTTGCAGCAGTAGAACCCCAAGGCTCTATCAGAATGGAGAATAATAGAGCATGGTATTTTATTACTGTGCCTACATCTAATGGGAAAACCAAAAGAATAAATATGCCTTATGTTTCAAATCCGAGAGTTTCCACCATGGTACAGGCAATGCATGAACTAAAGAAGGCTGAGAATAAGTATAGATTCCCTGGGATAAAAATCCTTGATGATCCTCCTGAAAGCAGTAATGGTTCTCGTGGACTCCACTGACCAAAAGTCTCCACAATGTACTGTCACCCAGTCACGGGTTTAATGTGACCGGATTTTCCCGAAGGCTTTTTCCAGTTAAAAAGCATCCTTAGTGTAAATAAACCATACATGATAGTTTTATCGTGGGCCTTCAAAACGCAATAAATGTACTTCCGAGTCTGAATAATACTAATGAATACGTCACCGCCTACATGATATTGTGTAACAAAGAAAAGTACGCACGTCACCTAATAAGCATGAAACATAGATCTATATTCCATTATTCTCTATTGGATTTTCTTGATATATGTATCATAACAATATCCAACCGCACAAATAGTAAAAGCTGACAAAACCAGGACATAATGAAAATGAAATTATCTTCTCGGTTCCTACATGGCTAAGCATTCAATTTGACAAATGATAAATTGGAACAATACGTACACATTTTACAAAGATCAGGGCTAAGCATTAGTGCATGTCGACGATTCACTGCCCTCTTTTGTCTCATGTTTCTCATCCTCACTTTGATATTTGATGGTGGAAAAATAAGCACCCAGTATTGGTAGCGAAAAATCTGGTATTGAAGTTTTCTACAGAATTGGGCAAAACGAAGGATTGAAACTCACGAGTCTTGAGCAATGTGAAAACTAGCATGTGGCCACCCGATCTTGGAGGCTCATAGAGAAATTTCAGGAAGTTCGTGCCTTACTCCCGTAAGAAAGTTAAACCACAAACAATATATGGCTAAAGAAAAAATCATCCCTCCCGGCATGAACCCTTGCTTAACTTTTTACTATTGTCCAATATGGTTACAAGAGGGCTCAATATGCTGCACGAAGTAAATAAACAACCGAAAGTCAGTTGAGAAAAGTTCTAGTTGTATGAAGTGCTTATTTGAAACATCATCACAATTTGCGATAGATCGATGAATCCAGTAATAGTGTTGTTCAATATGGTTACAACGAGGGCTGAAGTAATTATTTCCTAGCTCAGATATGCAAAACATAATTAAAATACTGAAGTTATAACATTTACTAACCTGGTATTTCTGAACTCGTGGTAGAATAAACTTATACTGGCAACAATGGTAGAATGCGTCTACCAATTCAATGGTATTTCATCTACCAATACAAATACATGCAATCCAAACCTTCGAGAGCCTTGCATGCCAAACTAGACCCTCTACGGGCACAGAAACCAGACGACAACAGCTTCCAGACTTTGTGTCGAAGGTGTTTCAAATATTTACGAAAACTGGTTACGTCGTGTTTCAAATATTTATTAATTCCTTTTTACGTCATCGTTTCAAATATTCTTGTTGTAACGGAGACGATAGAACCGACGACTCAATAAAAATAATAGTTAATATATTTCGCTGCAACGCTTCACCCTCCGGACCCTCCCAGCCATCGATATGGCACTCAGACGATGCATATTCGCTGGGCTAAATCGCTGCCGTTCATATTTAAAAACTTATGTTCAAAATATAAGTCAACAACTGTATATTCACCTGGATTCAACATAGAAAAACCTTCCTCTAATAAACTGCTAGTTATATAGACACTGGACTTGGATTTGCCGGATCGTTGTCAGAACTCAGATTAAAAAAGATAGGTGGAAAATTTGAAAAACTTTGGTAACAGCATAGAGAGATTTACTGATCTCCACTCACATGAGAGTTAACGGATGACAAGTTAACTAGAACTAAGCATGTTCACATCTCTTTTATTCATTACTATATTGCCATATAGAATATTGTATCAAATTGTATTCTATCATATTATTTCAGTCAATGCATGAAAGCAATTGATTAATTAATTTTCTTTCTTCTTTCCTTGAATTTTTATTCATTATTTTCTACCTAAATTCAACCTGTACAAGTTCACTTTCAATTTCACATCCACACTGAAAGAGATGACGAACATGATAGAGGTGAAACAACAATGAACAAATAAAACCCTTCAGAAAAATCCTTAGATGAAAAAAGAGTCATATTTATTTTCTTGTAATTTCGTTGTTAGAGTTGTGTTAAACATCTACTCGCTTGAAGAGGAGAGTTGCAAATAGAAAAACTACATAGTTACATAGACAACTCCTATAGTGACTCTATGCACATTATGATTTGAATGCTCTTAGATTGCTAATGTATTCCTTCTAGGGTTCCAGGCGTTTGTATAATGTGAAACTTGCCTTCTTAGATTGCTAATGTATTCTTTCTCGGGTTCCCCGCGTTTGTATAATGTGAAATTTTCCTTTTCAAAATATCATAGCAGCTTTCTCTAATGGAAGTCTCTGTCTATTCAATGAGTGTCATCACTTTCTCCCACATGCCTTTCCTTTTACTTGTGCATTACTTATTGCTGAAATTTGCAGTGAGGCTCTTTCTTCCGGGTTCCAAGTTCCAACATCAAATCTGCATCGATAATAGATGGCAGCGCGTACAAACATTATTTATTGCTAACATTTCTAGGGCAGAACGAAAGGGTAAATGAAATATGTGTAAATGCTTCGACATATTTTCATCACAGAATGAGTTAGGATCAGGCTAAACTGATCAATTTTCATCACAGAATGAGTTCAAAGATCGGGCTTAACTAATCAATTTTAAGTATACATTTAGATGTAATTAAACTTGTTGTGAGACATTAAGAGGCGTACAATCCACGGTGCCTAGCAGGAAGATGGAGTGGTGAAATCATATTGTCATGTTCAGTTAAAAATTAAAAGAAACATTAAAGAGATTAAATTAAATGCGTTGTAGTGTAATATTTTTATTAATAAATTTATAAATAAAAAATAAAATAAAAATATTTATTTATATAAAAGAAAAAGTAGTAAAAAAAATTAAGTATATATATATATATATATATATAATAAAAATTATAAAACATTTATATATGATCTTTTTAGTTGTTTCTGTATTATAATAGAGAAGATTTGCATTAGTTTAGAAAAATTATTGTCTTTGGCGTAGCACTTTGGAAGTCA
Organism: Pinus albicaulis; assembly: GCA_034641835.2. NCBI lineage: Eukaryota > Viridiplantae > Streptophyta > Pinopsida > Pinales > Pinaceae > Pinus > Pinus albicaulis. The sequence goes on along the minus strand of CM076576.1, from coordinate 717,965,161 downwards.
AAGTCAATCATTTCAAAATTAGAGGAGAATCCATGAAACTGATACAAAAACCATTTGTTGCTCCCACGTGGGAGAGACTAACAAAAAGGGAGAAAATAACAGCATTGCTGAGTAGCAGAGTTTGTGCTAACAAGAAAATTAAACTGGGCAGGGAAGTAAAGGAAATTATAACTAAAGCCCAACTCCATTTATTTCACTACTTTCCACTTGCATAAGGCTAATCATATCTTAAGTTGTTATTCCCTAACATTCATGTTTTAATGAGAAAGGGGGGAGGAAGACCAAGAAGAATGGTTGAACATTGTGATTGAAGCACAACCTTAGTTGGCTAATCGATTTTTGAATGAATTAGTCAATCTGTGGATATGTGAGGGAATGGCAATAGAGATTCGAGGAAGGATTTGTTCGATGCTATTTGGGGAATTTTCGAGTCTCTAGATTTTGGTGATTTTAAGAGAGGAGAATCCATAGATGAGCTTAATAATTAAGGAAATGATGAGAGGACAATCATCTTCAAGGATTAGGAAAGAGAAATTAAGGGTGGAACCGATTCTCATCCTTATTTCAAGATATTTGTGTTCCACTACATTATTACTATTGTGGCTAATTTAACCAAAACATAGATGAATATTGTCTCTTTTTTATTAGCAAAACACTCCCCTATGGCTTGCAGCACTAAGGTTTCTCTTGGAGGCAACATCAAAGTTTAGTTTGATAAAATTAAGAGGAGGGGAAGGCCATTGTGAAGGGGAAGGAGGGAGTATATGAGGGGGTGGGAGTAGGGAGGAGAGAGATGAGAGTTTGGCAGGGGAAGAGGGTATATTGAGAACAATGAGAACAATCACCTTAGAGTCTTGGAATTTTCAGTGTGAAGCTAAACAATTGGAGATAAGGATGGTTTCTTTGAGATTACAAAGAACAGTGTTCTAAAGAGAGAGGACGAATTCTGAGAGTTGCAGAAGGTACGTTGATTGTGTTTTTTCCAAAGGATCCATAGGACAAAGTCAGGTGAAATAATCCAAGCTCTCTATTCAGAATGGGATTGTCAAATGGGGAAATAGGCCAATTACTATTCAAATCTAGGGAGCAAGTCTCTAGTCAGAAAGGTTGTCTAAAGAAATTGAAGAATGGTTTCAAAGATCCAAGGTCAAAGGAATAGACTGGAAAATATGTTCATGGTTATCTTCATTGGTTCAACATAAGAAACAAAGTGATAGACCAGCATAACCCCTGGAGAGAATTGAATCCCATGTTAAATTTTTTCTAGGGAGGAGAATCCATAGAAAATAAGTTATCTTGGGTCAAAGTTTCTAACTCTAGAATTTAGACCATGCTTGTTAATTGAGAGTGTGAGTGTGATTGGTCGCAAGGAAGTAAGCTTCTTTGATGGTGAAAGAAGCTCATCGTCGATATCCGCAACAATTTTTTTCTAAATCTTTAGAAAAGTGGATTTGTTGATGTACAAAAGTTTCCATGAACTATTCAAGAGCTTGGGATAATAAGGAGATGTCCAAAAAGGAGGGAGACTGCCATCGATGATAATTGGTCTCTAGGGAGATATTTTCTTAGTAGTCAGACATAAGAATTTTCCCTCAGTATTGCATAGTATAATACATATCTTGAAGATCTTCTTGGGTATAATTTTTTGGAAATCGATGCGAGGAATCATCCCAAAAGAGAGCAGCTTTTCCATTCTTGACTTTCCAAAAGTAGTATTATTATACTAAATGTTTTCCTTCACAAGCCAAATTCTAGATAGATGAGCCCATTAGAAATATAGATGTGTGGACATGCTATTCACTAGGAATGTGCTTGTTGTATTTACTAGTCCATATTTTCTTCCATAAGTCTTGACCTTCTCGTAGCCAATGTTGTGTGGTGTGTTTGGTTTCATATGGGTCCCAAAAACACCTTCTTTGCAATTGGTTGTTTCCGACAAAGAGTACACAAACAAATGATATGTCTTAATGGATATAAATAGACCAACAAAGCATTAAAAGTAATAGAGACAATGCATGAACAAAACTAAACTAGAATTAAAAATATAGTTACCGATCAAGCGAGAAAATTACCGATTACCTGTTTTTTTGAGGTAGTAAAAAAATGACCCGATTTTGAAAAGTGGTGATGCAGAATACCTATATTTTTTTTAGAGCATATTTTTGGCACTTTAATTTTTCTTATGATTTTTTTTTAAATGTCATTATTTTCATGTCGATTTTGAAAAGTGGTGATGCAAAATCACCTATTAAAAAAAAACAACAACAACAACATTTTAAAAAAATTAAACAAAATTGAATTTTTTTTTCATCAAAAAATATATAAAAATTGAAAAAAAAATACATTTTAAAATAATTAATTATAAAAATTATAAAAATCAAATAAAAAATTAAAATCAAATTTTAAAAAGAAAATAAAAAAATTAAAATTAAAAACAAAATTTAGAAAAATCAAAATAAAATTTAATATTAAAAAATTTAATTAAATTTAAACAAAAAAAAGTGGCCCGCCTCTTGCTGGTTGCAGAGCCTCATCGTCGAGTGGATGGGGAGCCCCCCCTGTAAGGCCCACACTTCATGGGGCGCGTTCAACACAACGGGCACGCCCACCAGGGCGTTTGACGAAGTTCGGGCGCCATGTAACGACATGGGCAGACCGTGACACCATAATGGGTGCGGGCGCAAGCTTGTGGTGATGGGAATGTGGGCGCGTCGCACTAGCTGACGTGTTGGACGTTATAGCGGTCGATGTGCGGAGCGCGGCCAATGCTACACCATGTGTGAACAAGTTGAGTGGAGGGCGTCAGTGGGGTCAGCTCAGGTCCACCAAGTGACCCACGACACCCCCAATGCACACTTAGTACGCGTATTAATAGGCGTGCGGATGGTGGGGAAAACTCAACAACAAAACAACGATCAAGGTTTCTCATTAGAGCACCAGAAGCAATACTAACAGCTCGTTGGTGGAAGAAACACGGCTGCGGTGAAGGAGGATGAGCGCGGGTCTAGTCGGGCGACGGACGTGCAGGACGTACAGAACTTCCGCAAGGTGTCTGCACCGTAGATGGTTCAAGTCGGACGACGGACATGCAGGATGTGCGAAACTTCCGCAGGGTGTCCGTAGGGCATCCGCACGAACTAAACTTCAATTCGGAAACCATTCCAGGAGCATCGTAAGTCGAAATTGAGTATTGACGGGTCGCATCTAACTATATAGTTGGGAATCGAGTTGGACACACAGGGAGCTCAGGGGAAGCCTGAACTCATTTGTAGTGCCGACCCGAGTGACCCGACAACACTTGGGCAGACTTGTGCAAAAAAATCCCAAGGGTGAAATTCAATGTTGTAAAATGATTGTTGTAGGCTAGTTTGATGGTTGAAAAGCCTTGAATCTTGGTCAAAAGGCTAACTTGCCTTGCCAAGGAGCAGAAGTGGCTTATGTTGGATTGGAACTTATTATTTCATATTTATGAAACATATTATCGGACGGACTCATTATTAAGTGATTAAACTAAAACCCCAAGGGAATAATACTAAACCTAGGGTACCAATCTTATAAACCCAAGGTATATAAACCTAAAGATTATAAACACTAAATTAAACATGGTTGACCATGTTTGATTTTCATACCTAGACAATCCTTGTCACAATGCAATGGTGTACCATGGTTTACCATACTTAACCATGGTTGATTTTATTATCCGGACAATTTATGTCACAATGCGACATTCGACCATGGTTTACCATGATTGGCCATGGATGACAATGTTTGATTTTATAGAACATGGTTGAAAATGGTTAACCAAGGTCATGATTGACCATGGTTGAGAATGGTTGACTATGATTATCATATTGAGACAATATTTGTCATAATGCCACGTTTTACCATGGTTGAGATAATGATTGTTATTATAAACCCAAGGGATTGACACTAACACCTCAAGGGATTATGAACCCAAAGGAATAACACTAAACCCAAAGTACCAATATAGTAAGCCTAAGGTATATAAACCCTAAAATAAATATTATAAACACTAAATTAAACATGGTTGACCATGGTTGATTTTCACTCATTTCCAAAATATCATAAGAATAATTAATTATTTAAATATTAAATGTTTAAATATAATGTTCCTATTTAATTTAATTGTTTAAGATAATGTTATGTTTGGTTTGTTGCAATAACATATTTTCCATACATAATTGTAAAATACTTTGTTTATTGCAATACAATAATAAATTAATATAGAAACATCTTAAATTTATATTAATGAGATAAAATGTAAAAAACAAATTTTCATTAAAAAATAAATAATTAAAATATTATAAAAATTATAAAAAAAATATTTTTAAATATTTATTGACTAAAACTTACCTAAAATATTATATAAAATTTAAAATTCAAAGTTCAAATTCCCCATAAATCAAATCTATATATACGAATTATAAAATAATTTTTCAATTAAGAATAATATTAAGAATAATATTCCTGTAAACACATTATTATTCTGATATACTAATTGATATATCAATCTTACAATTAAATTTAATACCCATTTTTCCTAAATACATTGATATATTAATTTAATGACTAAAACAATATTTGAATGATTTTGTGGTGTATATTTTGAGAAGTGTTAGCATGCAAAATCTAAAATAAAGACATGAGATTTAAGGAAGCTATAATATTTTATTTAAAAAAATAATTAATGCTAATTGATAAGGTTAAAATGAACATGAGATTTACTTTTCTCTCTTAAATCTACTATCATTGTTATCGATTCAAATATTTTTCTGTTTATGAATAAAAGCACTTCGTGTCTAGACATCTCTTTAGAATCGGGTAGATTTCCCAAATAAATACATGTAAAACCTCATGCCTCCGACACTAAACATGTAATATCATATAGCATATCAATAGATCCATTTAAACCTAAATGTGAAGAAAAGCGACCTTCGCACCAATAATACAAACTTTTCCAGTTTTGAACACTGAAAGCGTGACATGGTGTTTCTTGGAGGTATAGTATAGGTCTGGAAAAAATTTTGGGTGGGACTGTGGATAGATTGGAATAATAAAATTCAAATCGTATCAAATAATAGCAGTGAAATCCTAAGATTTAAAAATTTACTTACACGCATCTCAACTTCTTCAGGATTGATGCGATAGTGCTCAAGTTTAGATAACCATATGGGAAAATTTACTTATCAGCTTGCCACAATATTTTGGAGTTCAAAGCCCTGCAATTTCATTTGCAGAAGCTTAATTAATCTTGAATTATTTCACTCACATAGAGATGTACAAACCCTAAAGTCAAATTATATCTTGAATACCTGAAATTTCACGTTTGGGAAATATTTCTGAACTATACAAGCATGTTGGGACATAAAAGTACCAATCGCCAAATAAATTATTTATAGGAAACTAAATTAAATAAATATCCATTAACAAGGTCGGCGAAGGTGATTGGTTGGTAAATTCGTTCTCATCATGATGGCAAGGTCTTCTTAAACAACCCCTAGTCTGTATGGCAATGTTATTTCTCTTCTTCTGCATATCAAACCCTGACGTCTGTATTTGAAGTTGTAAGATTTTGTCTATTGTTTCATCAAATACATAGATCGTGAAGTTAGGATAACAATCAAACCAGACAGGACCATTGGACAATGGGGCTACAATCCCTCCAATTATTGAATCAGTATATTTTTTATGCGTGAGATCTCTCATAGTAGCTAACACATATGTATCTAACCCTTGATGTGTGAGAGCACTGATTCCAATTCTAATACAACCCAGATGCAAATACTTTGTATCCAACTTTCTAGCTTCTGCCTGAAGTTGTTTCGGGTCAAGAAGGGGTATGGACTGTACACAATCTGAGTTTTCTTGAATGGAAATGATAGACTCCTTTATAGAGATCCTAGTGGCAGCTTTAAGGTTAAAGGCTGACACATCAGCATAGACTTCAGATGCGGAAATATTTGGAAGTTTCCATCTTGTAGATGGTTCAGTTTCTTCATACAATAACTCAGAAGAATTCAAGACTCTACTGGAAGCAGTAGCAAACATGTCCCGAAGGGGATCTTGTTCTTCTCTTTCTTTCTCGTCTAATTCTCTGAAATAAATTGATTTTCTGAAAGAGTCCATTATGGCTTCAAATAAAGAGAGGATGATTTTGAGTACTGATCTTTTTCTTGAACCAGACACTCTTTCTGGCTCTGATACCAATTTTACGCAGGGGCTTCACAGATCGAAGCTTGCAACAGCAACAACAGGTTGACTGGCCTTGTTGAGTCTCTTCTCTGTCTTTGATCTCTTCAAGAACCTTTACACGAACCCATACACGAACCTACTCCCACTGTCTCGCACTAATGGCTTAAACACGGCCTCCTGCCTTCAATAGCCTTGGCGTCCCTGGGTGGTTTGGCGAACCTCTGGAAAACCTCAAGTGAACAAAGAGAGACAGATACTACCTCAACAGACAATATAAAGCTCAGAGTTTCAAGTACTCAAAAATGCGGAAAAACTTCTTCTCTTTATTGATATCAAAATTTCATTAAATAAATCTTCTGGACTCAGAGATTTCTTTCCAAAGATCGACTGTATCAGCATTTACTAGTGATAGCTTCTCAATAAATGAGATAGTGTTCTGGAGGCTTCCTGGCTAAATACAGACTCTGTCTAAGAAATATAACAAACAAAACTATGACATAGACTTGATCTAATGATCTGGCCACTTTAGGTTCTCACCAATGCCGAGCACACTGATGCGCAGGCTTCTCAGATCAGACTCTAGACTTGGAAACTGATCTTCGTGATGCAAGCAGATCGAGATTGAACTCGCAGATGCAGAGCAGGAAGAACTCAGACTCCAACTCTAAACACACAAAGACTCAAAAAACCGAACAGTTGATGCCTAAAGAGTGATCCTTACCCTCGTTTTATAGGATGAGAGGGGGGACAAGCAATCAATTCAAATCTGTCAAGGACTAAGACGTGGAGGAGGAATCATTGCTTTCGAGTAACACTGAAGTGACATCCGCACAGAGATTCCTTCATCCGGACACAAACATGTGGGTGATAGTGCTTAGTACAAAGTGGATTCCTTTTGGTACAGAAGGCCCACGAGAACTGTATGAAAGGAATATTTACACAGTGAAGCTTTTTACTGGAAATCTCACGAGAAACTGGTCACTTTAATCACGTGACTGGGAGACAATACACTGTGGATACTTTTTTATGAGTGGAGTCCACGAGAACCACTTTCTGCCAGATCATCAAGGATTTTTTACCGGTCTAAACAAACTATTTCTCAGAGGATTTATCCTCCTTTTTATCTATCTGCCTATGTTATGGATTCAAATTTTTTTGTTTCTAAATTCCCTTTGATGGGTTGGCAATGGACAATTCATGATCCCTTGCCTATTCATGTCTATCACAAAGAGTTGTGGGAATCAAAGTTTGTTCCTCATTTTTACAAAATTTGCCATGGAATAATGTTGCCTCTGTACAGAATATTGTATAATAAGGATGCTCCAAGGTTATCCCCAGAAACAGAGGTCGACATTCTCCCTGTCACAAGATGGTTCGGAGAAGAGTTGTTTACTTATGTGAGGGTTTTTGGAAGCTCTGCTTCCCCCATGTTTTACCCCTGTATGTTCCGGATAAACTTGTAGCTCAGGAGATTGCTTATCAAACCTGTGGTGAAGGAGGTTTGACAAAGGAATTAAAGGAGAAGAAGAAGGGCATTTGGCCACAATTTCCAGTAGCCTGTGGAGCATTTTCATTGTTTGATGTTGGTCACGCATTCAAATAGGTAAGCAATATTACATGCTTACAACTGTTCAAGTTTTCGAGAAGGTTATTTGATCCAATTGATGTTGTTAAAAATTTCACCACTGCAATCAAAGTAAGAATGTTTTTTGGAGAAGAAGATCCTTTTGATGATATGTTTCAAACAAAATGTTCATTTAAAGAAGTTTTGCATTTAGCTAAAACACAGTTATCCCCAGAAGATTTTCAGGAATTTAAAGTTTACATAGAGAGAAGACTAACTACTATCCCTTTGGAAAATTTACGCTTGGAACCCGCAAGGGAACCAACTCCTAGTGTCAGTCTTAGTGGCAGCTCAAATACAGAAAAGTCTAAGTCGAAGTCTGACAAAGAGACTTCTGAGCGTTCTAAAAATATTGATAATGATGAAAGCTCAGTAAAGGATACAGCTCAATCTAAAGATCTTTCACAACAACAGACTTTTACCACTCCACAGTTGAATCTTCCACCTCTCAATGTACAGCAACCGACAGTCAGGACTGAATTGGACAAAGAATGGGAAACTTTTAATCAATTGCTTAATGTAGAAGGATCGAATATACATACCCCTGTACAGACAACAAAAGTTTTGAGCACGGGAATAAGTGGCACCGTCACAGAAACTGAGCATATACCTATCACTCCCTCTTCTGAAATTGTACTCAATATAGAGGACATTCCTCCTCTAGATGTATTCTACAGCCCGCAGTATAAAGCAGTAGTGAGGAAGCAGAGGAAAAAGAGAAATTTAGAGAGCTCAATCTCTACTGAGGCAGAACAATTAGACGTCTTATGGAAGGATCCTACTATGGATCCAACTGACAATCTTGCCAAGTTATCTCAAATTACAGGAGCTTATGCCTCCACAACTATTGATAAAGCATCTGAGGTAAAGCTATTATTAAATGAAAAAGAAGATCAGATACAAGCTCTGCAACAACAATTGCAACAAGCCCGTGCTAACAGTGAAGCACAAATAAAACTTGAAGAGTTACAGCAAGAGCTTCAACAGATGCAAATTGGATATCAGAAAATTTTGGCAGATAAAGAGAAACAAATACAGATTATCCAAGAAGAGCACAAAGATGACCCTAAGCTTCCAGAGTTTATTTCAGAGTCTGTTTCTTTGAACAAACAACTACTACAACAACAAGACATATTATGCCAGAAAATCTCGCAATACAACTCTTTTTGTCAAGAAAGTGATAAAATCACTAATCATGTCGTAGAATTACGACATGATTATGATTTAACTAATGAAAGAGTTACTAATTATATGGCATGGCAAAAGACAGAGGAAGGAAGAAGAGCAAGAGCACCGATCATCAATGATAGTCATAAATAACTGCTCTTCAACAATTGGGATGTAGCTCAGAGAAGCAGAAAAAGCAGCAGAGGAAGCAGCTACAGCAGCAGGAAATATTACTGATTGTGTAAATGAAAATTTGCACAAAGTTAATTTGATTTCAGAAATTATTCTGGGACACCTTCCACAAGCACAGCAATTGCAAACATAATGGAGGCAAAAGGCTAATGAAAAGGCAAAGTAAATTCAAGAACTGACAAGATTAAACTGGGATTCTTATTGGACATATCTATTAAAACCCCACAGTCAATGCAGTGCGCTTAGTTGCATCATTAATTTTGCTGAGAAGATTGCTCCTACACTTGCCAATTCTGTCTTTTCGGGGCAGTTGAAATCTGAAGTCGGTCAACCACCTCTTCTCAAAACAATGTTGGATGCTTGCAAGATCAAAGATCAAATTAATAAGTATATAGTTGATAGTCTTTATTTTTAGATTTAGTTTTAGTTTTACTATATTTTTTCCTAGGAAAAGGACGGTCATTTAAACCGAATCCTAAATTTCTGTAATAAACTATTTTTAGACTTTAGTTATTAGTATTTAAACCCTTCTCATGCATTTAGAGAGGGGTCCTGAAATTTGTCAAAAAATTATCCTCAGAACATGCACTTCTGCACCCTCAGAGGAGGTTTTGATAAATGAATGGAACGAGATTTATTGATATCTGTGTCTAATATCTGTTACTGATGTTGCATTTCTGTACTCTTGATAGATGTTGGATTAAGAAAGAGATAAATCATTATTGCTTCTAACTCATGAGTAGAACCAGTTATAAATGGTATTTTTATCTCTTAACTGTTTCTGTTTCTGTGTTAAAAGTGATATTTATGTTTAGTTGTTTATATGTTAATGTTTGAATATCTGAGTTATCATTTGGCATTTTTGTACGGTGATAATTATTTATTTGTGCTTGATATATGAATAGCTTAATATGCGATATGTTTTCCACAACTCTTTCATCTAAATTTTTATGTGAAATAATTTATCTTTATTGAATTCTTTTCTCATAATAATTGAATGATCTTTATTATCAATTGTTATCCGAGATCCTTTTAGATCGCATATATTGAAATATTACATCCTGGGTTAGTTTAGAATTAGATATTTGTTAGAATATAGTTTGCATATGAATAGATTAGAGATAGATTAAAAGCATTTTAATTAGGAATTTTAGAAAAGAAATATCAAATCTCAAACACACACACACATATTGGGAAACTGGTCCCATTATCCCCAGTCGGACCCACTACACCAAACGGAAAAGGAGCTGCTAACCAAGGTTCGGACCGGGTGGGTATCCCCCTTGTTGTAGACCCGATTTTCGGGGCTTCAACAGGTTCCTGCACTTTGAAGAAATGGACTAAATTTACTTTTAAAAACAAGACTCACGAATACATAAAATCATACGAAATCAAATCCAATCATTGGTGCCGACTATGTAAAATAGAAGGGTTATGGGCTCCATGCTTTTACAGGTATGGTCAATCCATATTTGGGAATTTGTGTTTAAACCAGCTTATATCCATCTTAACTTCGGATCTATCAAGTGCCGAGAGGGATCAAATCTCTCGAGGTGAAAATCTCTTTTTTGAGTTCAAAACTTGAGGAAAGGTTTGCACCTCGAGAGATTTTATCCCTCTCGGCGCTTGATAGATCCAGAGTTAAGATGGATCTAGGTTGGTTTCAGTTGTGTGCTGCTAAGGAAAATCTATCGAAGATATGATTAATTTTATCAATAATATGTAAATATATCAAATATTAATATAATCATTTTAAATATGCTAAATATTTATGAGATTAACTTGGTCATTTTAATTTTAAATTTTCTTAGTTACCTCAGTTTGTTGAGATGATAAATATTGTTAATAACTATAATGATGAAAATGATGAAATATTTTTTTGAATGCAAAGTGACAATAATAGCGTTGAAAGATAGAAAATGTGAATAATAAGAATGTACTCATGTTACAAATAGTCTTCATTGTGATCAATCTCAAACTATTTTCTTCTACTATTCTTATTGCCACCCTTGTTAGTTTTGTTATCTTTTCATATTGATTATATGAAAAAAGAAAATTTAAATCATAAACCATTTAAATCATTAGCTCGAGTTGTTGTAGTAAACATGATACCTTGTCTCTCTTGCTCTCCAATATTAATAGGTTTTAAATTACTATAACACAAAAATCATGGTACATTGTCAATAAATTTTTGTGCTTACACTAAAATCAATGCATATTGTTAATCCAATCACTTTAAAATTAATGTACCATCATATATCCAATTACATCAAATCATAAATCAACATATACATTGCAATCAATGCATTTAATGCAAGCAATTAAATAAGATTAGAAAATAACTTCTACATTAAAATCAATGCACCTAATGCAAGAAATCAAATAAGATAAGAAACCAACATCTACATTGAAATCAATTCATTTACTCAAAGCAATCAAATAGGATTAGAAATCGCCATCTACACTGAAATCAATGCATTTAGTGCAAACAATCAAATAGGATTAGAAATAATCTACATTGAAATCAATGTATCTAGTGCAAGCAATCAAATATAATTATAAATCAACGTCTAAATTGAAATCAACACATCCAATGCAAGCAATCAAATAGTATTAGAAATCACCACCTACACTGAAATCAATGCATCTAGTGCAAGTAATCAAATATCATTAGAAATAAATATCTACACTAAAATCAATGCATATAGTGCAAATAATCAAATAGGATTATGCATCACCATCTCCACTTATATCAATCCATCTAGTGTGAGAAATATTCTTCCCTCTCTCCACCCTCCATCCATATCTATATCCCCCTCCATCTCTTCTTTTTTGTCTCTCTATCTCACCTCCCTAAACACACACACTCTCGCACTCCATATTTATCAATATCTTTGTCAATTCCCTCCTCTCCCCATCTCTCTCTCTCTTCTTCCCTCTCTTCACCTTCCATCTATATCTCTATCTTCCCCTTCTCTCCCTCTCCCCTGCTAATATCTCTCTTTCCTCCTTTTTTCCTCTATCCCTCTCTCTCCATCTTCCTTATCACTCACTCACTCTCTCTCTCTCTCTCTCTCTCTCTCTCTCTCTCTCTCCACCTTTCTCTCTCTATGTCTTTCTTCTTACCTCCCTCTCCCTCCCCCTCCAAGTCCATCTCTCTTTTCCTCCCTCTCTCCACTCTCTCACATCCTCTCTCTTCCTTCCTCTCTTTCCCTTTCTCTCCCATCTCTCTCTCCTTCTCTCTCTCTCTTCACCCACCAACTATGTTACTATATCCCTCCCTCTCTCCTTATATCTCCTTTGCCCCCCCTTATCTCCATCTCTCCTCATTTGTCTCTTTATCTCAGCCCCAAACATACACGCTCTCTCTCATCTCCCTTGTCACTCCTCTCTCTCCATTTCTCACTCTCTATATTTCTTATTTCCTACATCTCTCCTCCTCCAACTCCATCTCTCTATCGATCCTTCTCTCCTCCTCTCTCTCTCTCTCTCTCTCTCTCTCTCTCCCTCCTAACTCCATCTCTCTCTATCCCTCTCTCTCTCTCTCTTCCCTCCAATACTCTTTCTTCCCCCATCACTCTCCTCCTCTCTTTCATCCTTCCTCTCTCTCCCTTTCTCTCCTACCCTCCTCTCTCTTTTCCCTCCAATCCTCTCTCTTCCCCCATCTCTCTCTCTCTCTCTCTCTCTCTCTCTCTCTATTTATTCCCCCATCTCCCTTTCTTTCTCTCTCTCTTTCCACCCCTCTCTCTCCAACTCCATTACTATATCCATCCCTCTCTCCTTCTCTCTTCTTCTCTTCCCCCTTCTTTCCATACATCTTACTTTGTCTCTTTATCTCTCTCTCCATCTCTCCCTTATATCTCTCTCTCTCTCTCTCTCTCTCTCTCTATTTATTCTTAGTTATGTAAACTAATGAACATAAATATTCCTAAATATAAAGTAGATTATGGAGTAAATATGAAAAGAGGTTATACTTACTTACCATACTTTTGGTTTATTTATATTTTTATTTATTTACCAAACCCCTTTTATTTACTATGGTATTTGGCACATAGGCTTGTTATATAATTAGATTTTTATTTATAATCCTATTTGATATATTTGTATTTATCTACCTTACTTCGGGCAGGTTGATGCCACTAACTTTGTATCTGATGCAATATGTTTTTTTATGATAAATAGAAAATAGTAAGGACCTACCAAATTCACAAAAAAAAAAAAAAATTTAAATTAAATTGTTATTTATTTACCATACCTCTTTATACCACTTTTATATTTATTTATTTACCATACCTCTTTATACCTATTTTATATTTATTTATTTATCATACCTCTTTATACCTCTTTTATATTTATGTATTTACCATACTTATTTTATAAATATGGTATTTGGCCCATGGTATCAATATTAATTTGTCCCATGGTATTGGTCCCATGGGCTTCATCTAAATAAAACCTATTTTTTAAGTTTTTTTAAATATAAAAAGGTTTATGGAGTATACATAAAAATAATTTTTATTTATTTACCATGCATCTAGTTTATAAATATTTTTATTTATTTACGATAGCTGTAGAGTAAGTATAAAAATAGGTTTTATCTATTTACCATACCTCATGTTTATTTATATTTTTATTTATTTAAATTTTAAAATATTGAAACTTTGATGGGGAAATATTTATGTCTTTAAATGTTTTAATTTATCCATAGAATATGGGTTTTCTTTTTAAAGATTCATTTTATAAATATTTAATTAAAAGAAATACTAATTAACTCTTTTCCTTTGATTTAGGAAATGGTATTCACTTTAGTAAAGAGTAAAGATGTTTAAAATTTTACTTAATTTGGAAATTCAATGTGATAAATTTTTTTGTTGAAGGTAAATTTATGATCCATTCAAATTAACGTATATAATTTACTATCCATTCAAATTATACAAATAATACATATTTTTATTTTAATAGTTAATCTCAATCCATTAATAAGTTAAAAAAATCATATATAATCAAAATATTCAAGTTATATAAAATTCAAGATTAGGTTAATGCTTTGGCCGACATTAGAAAAAGTAAAATTTATTATTTTTTGAGAACGTCACATACCCAACATCGAGGTCATACTGGGCTGTAGATTGCGCCTCTCGGGCGCAATAAGTGATTCCCAAACCCAGATCAGCCATTGGCAATCGGTAGGAGAACTGACCGCCAAACTGAGTCAGTCACAGAGAAGATCAATTGACATGCAGGGGTAAAAATGAGGTTCACACAAGGGCAACGAGATGGAGACCCCGTTTCCTCCAAACCGAAGATAAGAAAAGGTCTGTGGTCACCTGAAGAAGATGAGAAACTTATCAATTATATGAAGAATAAATACCTTATCGACTGCACCTGGAGCTATGCGGCCAAGCCTGCTGGTAAGTAATGAAGTACCAAGTTCCATTTTAATTTCAGTTCTACTCTGTTTTATTTGAGACAATTTAATGTTAGAGGTGCAAATTCAAGAAGGAATATTAGTATGTAGTATTCAATGTCTGTAATGGATAGTGTATATATGGTCAGATTCGTAGTTTCTTCGAGTCCAATTCGTGCTAAGATTTGCATTCCATTTTTCATTTACTTAATAAAGAGTAGTTCATGAAGTTTTTTTATTTTTACATAAAATCATCCTCGCACTCTTCTTTTAACGAACTGTATATGAGGAAATGCAAAGATTTTTTTGTAGTGAGTGCATTCCATTTTTTCAAAAGCATCATCCCACTCTCTCTTTAACGAAGTGTTTATGAGAAAATTTAGAGTTTGTTTTTAGTGAGTACCCTATCTTGTATATATAGTATCTCAGTAAATATACTGGATATAGCATGTCATTGAATACCCTTGTCTTGTCTGTATAAATATAGCACACCTAGTGAGCACTCTGCACTTGTTGCAAGATGAATAATAAGCTTTAAAAAAATGGAATTTTCAGCTTGATAATAGATTTTGGAAATTTGATGAATATGAATAAAATATGATAATTTAATCCAAACTATACCTGAATCTATGATCAATCAGATCTTCCCACCAAATTAAAACAAAGTATAAGACATTAGACTAATTCATAATCATGTACATACAGGTTTGCAGAGATACAGAAAGAGCTACAGGTTGAGATGGATTAACTACTTACAACCTGGTCTTAAACACTCTGTAATTTCACTCCAAGAAGAACAGCTGATCATATACTTACACTTCATTCTGGGCAATAGGTTTTCGTTTGATCCGTTCCTACACCTCTTCCCTCTTCTATACTCTGATTTCTCTGCTAATAATTGTTCGCATCAAGTCCCGTTTTTTGTCCATTGATTTTGAAAAATGAATGACATTGACAACGCAGGTGGTCTCAAATTGCATCCTATTTGCCTGGATGCATGGACAACGAGATCAAAAATTATTGTAACTCTTATATCAAAAGGAGCTTCAATGGATTTTCCTACTCCTCCTCCACCAAAGCCAATGGCAACAACAACAGAAAATCTAACATCACCTCGCAATCGTATCCTGCAGACAATGTCAGTTCAGTCTCTGGGCAGTCTCATGATTCTTATACAGGATTTGACTCTGCCAAATCATTGGACATCATTCCTGAAGGGTGCCTACAGTCCCTTGATAACATATTGAATGCATTGATCACTAAAGAAAATCAGCATTATCGTGTTCACAACGTGTTGGATTTAAAGTATGAGCAAGTACGGAAGCAAAACAATGAGCTTGCAATTAATATAGACCCCACCAACAACCAGCTAAATTCTTGCTCTCAGTTGTGGACTGATTCTACTTCTACTCAGACCAGGGAGAGCTTCTCTCAGGTTTTTACATTTTCCAGTCTGCAAGCGCAAGGGCATACTTATAAGACTGCAAAATCATCGAGATGTGGTCAATTGATAGACCCGTGGATTACATTGTCACCGCACGAAACTCCTGTCTGTGGTAGTAATATATATATTTAGAATGTGTTTATTCTTTGTCTCTGTTATTATTGACAACTCAATAATATTTTCTAATAATTTCCAGATTATTATTTGATGTAATACTCCTGTTAATATTTTTCCTGTCAGTAATGGTCTTCTTAAATTTAATTGAAGAAAGTAATAAGTTCGCTAGCCTTATTTTTACTTTCTGTTCCTCCTCATTATAATAGCATAATTGGCTATAAGTATCTTTGTTGAAAGAGTTTTCAAGTCTACAATCTTTCAATGAATGAGAATTTTCCATTTCCATAGAGTCTGTAATTTTAGGTGTATTTTATGAGTCCAACAGTGGACCCTCTTTATACTTCTTAGTGTGGGGTTTCAGTGTACTAGTCACTTATAATGTTTTCTGCAACTATATACTTATAATTTTTCTTAGCATAACCTTTTCAGTCTATTTAGCTTTAGCTACTCTCCTGCACATTATATAGATCTGATGGGGAAATTATTTGTTATCTTTCCCAGCTTGTATAATTTGCATGCCTTTTATAGAGGTTCACATGCACAGTTGTAATTGTCAGAAATTATTGAGTTTTTGACCCTTACTTTGGGAAGGATATTAACACCAGTTATATATATATACAATCCTCATACCATATTTGTTTGCATGCTTAGTAAACATGTTTAGTCCTGTTTCTTTACTATTTAATTATATATATACATATATGTATATGTAGCACTAGAATTTATAGTACTAAATATCTACTCTTCCATTTTGTCCTTATTATAGAAGGAAATCTATAAATAGGCATGCATTGTTGTTTAGTAAATTAATCTGTCTGTACCTCACTTAGTTAATTCCACAATGTATAGCTCTACCTTGCATATACTTAATTCCTCCTACACACAGAATTTTGGGTTTCCCTAATATTCACTGAAATAATTCTATTTATAGCAGAAACAGATTAAATTTACATAGTTATAAAGTATGAGGTAATATAATCTCCAGATTTAAACCAGAGACTGGTTTAGAGTTTCTGGCTGATTTATCTTCATATTTCTGGTTCCTACAACTATGCAGGACTGAGAGAGAGTAACTATTCTATCATTCTATAAATGTATGGAACACCAGCACCAAACAAAACATTGCAAGAATTATGCAGCTACAGTCATTAACCTTTACACTTAACAACAATAAATTTTAATCATTCATAATACTGTGAGCAAACCACTTTGGTACTTGACCAGTCCTCCCAACCGTAGAATCCCTCTATCTCCAGGACTCACCCCCAAGCTGAGATCACTTCCATTCCAGACCAACCTCTAATCTGTTCAAGAATAGCTTATTTAAACTTTTTCTCCCCAAAGCATGTTTCTAATTCTGTGTCCAAAATTACAGGATGTTTTTCTTCCTATTTGCCTAGGCTTCCTTTATTTAGGGATTTTTAAAGCTGCTTTCTACTTTTCCCAGCTTTTTACCTCTTCCCAACTACTCTCCACATCATTGGGGAAACTAGATTTTCCTCAAAATCTAATTTGGAAATAAATTCTTTCAATGATTTTTGAAAGATTTTTGGGGAAATATTTGCCTCTTTCCATCCTCATGGATTTAGCAAGTGATCTCATAATTCTCATTTTGGTCAATCTGCACAGAATTATTTTATTTATTTTTCATAATTAATTATTTAATTACATCCACAAAATAGTTGTCCATTAGGGTCCACTCCCCTTAGGATAAAAGTTCAAATGTCTAGCTTTGAAAGAAAAACATAAACTAGGGGTGTTACATACTATTTAACTAATTTGTAATACTCAGAAGAGAAATCTTCTACTCCACTTCTTTTCAGTTTTCAATTCTTGTCATGTATTCCAATTCAAATGTATGCCATATGTTTAAGTTTTCAACGTATTTCATCCAGTTATGTCTACATTTCAATAGTCGATTTCAAAATAAATTAATATAGGAACGTTCCAGCAATGATAGAGACAATTTCCATTGATTGAGTAGGACAATATTTAGAGTACATGTGAAAATGATGAGGGAAAATTTTAAAGTGGTTATTGGATTATAAAAATATATATAAATTATATAAATTAAAACTATTAAAAATTATTTATTTTATAGAGAAATGTTTAGTATAGGAGAGATGTGTAAGTATAATGTAAAAAATTATATAAACTAGCAATTGCAAGGAGGCGAAAAAAAAATTGAAAAAATAATGAGAGGGAGGGCTTGTGGTTAAAGATGAAAGATTAAGCATTTGAATTAAAGGCTTCTAGGAATGGCTTACTTGTATCTATCTTTATGATTAAATTTATCTACATTTTGAGGACTCAGGGGGGAAGGCTTTTAGTTTGGCCAAAGAATATGTGGTGGTTAGATTTATAAGCATGTTCAACAAAGGTTGATTTTGAAAATGACATGTATGATCATTGGGAAATGTGTTTTTTTCAGTTTAACAGATATATTAATTTGGCCAATATAAAAATATCCACAAAAACATGGAATTTTATAGACCCAGCGACATATCAATGAATCCAAATGTTCATTGGGAAATTTGAATAATTGTTTTAAGGTCTTATAGATTTTAAAACGAACTTGTATTTTCTTTGCTAAAATTTAGAAATATGATCCTTATTCCCTTAAATTAGTATGTTCAAATCTAAATTATAATTAAAACAAAAATTATATTTTAGATTGTCTATAATATTTTATTTGATGTATTTAAATAAATCGTAAATAATAAAATATAAAATTTTTGAATAAATTTTAAATTTTAAATAAAAATTAAAAAAAAAAAAAAATATATATATATATATATATATATATATATATATATATATATATATATATATATATATATATATATATATATAATACAATTTAAAGATTAAATTATTATTTCTTTAAATAAATTATTATTTCTTTATATATGGTTTGAATAAAAGTTTGAAAATGTTTTTATTTATTAAATTTATAAACAAATATATATTTTTTAAATATATTAAAAAATAGTTATTTTTTTGCTTGAAAAAAATAAAACCTAGAGAGCATTAACAACATATCCTAGCTAATATGTACACATGCTTTTTTGTTCAATCATATAAGATAAAACATTAATTTTAATTAATATTTAATATTTAATAATAAAAAATTGGAATTCAATTTTAAAATTAATTATATATCCTAATTAATATTTAATAGTTTCAATTTCTATAAATATTCAATCTTTCATCTTCTTTAATATAATTTATAATTAATAAATATAATAAATGATGAAACTTATTTAATAATTAATAGTTTTACATCATTTTTTTTTTGGTACAAGAAAAATATATTTACATTACATATTTATAAAATTATAAGCAATGCCTACCAAATTTTAACATAAATTTGAAATTTTAACATAAATAATTTATAAAACATTCCTTAAATGACAATGAATACAAGGACTCTCTAGTCTTTTTTATCGGATTTTGCCTTTATTCTGTTAAATGCAAAGCACACATCTTAACTTGAATTATTGTATGTAAACCAGCTTTATATATACTTTAATCCAACTTGCCTCATCCATGAGTCGATACTAAATTTGGTTCTAAAATTGAACGTGAGTTCTGTCCAGTTTGTAGTGATCCTAACCTAATATAATAATTAACGTTATCTAGTGCATCATCCCAAAAGACAGGGCTACGTGAGCACCACTAAACTAGCATAAATATAAAACATGAAAAATCATTTAACACGGTGTCTCAATTCTTAGTCTTAGTATTTGAATTTTTTCTCTATAAACTCTTGAAGTATAACCCCCATGTAATCTTGGAGCAATTCTCCTCCTCGTAAACAACATTTTATTTATACTTTCCATAAACGAAAAATTATTGGTTATACTTGATATTATGGGCTTATACTATCAGCCATATACTTGAAGTTGATACTTTGAGAATTAGATAGTATATCACTACATAGTGAGTAGAAACTGGAAGTTTTCACCTAGCTAACATGATTCTAGAATATAAAAAAACAGTGATTATTCAACTAGACAGAATAAAAGTAGCCCCAATTATGAGTTGCCCCAATAAAAGTAGCTTCTATCCACCATGTTTTGGCCCTATCTAGGAAGGATCGGTTTGAGAGGTAAAAAATATCAAAATGAGAAGGTTGGTTCACAGTCTTGGTTTTGATGTCCATACTTAAATAGATGGGTCAGTAATTGAAGCCTTTGCAGCAAAGGGTGGAGGCTTCTGAAAAGAGATTTTTTTTCCATGATATTTTCATAAATAAGGAAGTGAGCTAATACGGAAGCAACCCAGTGCTTTCCATTAAATCGGTTGTTCAAATTGAAAGTGTCATTGATGGTATTTAAATGCACTAGTTGCAGGACATGCATGTCCTATTTGAAGTGATTCACCTCAAGATTTTACCTTTGAATACCTCCCTTTTTCTCAAATATGGATTTTATCATATTAAAGTCTCCCCCAATTATCCACAAGATATCTTTCAACGTCGAGCCTAGTCTCTTTAGAGTGCAAAGGAATTTTGATCTTTTGCTAGCAATATGTGTTCCATAAATGTTGGATATATATCCCTCTTGATCTAAGACTAAAATTATGGATTTATTTGTTAAAAATTTGTTTTTTACCCAAAAATCCATAAGAAAAACCTCTTCACGTTGCCAACATATAACTAGATCTCGAGCTTAAATGTTTTCATCAATGGCTAGGCTATGTGATTATTTCCAACATTTGTAGATAATCGAGGAGAATCTTTCCTGAGAGAATTTTATTTCTTGAATCATCATTATATCAGGTTTGTCTTGGAAAATACATGCCTTAGTAAGCCTCTTCCTACCTAGGAAATTCGGGCCTCTTATGTTCCATTAGATGATTTTCATTGAGTAGAAGGTAGAGTTGAGGAAAAAGCCTCAGTTATCACAGGAATTTTTCCTAAATTGACCAATAATTCACCTAATTCTTACAATGGTTGCTTGTTACTATGCTTAACTCTACACTTATCTTCTTTGAAGGGTTTATTTTGGTCTTTTGGGTTTTCAAGATTGACCCCAAGATTTTTGTGGGAATGGTTGGATTATACCCATTCAGAGTGCAGCTTGGCCTTATCATTGAGGGATGGTCTTTTTAATACATGGACCTGATGTTGAGGAATGGCCTCAGTATCCTTGTTCTTCTAATTGGCTAGCATTGCTTGTAGATGTAAAGAATCTAGTTCCATACCCTCACCTCAATCTAGAATATACTGAGAGAGCACCTTTGTCATCAAGATCTCAAGGTTGGTTGGAAACATTGATTGGTGGGGAGAAAAAAGGATGGAGGAGCTTGTAGGATTGGTAATATGTCACTTCTATGGATTCTTGGAGCCATCAAAGAAATAGTTGTAGTGATCCGAAAAATTGTTGAGGTGAATTTCAGAGGTTTCATTTTTTAAATGGAAATATTAGGAACCTTTAGTTTTTCTTGATTTTATATGTTTTCCAACATTCACTAGTACATTTACACAGACCATTCTTCAATTAGTTCTTTATCTAATGCAATTAAGTGAATTATTTTTCAATGATAACAAACACCATCATTAAAGAATACTTGATTATCCATTCTCCATACTCGCCCTACATGAGAATGTTATTGTCAAATAATAATCAGTTAACCCTTCCGTAGTACCCTCCTATTTGCGAAATTTACTTAAGTAAGGATCAACTAAAATTTCTACTAGATACCCCTTGGCGTGAATACCATCCTTAAAGAAGGGTCTATCAATATTTCTCCATGCTAACCCCCCATGAGAACATAATGCTTGAAGAAGGGTGAGTGAAATTTTTGCTACACACCTTGTATTCACAATACCATCATCGATGAAGGGTCAATTAACCCTTCCCCATGTTCCACCTCATTGAGAATGCTATGATGGTTGAATGTTCATGTGACCATTTATCAAAACTTCCTATTCAAAAACATTTCTTAAGGAGTGGTTTGATGACCCTTCCACTAGATGCAAAAGACAACCTTATAACTTGACAAGTTTTTTAAATAAAATGGCATTAAAAGAAATAAGAAACTCCATATACTCCTCCACATAATGAGTATTAGAATGAATAATCAAAATGTTGATGGAGAGAGCTAGGAGTATGCTTAGTTTAGCTAGCTTAGAGAAATAATTCCACGAAAAATTGATTGCTATATCATGTTGTCTAATTAATAAGCCTCACAAATTATTTCTCATAGATAATATCCCTATGAAGGTACATATGGGTAAGAAGCCCTCACTTCAACATCTTCATGTTTTTTATCGTTAGGCATGTGCTCATGTTCCCAAGGAGAAGTAGTGGTAGTTGGATAACAACGTAATGAAATGAAAAAATGATCAATTATGGTGTTGGTATGAAGATAGACAAGCTTTGGGACCCTGTGTCTAAAAATAATTGTACCATAGGAATCATATTTTCAAAGAAGTTAAGCCTTCTCATATAATGATGAGACCAGAGGAGGCTAAGAAGAAGTTATTGGTTCATTGAGAACCTGAAGATAAGAAAATTGAACTAAAAAATAAAAATAATTTCATGATGATCCTAACGAAGATGGCTTAAAGATTTCAGAAGAGGAGGAATCATTTCCACCTCATACTTTAGGAAAGTCCACTCAGTAAAGAAGGCACCCAAACATGTATAATTGTTGTTACTCGACTATCAAATTTATAATTTTTTTATTTTCTAACATGAATGAGCTTATAACTATGAAAGTGAAAAAGGATTGAACGAAGATGAAAGATAAGGAGTACTATATATCTTCCATTGGTGAGGAAATGGTTTAATTTAGAAAAAATGATACATGGGACTTGGTATTGTTACTTGATGGAGGGAAAAATATTGGATCTAAATGCGTTTTAAAAAAGAAAATTGATTTAAATGGCAACATTGAAAAGCACAAAGGCAAGGTCGGTTGAAAAAGGATATTCATAAGTTGAGGGGTTAGACTATACTGAGATATTTTCATTTATTGATAAGTTAACATCTATTAGGTTCCTATCATCTACCATAGTATCTTTTGATTTAGAGATAGAAAAGATGGAAATATTTCTACGTAGTGACTTAAAGGAGGATATCTATATGACACAACAAGAGCATTATGTTAAAAAAGGTAAATATTTATTGGTTTATAAAGTAAAAATGTATTTATATGGTCTCATAAAATCTCCCAAAATGTGGTACCAAAAGTTTGAGTATTTTTTATCAGGATTGGGATTTCTAAGACCCATATTTAAGCATTGTGCATCTTGAAAACAAGATGATGGTAATTTCCTTGTTATCACTTTACACATAGATTAGATTTTATTCTTCAGTAATAGTAAAGATGTGATTCATGATTTGAAGTATTATCTTTTATCACAATTTTATATAAACGGCTTAGGGGCTACGAAATATATATTAATAATGATAATAAGGAGAGATAGAGTGAATATAAATCTTTGGTTAAGTCAGGGTAAGAATTTAAGCTAGCTCTTAAAATTTTCACATGGCATATTGAATACCATTGAGTGTTTTTATTTCTATGGTAACTAAAATTCCAATTGAGAAGTGTCCTACAACACCCACATATATGGAGGATGTGGATTTTGTAACTAAAATTCCAATTGATAAGTGTCCTTCAACACCCACATAGATGGAGGATATGGATTATGTTCCTTATGCTAATGCAATGGCTAGTTCGATTCATGTAAGGGTATCACTATACCAGACTAATCATTTCCTAAGCAGTGAGATTCTTGAATCTATTCATGGTTAATCTTATACGTGAACATTGGGATCAGGGGAAATTTTAAAGGATGGAAGTTTATCTTAAACTTTAGAAGCCTTGGTTAATATTACTAGTCCCTAATATGCAAAATGTAAAATGCTTGGTGATATTTTTGTAGAAATATTTATATTTCCAATTATTTTATATTATTCTATATAAATTTTTGGTAATTGTTAAGGTAAAATAGTTTTGTATTGTAAAATTTTGGTGAATCATTTTTAGGAAAAAATGGAAATTAGAGAAAAAAAAAAAAATTTAAACAAAGCATGGAAAATTAGCCCACCTGCGAATATTAGCCCCTAAAAGTTTCCTTGATTGGGATTCAGTAAGAAGGTTCCTTATGTATATACAATTTAATTTCTAAAATTCCATTCCCTATCATATTTATGTTTGAGGGGACCCACACTTCGTGGATATATAAGGTTAATGTAGATTTCAACTAGGTAAGGAATGTAGACAAAAGGAAATCTATGAGTGGATACATTTTTTGATTGTTTGGCGAGCTAGTAAGTTAGATAAGTGAGCAACAAGAAGAAAATTACATGGAAACTATTAATGCTTGTAAAGAGGTTATTTGTATTATGAACTATATTCAAAAGTAGGGCTACGTCAAAGAGATATTACAATTCAATATGATTGTGACAATGTCATCTGTCTAGCTAAAAACCTAATATTTCAAGTGAAGACAAATCATATAGATGTTGATTAACATTTCATTAGGGGAATAGTAAGAAATGGAAAGGTGATACTAAATAAAGTCAATACTTTGCCTAATGTTGAGGATGCATTGATAAAATCAATGAACATAATAAAATTCGCGTGGTGTTTTTATTCTATGGGTCTTATGGCCCCTAGAAATTAGCTCATATTTTAATGCATTCTTCTTTATAGTCCTGCGGGTTATATGATAATTGAGATAATGTTGGCAGAGGTGTTTCATACACCTTGTAGTCTTGTAGTGGAGCAAGAAATAAAGGTCGAGGAGTAGCAAAGCATAACTATGGAATAGTGGTGGAAAATTAACATAGATCACTAGTAGGCAATGAATGCTAAGAAAAAATAGTTGGCTAATTAATTCTCCACCATGTAGAATCAGAAAATAATAAATGGTTTATGGTTTTATTATTTCTATTTATTGAGTGTTGTTGTTGGAAGAAATAATGTGTGAGTTTTAACTTACTACTATCATGCTACCAAAATTTATTTGCAACTTTTATGCCACTCTTAAACAATTTTGTTGAGAGTATGAAAACTCTATAATGCAATGTAGTTATTCATTTCTTAAATAAAACCTTGAGCATGATTGTGGGTGTAGGGTTTTTCTCCTATAATATTTTTAGCAGGGAATCCTTTTGTAATAATTATTTATTTTTTTATTTATTTTTTTATCCTTATTATATACAACTATTTGTTTGAAATATTAAATTCTATATTAGGTTATTCTTGTACATCTTTTCATTTCCAATATTATTAACTTTCCACAAAATACAACATTACCAAAAATAATTTCAACACCACATGCCATCCATGGTCATTAGAAAGACTCAACATTACAAAAGAACATTTAATACCTCAACATTACCAAAACACTTTCTATCATCTCATCATTATTCCTCGTGTTATCATGGGCATGTGATGGGGTAAATTAGGTTACTATAAAGGCCTATGTTGTTTTAATTCTCAAACTATTTTTTTGTGTGAATTGTTAGTCATCAGTATTTTTTCTATTTTGTAGATGACTAAATACTTATCCTAGAATTCTAAAACCAAATTCATTAATATTTTGATTTTTAGAAATTTCACTGCCTTCATTATCCTTAGCATGAATTTTTCACTATCTCACTACTCTGTTATTTCCCTGGTTAGCCTACCCTCCTAGAAGGTCCCTCATGGAACTCATGCCACTCATTTTCACTATGTTTGGCCACATTTGACCTTAACACTATGTTTTTTACTTGCATAACCCCTTCACTTGCCACCTACGATCACCATCCAACCTACTCATTCTTGTGTTTCCCAGATACATCAAGCATTGATGGTCTCAAAACTATCTCTGTAGGCTCTTTAGATAAATCAAGTACATTGGATTTTGGATCTTCAATACATCAAATTGTCAAAAAATTTGTTTTTTATATTGAAGACCTCAAAGCCAAGCTTTCAGTCAAAGACAAGCCCAAAGAGCCTCCCAGTAGGTCATTTAGGGTTTCATAAGTTGTAGGATTGTTTTGATGTTCTAAATCATTTTTTTTCTTGTCATTAGGGGAATTTTGAGGTCTAAAATAGGCCTCCTAAGGAAATTGTAAGATAATAGTGTATAATAGTGGAAATAATAAGATAAGATTTGATTACATCATCAAATTTTGGAGGGAAAAAAGAAAAAACTACTTTTTCAACTCATATTTTCAACTTATCTCCCAAAATGTTTACTCAAATTTCGAGCGGGAGTACTCATTGGATGCAAAATTTAATTCCTCATCCAAGGAGTACCCATGTTGCATACTTTCGATGGATCCTACTACACGAAAAAATGAGAAATACATGAAAAACATGATTGCAACCACATTTTTTGTATTTCTTATTTTTCATGTAGAAGCGTCCATCAAAAGTATGCAACATGGGTACTCCTTCAATAAGGAATTAAATTTTTCATCCAACGAGTAATCCTGCTCAAAATTTGAGTAAACACTTTGGGAGATAAGTTGAAAATACAAATTGAAAAGATAGTTTTATTATTTTATTAATTTTTAATATTTTTACCATTTTACTTAAAAAATGGTGAATCATCCCCCATGGTTGACATCATCATCTTGAATCTTGTTGGTTCTTATAAAGTTTATTTTGGTTGTAAATTTTTCTTAGGAGGCCCATTTTAGACCTCAAAATTCCCCTAATGGCCAAGAAGATGAAATCAAATGGAAAGGAGGGTCAGCATATGATTGTCCAAAGTAGGTCAAAGGTCTCCAAGAAAAGCCTCCTTGGTCAAAGCACAAATTCTACAAAGGACAGCTACCCATTTTGACATTTCTACAGGAATGTCAAGGTGGCTATCAACAGAAAATAAGGTAAGGTAAGAGGATAGCTCCTCACTAAAGGACATCCACATCAAAGAAAAGGAATCAGACCTATGTTCAAAGAGAATCGGGATTTTTAGGACTGATTGGCTAAACAATGTTGCCAAGCAAGAAGCCAATGCATAAAACCACAAGGATAGAAGGCACATCCACACAAGCAAGTATAAATTGAAGATTTTTGGAAATTATAAATGAAGAAGGGAAAAAGATAAGGTGAACTAAATAGAAATGAATTAACTTGAAAGGGCTATAGAGAACTTTGAAGACAACACTAATTATTCTTCTCTAATAGCCCTAAAACCTAAGATTTTGGAAAGACAGGCAAAGAAGGTGAAATGAAGATGATAGGCCTCCATCATGACAGTAGAAAGTTTCCAAAAATTTATTGAAGGTGATTCCTAGGGTTGGCCAAGGCAATTGTGCTTCACTACATTAAAGGGAGAAAATGAAAAGAGTATCATAGAGAGGGAGATCAAGCCTCCATTATGCAGTCAATTGCCCTCAAAATGGTCAAAGGAAAGAAGGCATAGGGTTAAGCTTCAAAATGGAAGACCAAGCTGAGCATGAGTTTACTGTTGAGTAATTGAGGTTTTCAAACTCAAAATAATGACAAAGGAGACCAAAACAACTATGTCATGGCACCTGCAACAAATCATAAGGGGCCAAGAAGAGACATAGTAGGCATGATCTATAATCTTTGTCAAAATGGATACATCACTGTCAAAATCAGTAAGAAGACAAGAAAAACATGTTTTTAGGTTCACTAACACTCAGAGATGCCAAAAGGGATAAAAATTGTTTCTATGTTTCTCATGTAAAAAAAGGAGGTTTGAGATGCCAAGACCCTCAAGGTTAAAAGAGACCTTTTTATTTCTCCAGCAAGCTACCACCAATGGAAGAAAAGCTACCTTGAAAAATTTTCAAACCCCCTGCAAAAGATTAAAAAAGATATCAGTGAAAATGATAAAGTGACAAAAACTTAGCAAAAGTGGGTACATCTGACTCTTGCTTTTAATACTAGAAATCCCCAAGAGGAAGGGACGAGGAACCTCATTAAAAGTAACTTTAGATTGACATTGCAATGTTCTTCAAGAAATAATGGGTTTTACCTTTAGATATATATATATATATATATATATATATAACATAACAAGACCAACAAATCCCACACATGTTTTTCAAGTGAGGGGAGGGGAGGAGAGAAGAGGAGAGGAAAGCATATGAATTTAATGTGTGTAATATTATTTGTGCATGGATACAAATTTTAAATACAGAGAATTATAACATGAACTAAATTCAATGCATAGTAAATAATAATAATATCTAATTAAATTTGTAACTTAATTATTGGAACTTAAATGAAGAGATGAGATATCCAATCTCTACAATTTGGTTTATAATCATTTACATAACTTATAGTTTCATAAAACCTACCACCACTTTACCAAAAACAAAACAAAACAAAAAAATAAACACAATACATGATACAGTCTCATAATTTAGACAAAATTATTGAGGTAATCATCAATTGTAGTATATTTTACTTTAGGATATAATTGAGTGGCATCTACCCGATTTGGTCCAATTTCAAAATTTGTCTGAATGCCTTCCCCAAAAGTTGGGTGGTAAAGAAATAAAAAAATGGTATGTGTCTCCGCAACATCATAATTTTTACACTCCATCAAGTAGTTTACATTAAAATAAAATGAAAGAAGATTATTAATATGGATATATGCTTCTCTTGAGAAAAAATGTTTTGTTCATCATTCCATTAGAATATTTCATGACCAGTATATTGGAACTATTAATATTGAATTGATTTGATGACTTTATCTTCACATATCGAGACTTTATCCAGAGTATTTCCAATCTTGTTCTCCCATATACCTACAAGCTCATTCACAGACAAAGTATTTGCAGGAGGCCTCATGTACAGAGTCTTGTTTGCCAAATTTTGAACTATCATTGAGCTGCTTTTTTATATGAGTGACTTCAACAGAGGTGTTTCACAAATTATCTCTCAACATATTTCACGCACTTTTCTCTTTTACATGTTTTTACTTTTTCCTGGAGCATGCCCACTGGGTTTGACCCCATATCATTTTGGTGACAATTGCTTCAACTGGCAGTTAGACTAATGCATTATCATTATGACATATTTCTTATTATTTGCAGTATGTTGAGATTTTGTTGCAATAAAACCCTATTATTTTACATCAAAGACTTGATTTTGGCAACCACCAAGAAATAGGGATGTCCATGATTACTGATGTAGTATTTTTTTCATGTTTGTTGATTATCTCAAAGAACAAATAAGTACTGCATAATTGAAGATAGTTACATCATGCAAAGAATAGGGTAACTATGATAGTCCTACTCCACAAAAGCCAAAAAGGACATCATATGAACC
Source organism: Pinus albicaulis (assembly GCA_034641835.2). Lineage (NCBI taxonomy): Eukaryota > Viridiplantae > Streptophyta > Pinopsida > Pinales > Pinaceae > Pinus > Pinus albicaulis. The sequence continues at coordinate 717,935,734 of CM076576.1, read as the reverse complement.
CAGGCCCCTAGGCCCCCATGGGGAGGGACTCAACATCATGGAAAAAATCATATTGGTGTATTTGTAGGAGTACAACTAACTCTTTCTTAATACTTTTGGAAATTTTGTTGCCAACCAATAAGAAATTGGCATGTCCATGATTACTAATGTAGTTTTTTTTTAAATGAGATTGTTAATTATCTTAAAGAAAACTAAGTACTACAAAATTGAAGATATTTACATTATATATAAAACTAGGGAACTATGAAATTCTTGCTCCACAAAATCCAAACATGCCATCATATGAACCTAGGCCCCTAGGCCCCCGTTGGGAGGGAATCAACATCACAAACAAAATCATGTTGGTGTACTTGTAGGAATATAGCTAACTCTTTCTTAATACTCTCGAAATCCCAAAGAGGAACAAATGAGGAAACTCATCAAAAGTAACTTTAGAATGATGTAACCACGAAAAAAATGAAATATAATGAACTAAAATCCAAACTAATTTGCAGTTATATTATTTAAAAAATACCTTTTAATATTCTTTCATCGTCAGGGATTAGGGTACATTTCTGTGTGGTTGTCTACCACTTGTGGCCACTAGTTCGTCTGCTCTTCTGTTCAACGACCAGATGATAGTTGACAGGCACTAGATTCAAACACAAATGAGATGGAAACTCCTAGCATATTAAGTGTCATGACGATAAAACTATTTTATTTTTTCAATAGTGCTTGTTAGCATGAATGTTTGGTGGTAGTGGGCATGACATTGGACAAAATGTGGGCCCCAATGAAGGCCCTTACTTGTTCGCATTGATTCTTAGCAATAGTGGGCACGACATTGCGCAGAATGAGGCCATTAACACAGGCCCCTGAAAAGTATTCTTGTCAGTGAAGAACCTTCTTATTTTCACTAATGAAGGCCCCTGTTTTTTCACATTGATTCTTGGCAGTAGTGGGAACGACACTATGCAGAATGTGGGAAAATTATGGAGTTGCAGAGGAAAAGATCTCATGATACTCTTGAAGATATTTTAAGATTTAAAGTTGTGGACGCAGAGAATTTTGCAGCTAGAGGGAAAAATGTTTTGAATTTGGAAAATTATGTTCAACTTCATATGTGAGGAGTTAAAAATAACATAAATGCAAAAATTTGGAGAAATATGAAGGTCTCACATCTTCACTCCAAGATTTCGAAATCTAGCATTAATTCTTAGTGGTGAATGCCCTTGATTTTTCTCCCATGTTCTCTCTGCCAAAAATAATAAAATCAAATTTTTGTGATGGGTATTTCAGTGTAGTTTGGTATACATCACAAACAAAAAATTATAGAGATTTCAATATTTCCAATGTGTTCAAAAATCACTCATGGATAAAAAATGGAGACTGAGTTCATTGGTAAATTTGGAAGATAATGGGCATTTCCATCAAGTTTCCACTCTCATTGTGGCCTTCCCTATCGATATTGACATGAGCCTTAAAGGGGATAAGACCAAATGCAAGTCCCGGTGATTTTGGTGTAATAGAAACTCATCATATCTAGCACACCTAATCCTAAGAGAGATGATAATTGGTCTCTAGGGAGACTTCTTTCCCAGTAATCAGACACAATAATTTTCCCTTGAGATTTCATAGCATAGTATATATCTTGAATATGTGCTTGGGAATGAATTTTGGGAAATTGATGCCAAGAATCATCCCAAAAGTGAGAAATTTTTCCATCCTTGAATTTCCAAAAGTAGTGTTCTTGTACTAAATGTTTTCCTTTACAAGCCAAATTCCAGATAGATGAGAACATTGAAAATATAGATGTGTGGTTGTGTTATTCACTAGGAATGTGGTTTTTGTATTCACTGGTCCATATTTTCTTCCATAAGTCTTGAACTTATTGCAATGACTGCCACCAAATTTTGCCTCCCAAGATAGTGTTCACAGGTTTTAGATCTCAGAGGCCTATTCCTCTTGATTTTTTTGGGAGACATAATTTCTACCAAGAAACTAGTGCCCATTTTGTCTCCTTTTTCACTCTTCCCCATAAGAAATTTCATTGAAGCACCTTTATTTTATGAATGATTCTTTTGGGTTCTACAAGGGCATAGATAATATACATGGGTAAGGCATGCATGATATATTTAAAGAGGATAGTTCTACTAGCTATGTTAAGTGTGCAAAAATTATAGCTATCCAATTGGTTGGTAAAATTTTGAATGTGGTTAGACCAAATTTTGGTACGTATGGAATTCGGAGCTAAAGGAGTGCCTAGATGGGTACTGGGAAAGGTTCCTTTCTTCAAGCCCAAGAGATTAGTGAGATGACATTGAATAGGAAAGGGAGTATTGAATAAGAAGATACTGAACTTTGTGAATTGATGCACATGCCCAAGGTAGTTGTGAAATCATCCAAGAATTTTCAAAAGGCTAATGCTTCTCAAATATTTGGAATATCCATTAGCATTGCATCATCCAAAAATTGTTGGTGTGAAGCTTTCCCATTAGAGATGGAGAAGCATAGACCCTTGATGCCACTAGTAGTAACAACTTGTCTTAGGGCCCATCCCAACCTGTCGGATGTGAGGATGAAGATAAAGGGGGAAAGAGGATATCCTTGAGTACAAATTCCTCTAGAGGGGTTGAAGGATTTAAAGGTATATCCATTAAATAAGATAGAAAAAAAGGAGGAGGACATAAAGGAAATAATACAGGTGATCCAAGCTTCTGAGAAACCAAATGCTTAAAGAATTTTCAAAATGTAAAACTAGCTTAAATTATCAAAAACCTTAGATAGATCAAGCCTCGTGAGCATACCTATTTTTTAAATGATAAAGGGAATGAACCAGCTCTTGGGCTACTATTATCCCAGTTAAAATATGTCTTCCTTAAACATAGTGTGTCTTCTCTGAAGAGATTGTGATGGAAGAAGCGGTTTCAAATGATTAGAAATGACTTTAGAGATAACTTTGTAGATATTTTTGCAAAGAAAAATAGGATGGAAACCACTAGGGTCCTCTGAATTGGATTTTATTGGCGCAAGGGTAAGAATAATAGAATTGAGGGCTAGTAGGAAAAAATTTGTTAATCAAGATTCCTCGATAACTCTCCAAACATCCTAATTATGAATAACCAACATGCCTTATAGAAATTATAGGTAAATCCATCATGCCCTGGTGCTACTTTTTTATATAATTTCAAATATGGTTTCTCCTACTTCATCTATGGTAGTAGGATGAAGTATACCCTCATTTTTCTCCAAACTAACTAAGGCAGTGATGCAGCAAATGATTTTTCTAATGGATTTGGCTTTGAAAGGGGAACACTCTAATAAGAAATTTTGGTAATAGGAAACAGACTTAGCTTCAATATCAATGTGCTTTAATATCTTAATCCCTACCAATTTTCTTAGGGAGGAGATTATATTTCTTCTTCTATGATTAAGCATGGAATGATGGAAAATTTTAACAAATTTTCTCACCTTCATTTAGCCATCCGATTCATGATTTTTGACACTAGAGAATCTCATTTTTTCTATGATCTTTGAGATGAGTGATGAGATTTTATTCCTCTAGAGCAAGGCTTTTTGATCTACCATCCATGCTTATTTTTTGTTGTAATTTGTGCATGTGTTCTTTAAGAGCTCCTTGACCTTGAAAGATGTTCCTAAATTCTTCCTTATTCTATATTTTGATGTAGCCTTTGATATATTTGAGTTTTTTGTTGAAAATAATTCATGAGAGAGGTTGGATCTGACGGAGCTTCTATCCACCATGTTTTTCCTTGTCTAAGAAGGATTGATTTGAGAGCCAAAAATATCAAAATGAGAAGGTTGGTTCACAATGTTGGTTTTGATGTCCATACTTAAATAGATGGGTTAGTAATTGAAGCCTCTGCAAGAAATGATGGAGGCTTCATAAAATAGATTTGTTTCCATGATATTTTCATAAATAAGGAATTGATCTAATACGGAGGTAACCTGACGCTTTCAATTACATCGATTGTTCAAATTGAAAGTGCCATTGATGGTCTTTAAATCCACTAGTTGCAAGACATGCATGTCCTATTTGAAGTGATTCACCTCACTATCTGACCTTTGAATACCTCCCTTTTTCTCAAAGAGGGATTTTATCATATTAAATTCTCCCTCAATTATCCACAAGATATATTTCAACATCCTTCCTATTCTGTTTAGAGTGCAAAGTAATTTTGATCTTTTGTCAACAATATGTGATCCATAAACGTTGGATATATATCCCTCTTTATCTGGGACTAAAATTATGGATTTAGATGTTAAAAATTTGTTGTTGTCCCAAAAATCCATATTAAAATCCTCTTCAGGATGCCAACATATAAGTAGATCTCACGCTTGAATGTTTTCATCAATGGCTAGCCTGTGTGATTCTTTCCAACATTTGGATAAAATCAAGAAGACTATTTCTTGAGAGAATTTTATTTCTTGAATCGTCACTATATCAGGTTTGTCCTGGAATATATGTGCCTTAATAAGCCTTTTCCTACGTAGGAAATTCAGGCCTCTTATGTTCCATATGATGATTTTCATTGAGTAGAAGGTAAAGTAGAGGAAAATTTCTCAGTTATCACAGGATTTTTTCCTAAACTAAGAATTCACCTAATTCTTACAAGAGTTGCTTATTGCTATGTTTAAATCTACACTTATGTTCTTTGAAGGGTTTATTTTGGTCTTTTGGGTTTTTAAGATTGAACCCAAGATTGTTGTGAGAATGGTTGGACTATACCCATTCAAAGTGTATATTGGCCTTATCATTGAGGGGTGGTCTCTTTAATACGTGGACCTTATGTTTAGGAATGACCTTAGTATCCTTATTCTTATAATTTCCTACCATTGCTTGTAGATGTAATGAATATAGTTCCATACCCTCTCCTCCATCTAGAATATATTGGGAGAGAACCTTTGTCATCAAGATATGAAGGTTGGTTGAAAACATTGATTGGTGGGGAGAAAAAGGGATGGAGGAGCTTATAGGATTGGTAATATGTCACTTCTATGGATTTGTGCAGCCATTGAAGAAATATTTTTAGTGATCCATTCAAAATTTTTGAGGTGAATTTGAGAGGTTTTATTTTTTAAATGGAAATATTAGAAACCTTTAGTTTTTATTGACTTTTTATGTTTTCAACAATCACTAGTACATTTACACACACCATCCTTCAACTAATTCGTTGTCTAATGCAATTAAGTGAATTATTTTTCAATTATAACAAACATCATCATTAAAGAAGGGTTGATTATCCCTTCTCCATACCCACCCTACATGAGAACGTTATTGTCAAATAATAATCAGTTAACCATTCCTTAGTACCCTCCTATTTGTGAAATGTATTTAAGTAAGGGTCAACTAACATTTCTACTAGATACCCCTTGGCATGAATACCATCCTTCAAGAAGGTTCCATCAATATTTCTCCATGCTTAACCCCCATGAGAACATAATGCTTCAAGAAGGGTGGGTGAAATTTTTGCTAGACACTTTGTATTCATAATACCATCATAGATGAAGCGTAAATTAACCCTTCCCCATGTTACACCTCATTGAGAATGATATTATGGTTGAATGGTCATGTTAACATTTATCGAAACTTCCTATTCAAAAAAAAATCTTAAGGAGCAGTTTAATGACCCTTCCACTAGATACATAAGACAACCTCATATCTTCACAATTTTTTTAAATAACATGGAATTAAAAGACATAAGAAAACTCCATGTGCTCCTCAAAAGATTGATTATTATAATGAATAAAAAAAATGGAGAGAGCTAGGAGTATGCTTAATTGAGTTAGCTCAGAGAAATAATTCTAGGAAAACTTGACTGCTATATCATGTTATCTCATTAATAAGCCTCACAAATTATTTCTCATAGTTAAGATCCCTATGAAGGTCCATATTGGTAGGAAGCCCTCACTTCAACATCTTCATAATTTTTATCGTTAGGCATGTGCTCATGTTCCCAAGGAGAAGTAATGGAAGTTGGATAAGAAGGTCATGAAATGAAAAATTTATCAATTATGGTGTTGGTATGAAGAGATACAAGCTTTGGGATCCTGTGTCTAAAAAACATTGTACCATAAGAATGGTATTTTCAAAGAAGTTAAGCCTTCTCATATAATGATGTGGCCAGAGGAGGCTGAGAATAAGTTATTGGTTCATCGAGAACCTGGAGCCAAGAAAATTGAACTAAAAAATGGAAAATAATTTCATGATGATTCTAATGAAGATGGCTCAAAGAGTTCAGAAGAGGAGGAAGCATTTCCACCTCGTACTTTAGGAAAGTCCACGCAGTAAAGAAGGCATCCAAACATGTATAATTTTTGTTACTCGACTATCAAATTTATATTTTCTTTATTTTTTAACATGAATAAGCTTGTAACTATGAAATTGAAATAGGATTGAACGAAGATGAAAGATAAGGAGTATTATATATCTTCCATTGGTGAGGAAATGGTTTCATTTAGAAAAAATGATACATGGGACTTGGTATTGTTACTTGAGGAGGGAAAACCATTGGATCTAAATGGTTTTTCAAAAAGAAAATTGATTTAAATGGCAATGTTGAAAAGCACAAAGGCAAGGTTAGTTGCAAAAGGATATTCATAAGTTGAAGGGATAGACTATAGTGAGATATTTTCATTTGTTGATAAGTTAACATCTATTAGGTTCCTATCATCTGAAATAGTAGCTTTTGATTTAGAGATATAAAAGATGGGCATATTTCTACATGGTGATTTGAAGGAGGAGATATATATATATGACACAACTAGAGCATTATGTTGAAAAACGTAAAAAGTTATTGGTTTATAAATTAAAAATGTAGCTATATGGTCTCAAACAATATCCAAAAATGTGCTACCAAAAGTTTCAGTATTTTGTATTGGGATTGGGATTTCTAAGACCCATATTTAAGCATTGTGCATATTACAAACAAGATGATGATCATTTCCTTGTTATCATTTTGCACATAGATTAGATGTTATTCTTCAGCAATAGTAAATATGTGATTCATGATTTGAAGTATTATCTTTTATCACAATTTCATATGAAGGACTTGGGGGCTACAAAATATATCTTAATAATGGCAATAAGGAGAGATAGAGTGAATAGAAATCTTTGGTTATTGTAAGCTAAGTATTACAAAATTTTCACATGGCATATTGCAGACCATTGAGTGTTTTGATTTCTATGGTAACTAAAATTCCAATTGAGAAGTGTCCTACAACACCCACATATATGGAGGATATGCATTTGTAACTAAAATTCTAATTGAGAAGTGTCCTTCAACACTCACATAGATGGAGGATATGGATTATGTTCCTTATGCTAATGCAATGGCTAGTACGGTTCATGTAAGGGTCTCACTATACCAGACTAATCATTTCCCAAGTAGTGAGATTCTTGAATCTATTCATGGTTAGTCTTATATGTGAACATTGGGATTCAGTAAGAAGGGTCCTTATGTATATACAAGGTAATTTCTAAAATTCCATTCCCTATCATAGTTATGTTTGAGGGGAACCACACTTACTGTCCATATATAAGGTTAAAGTAGATTTCGACTAGGCAAGAATGTAGACAAAATGAAATCTATGAGTGGATACATTTTTCGATTGTTTGGAAAGCTAGTAAGTTGGATAACTAAGCAACACGAAGCAAATTACATGGCAGCGCTTAATTCTTGTAAAGAGGTTATTTGGATTATGAACTATATTCCAATGTAGGGCTATGTCAAAGAGATATTACATTTCAATATGATTGTGACAATGTCATTTGTCTACTTAAAAACATAATATTTCAAGTGAAGACAAAGCATATTGATATCCATTAACATTTCATTATGGGAATAGTAAGAAATGGAAAGGCGATACTAAATAAAGTTGATACTTTGCCTAATGTTGTGGATGCATTGATAAAATCAATGAACATAAGAAAATTCAAGTGATGTTTTCATTCTATGGGCCTTATGGCCTCTAGAAATTAGCTCACATTTTAATGCATTCTCCTTTATAGTCCTGCAAGTTATATGATAGTTGAGATAATGTTGGCAGAGGTGTTTCGTACACCTTGTAGTCTTGTAGTGGAGCAAGAAATAAAGGTTGAGAGTAGCACTAGTGGGCAATGAATGCTAAGAAAAAATAGCTGGCTAATTAATTCTCCATCATGTAGAATTGGAAAATCATAAATGGTTTATGGTTTTGTTATGTCTATTTATTCAGTGCTATTGTTGGAAGAAATAATGTGCGAGTTTAAACTTACTAATATCATGCTACCAAAATTTATTTGCAATTTGTATACCACTCCTTAACAATTTTGTTGAGAGTATGCAAACTCTATAATGCATTGTAATTATTCATTTGTTAAATAAAACCTCTAACATGATTTTGAGTATAGGGTTTTTCTTCTATAAGATTTTTAGCAAGGAATCCTTTTCTAATATTTTTTTTGTTTAAATATACAACTATTTATTTAAAAAATTAGATTCTATAATAAATTACACTTCTACATCTTTTCATTTCCAATATTATTAACTTTCCACAAAATACAACATTACCAAAAATAATTTCAACACCACATCCTATCCATGACCATTAGAAAGACTCAACATTACAAAAGCACATTTAATATCTCAGCATTATTCCTCTCAACATTACCAAAACACTTTCTATCATCTCATCATTATTCCTTGTTATCATGGGGCATGTGATGGGGTAAACTAGGTTACTATAAAGGCCTATGTTGTTTTAATTCTCAAACTATCTTTTGTGTGTAATGGAAGCATGGAACCAAAACAAAATATTCTGATTATTAGCTTTCATGAACGGATATATGACTCGAGCTGACTTTAAATTATTAACTTTTATGTTTGGAATATGAGTGGGGTGTTTGCTTGTAAAGTTTTCTTTTGTTTCAGATTGGACACGCGTCAAGATTGGTACTCATCTTTCACAACGGCTAACTGAATGAATGAAAGTTCACGACAGAATGTATGCCGTGCAGCAGTGGTGTTTCAGGCTAAGTAGTACGGACACTACAGCTTGGTTTACAACTAACAGTGTGGCGGTGATTAGCTAGAAATGTGTGAAACGAAAACTGACAAGTCAATATGGACTTCAATTATAATTTTTTAATGACTGAAAATTCGGACGTACAAATAGAATATGGTATCTGTTCATAAAGTTTAATTTTGTATTTAGTATCAGCAGCTTGGTTAGTCTAGGGTTTATCTCACCAAAGTTGCTTTCACAGTTTCTTTTCGTCTTGATAAAACCAACCTCTCATGATAGGAAAGTGAAATATTTATTATGCAATGCATCGAGACGCTATTGTTGAGCCTAGGTAGCAGAAGCTGGAGGCAGGAAAAGCCAGCACAACCCTGATTCGATATATATTCCACAAATGCAACTCACTGAGGGGACGTTCAATGACTGAACGTATTCGGTGGTATTGCAAGCCACGTCGTAATGATACTATTGCTTCGTTGACATCGTCATTCAGTATTCACATCTACAACCGAGTGAGTATCAGAAGAAATAATATTTTGTAATGTGTTTGGGATTCCTGCACTTCGAAGAAATGGACTAAATTTACTTTGTAAAAACAAGATTCACGGATACATCAATCGTACGGAATCAAATCCAATGATTGGTGCCGACTTTGGAAAATAGAAGGGTTATAGGCTCCATGCTTTCACAGGTATGGTCAATCCATCCTTGCGAATTTGTGTTTAAATATCTGCGAGCAAGTGATTCCCAAACCCAGGTCAGCCATTGAAAACCTGTAGGAGAACTCACCGCCAAACTGAGTCACTCGCTGAGAAGATCAATTGACAGGCAGGGGTAAAAATGAGGTGCACAGAAGGGCAACGAGATGGAGCCCCCGTTTCCTCCAATCCGAAGATAAGAAAAGGTCTGTGGTCACATGAAGAAGACGAGAAACTTATCAATTATATGAAGAATAACTGCCATATCGGTTGCACCTGGAGCTATATGGCCAAGCATGCTGGTAATTAATCAAGGACCCAGTTACATTTTAATTAAGCACCCAGCTGTTTTATTTTAGTCTATCAGAGGTGCAAATTCAAGAACGAATATTAGTATGTAGTATTCAATGTCTGTAACGGATAGTGTATAGATGGTCAGATTCGTAGTTGCTTCAATTCCAATTCGTGGTAAGATTTGCATTGCATTTTTCCTTTACTTAATAAAGAGTAGTTCATGAAGTATTATTATTTTTTTTTTTTTTAAGTAAAATCATCCTCGCACTCTTCTTTTAACCAACTGTATATAAGGAAATGCAAAATTTGTTTTTGTGGTGAGTGCATTCCATTTTTTCAAAAGCATCCTCGTACTCTTTCTTTAACGAAGTATTTATGAGAAAATGCAGAGTTTGTTTTTAGTGAGTACCCTATCCTGTATATATACCAGCCTAGATCCATCTTAACTCCGGATCTATCAAGCGCCAAGAGGGATCAAATCTCTCGAGGTGAAAACCTCTTTTTTTAAGTGCAAAACTTGAGGAAAGGTTTTCACCTTGAGAGATTTGATCCCTCTCGGCGCTTGATAGATCCGGAGTTAAGATGGATCTAGCCTAGTTTCAGTCGTGTGCGACCAAGGAAGATCTATCGATAATATGAGGAACATATGCTTAATTTTGTCAATAATATGTAAATACATCTAATATTAACATAACCATTTTAAATATGTTAAATATGTCTCAAATTTATTAGTCATTTTAATTTAAAATTTGATTAGTTACCTCAGTTTGTTGAGATGATAAATATTGTAAAATAATTTTAATGATGAAATAAAATTTTGAATGCAAAGTGAAAATGTAATAATATTGAATGATAGAAATTGTGAATAATAATAATGTAGTCATAACCATTTTAAATATGTTAAATATGTCTCAAATTTATTAGTCATTTTAATTTAAAATTTGATTAGTTACCTCAGTTTGTTGAGATGATAAATATTGTAAAATAATTTTAATGATGAAATAAAATTTTGAATGCAAAGTGAAAATGTAATAATATTGAATGATAGAAATTGTGAATAATAATAATGTAATCAATTATGAATAGTTTTCATTGTGATTGATTTCAAACTATTTTCTTCTACTATTCTTATTTTCACCCATGTTATTTTTTTCATATTTCCATATTGATTATTTGAAAAGGACAGTTGGAATCGTAAACCATTTAAATATTTAGCTCAAGCTGTTGTAGAAAACATCATACCTTGTCTCTCTTTCTCTCGAATATTAATAGGTTGAATTACTATAACACAAAAATCAATGTACATTGCCAATAATTTTTTGTGCTTACACTGAAATCATTGCACACACACTATTAATCCAATGAATTTAAAATTAATGTACCATCATACATCCAATTATATCAAATTAGAAATCAACATATACACTGAAATCAATGCAACTAATGCAAGAAATCAAATAATAATAGAAAACAACGTCTACACTAAAATAAATGCATATAATGCAAGTAATCAAATATGATTAAAAATCAACATCTATACTCAAATAAATGATTCTAGTGCAAGTAGGAAAATAGGATTTAAAGCCAACATCTACACTGAAATCAATGCATCTACTGCAAGCAATCAAATAGGATTATAAATCACCATCTACACATCTAGTGCAAGCAATCAAATAGGATTAGAAATCACTATCTACACTGAAATAAATGCATTTAGTTAAATCACCTACATTTAAATCAATGAATTTAGTGCAAGCAATTAAATATAGTTATAAATCAACATCTACATTGAAATTAATGCATCTATTGCAAGAAATCAAATAATATTAGAAATCACCATCTACACTGAAATCAAGGCATTTAGTGAAAGCAATCAAATAGGATTAGAAATCACCATCTACATTGAAATCAATCCATTTAGTGCAAGAAATCAAATAGGATTAAAAATAATCTACATTGAAATCAATTAATCTAGTGAAAGAAATCAAATATAACCAAAAATCAAAATCTACATTAAAATTATTGCATCTAGTGAAATCAATCAAATAGGATTAGAAATCATCATATAAACTGAAATTATGCATTTAGTGAAAGAAATCAAATAGGATTAGAAATCATCTACATTAAAATCAATCCATCTAGTGTAAGTAATAAAATATAATTAGAAATCAACATCTACACCAAAATCAATTCATCTAGTGCATGAAATCAAATAGGATTAGAAATCACCATCTACACTGAAATCAATGCATCTACTGCAAGAAATATTCTTCCCTCTCTCCCCCATATATATCTATATATCCCTCCATCTCTCCTTCTTTTTCTCTTTATCTCACCTCACCATACACACACTCTCTCTCACTCCATATCTATCAATTTCCTTATCCATCCCTCCTTCTCTCCATCTATCTTTTTTTCTCTTCACCTAACATCTATATATCTATATCTCACTCTATCTCTCTATATCAACTCCAAAACATAAACTCTCTTTCTCAAATATATCTATCTATTTATCACTCCCTCCTCCTCCTCTCTCTCTCTCTCTCTCTCTCTCTCTCGCTTCTATCTCTCTTCCTTCCTGCTACCCTTTCTCCCTCTCTCTCCATCTTCTTTATCACTCCCTCTCTCTCTCTCTCCACCTTTCACCCTCTATGTATTTATTCTTACGTCCCCCTCTCTCCCTCTCCATCTTCATATCTCTTTCCCTACCTCTCTTCACTCTCTCTCTTCCTTTCACCCCCCCCTCTCTCTCTATATTCACCTTCCAACTTTGTTACCATATGCCTCTCTCTCTCCTTCTCTCCCCCCTTCTCTCCATATCTCCTTATTTGTCTCTTTATCTCTCCCCAAAACATACACACTCCCTCTTCATATCTCCCTTGTCACTCCCCCTCTCTCTCCACTACTCACTCTCTATGTATTTCTTCTTCCCCCCCTCTCTCCTCATCCAGCTCCATCTCTCAATCCCTCCCTCTCTCCCCCTCCAAATCCATATTTATATCCCTCCCTCTCTCCTCCTCTCTTTCAAGTCCCCTCTCCTTTCCTTCCTCTCTCTCCCTTTCTCTTCCCCCATCTCTCTCTCTCTCCCTCTCTCTCTCTCTCCATATCTCAATCCCTCCCTCTCTCCCCCTCCAAATCCATATTTCTATCCCTCCCTCTCTCCTCCTCTCTTTCAAGTCCCCTCTCTTTCCTTTCCTCTCTCTCCCTTTATCTCCTACCTCCCTTTCTCTTCCCCCATCTCTCTCTCTCTCTCTCTCCTACAATCCTCTCTTCCCCCATCACTCTCTTCCTCTCTCTCATCATTCCTCTCTTGACTCCTTCTATTTGACCCCCTAGCTCTCTCTCTCTCTCTCTCTGTCCTCCAATCCTCTCTCTTCCCCCATCACTCTATCTCACTCTCCAACTATCTTATTGTTTCTCCCTTTATCCTTCTCTCCCCCCCTTGTCTCCATCACTCCTATGTATCTTTATCTCACCCATAAGCATACACACTCTCTCTCCATCTCTCCCTTGTCACTCCCTCTCTATGTATTTCTTCTTCCTTTCCTCACTCTGCCTCTAGCTCCATCTCTCTATCCCTCCTTCTCTCCTCCTCCTCTCATCCTTTCTCTCTCTCCCTTTCTCTCATACCTCCCTGTCCCTTCCCCCTTCTTTCTCTCTCTCTCACTCTCTACCCTCCAATCCTCTCTCCTTCTCCCTCCCTCTCTCCTTATCTCTCTCCCACCTCCATCTTTATATATCCCTCTCCCTCTCTTACCCTTCTCTAACTCTCTCACTCTTCTCCCTCTCTCTCTCTCTTCATTCCTCTTCTCCCCTCTCCTTCAATTTATCTCCATATCTCCCTTGTCACTACCCCTATTTCTCCACCTCTATCATATATCATGATATATTATTATATATTACAATATAATAAATTTAATATTGTATTAATCTAAACATATTAAATTTTATAATACTAATATTTTAATATTAATGTTAGGGTTAGTAATGTTTTTTTTGGCATGGTATTAATAATAATTTGGTCCATGGTATTTGATCCTTATACTTCATATATAATTAGATCTTGATTTCTAATAGTATTTGATATATTTTTATTTATTTACCTTACCTCTTTATACGTCTTTTATATTTATTTATTTACCATACCTCTTTTATAAATATATTATTTGGCCCATGGTATTTTCCCATGGTATTATTAATAATTTGTTCCATGGTATTTGGCTCATGGTATTAATAATAATTTGTCCAATAGGCTTCACCTAAATAAAACCTCTTTTTGAGTTTTTGTAAATATAAGGTGGTTTATTGAGTAAATATAAAAATCGGTTTTATTTATTTACCATACCTCTAGTTTATTTATAATTTTATTTATTTACCATGCCTCCTGAGTAATATAAAAAGAGGTTTTATTTATTTACCATATCTCTTTTTTGAGTGTTAGCAAACCTTTTCATATTTTAAGTTTATATTGTTTAAATTTATTTTTAATGAATTTTTACTTGTTCATTTATATGTTTATGTAAGTTATTGTTCAAGCCGACATTTGTTTTTGGCTTCGACATACTTACACATCGGGGTCATAATGGGCTGTAGAATGCGCCTCTCGGCGCAACTAGCACAACCACATTATATTTATTAATGTGGTTGATATACACCGGCATATATAAAATAGATTTACAACCATATTTACCAATGTGGTTGATATACGCCGATAGGCCTATATCCACTACCCATCACATTAATTTATATATCAATAAATAAATATTATATAAAATAATTTTATTATATTAACCTGAAATATATATATTATATATTAATAAGAATATTTATTAATATATTAATTATGATTAAAATCACAAAAATATTTTATATATATTAATAATATTGATTGATATATTAATAATATTATAATATTTATTAATAATATATATTAATAATATTAACTATATACATACTATATATTAACTTGAAATATATATAATATATATTAATAATATTTATTAATATAATAATAATATTAATAATAAATAATATTTTAATATTTATTAATATATTAATATCATAGATGGTTATATTATTAATAAACCAAAAGAACTAATAATATAATAATAATATATATTATATCATAGTTGGTTATATTATTAATAATATTATAATATTATTAATAAATATTAGAATATTTATTAATAATATTAATAATATTAAACCCAAAAACATAAGAAAGTAATAAACTTTAAGAATTAATATATTAAACTCAAGAGAGTAATAAAGCATATGAAACAATATTTAAAAACAAAAAACCTAAGAGATTAATAAACCCTAACAATTAATATTTTAAAGTGAAGATATTAATAAACCCAAGGGATAATTAATAATACAAACCCAATGTCATCATAAACCAAAGGTTTAAATATTATAAACCAAAGGAGTTGGTGAACCCAACGGATAAATATTAAAAACATAAGGGATCAATATTAAAAACACAAGAGATTAATAAACTGTAAGAATTGATATTTTAAACTAAAAAACCTAATAAATTAATAATCCATAAGAATCAGTATTTTAAACATAAGATATTAATAAACCAACGAGATTATTAACATTATAAACCAAAAGAACTAATAGACCCAAGGGTTTAATATTATAAAGAAAAGGAATCAGCAAACCCAAGGGATAAATATTATAAACCTAACGGATGAATATTATAAATAATAGAGATTAATAAACCCTAAGAATTAATATTTTAAACTGAAAAATCCAAGAAATTAACAAACCTTGAGAATTAGTATTTTAAACTAAAGAGAGTAATAAACCGAATGTGTGATTAACATTATAAACCAAAAGAAATAATAAACCCAAGGGTTTAATATTATAAACCAAAGGAATCAGTGAACCCAAGGAATAAATATTAAAAACCAAAGGGATCAATAAGGCTAAGGGCAATATTAAAAACAATAGAGATTAATAAAACCCAAGAGTTTAATACTTTAAACCAAAGGAATTGGTGAACCCAAGGGAAAACCATTACCCAACAAATTATAAACCAAAGGAATTGGTGAACCCAAGGGAATTGATTTAAACATTGAGACAATTGTTGTCACAATGCGACGTTGGACCAACTATGACCAGGGTTGGGCATGGGTGATTTTCATATTGAGACAATATTTGTCAGAATGTGACATTTGATCATGGATGACATTGATCGATTATACATATCATAAACCAAAAGAACTAATAAACCCAAGGGTTTAATATTATAAACCAAAATAATTGGTGAACCCAAGGGACAACCATTACCCAACAAATTATAAACCAAAAGGAATTGGTAAACCCAAGTGAATTGATTTAAACATTGAGACAATTTTTGTCACAATGCGACGTTGGACCAACTATGACCATGGTTGGCCATGGGTGATTTTCATATTGAGACAATGTTTGTCAGAATGTGTCATTTGATCATGGATGACATCGATCGATTATTGATATTATAAACTAAAAAAACTAATAAACCCAAGGGTTTAATATTATAAACCAAAGGAATTGGTGAACCCAAGGGAAAATCATTACCCAACAAATTATAAACCAAAGGAATTGGTGAACCCAAGGGAATTGATTTAAACATTGAGACAATTGTTGTCACAATGCGACGTTGGACCAACTATGACCATTGTTGGCCATGGGTGATTTTCATATTGAGACAATGTTTGTCAGAATGTGATATTTGATCATGGATGACATTGATCGATTATTCATATTATAAACCAAAGGAATTGGTGAACCTAAGGGAAAATCATTACCCAACAAATTATAAACCAAAGGAATTGGTGAACCCAAGGGAATTGATTTAAACATTGAGACAATTGTTGTCACAATGCAACGTTAGACCAACTATGACCATGGTTGGCCATGGGTGATTTTCATATCGAGACAATATTTGTCAGAATGTGACATTTGATGATGGATGACATTGATCTATTATTCATATTATAAAGCTAAAGAACTAATAAACCCAAGGGTTTGATATTATAAACCAAAGGAATTGGTGAACCCAAGGGAATTAATTTAAACATTGAGACAATTGTTGTCACAATGCAACGTTGGACCAACTATGACCATGGTTGGCCATGGGTGATTTTCATATAGAGACAATATTTTTCAGAATGTGACATTTGATCATGGATGAAATTGATTGATTATTCATATTATAAATCAAAAGAACTAATAAACCCAAGGGTTTAATATTATAAACCAAAGGAATTGGTGAACCCAAGGGAATTGATTTAAACATTGAGACAATTGTTGTCACAATGCGATGTTGGACCAACTATGACCATGGTTGGCCATGGGTGATTTTCATGATGAGACAATATTTGTCAGAATGTGACATTTTATCATGGATGACATTGATCAATTATTCATATTATAATCAAAAGAACTAATAAACCCAAGGGTTTAATATTATAAACCAAAGGAATTGCTTAGCCCAAGGGAATTGATTTAAACATTGAGACAATTGTTGTAACAATGTGACGTTGCACCAACTATGACCATGGTTGGCCATGGGTGATTTTCAAATTGAGACAAGATTTGACAGAATGTGACATTTTATCATGGATGACATTGATCGATTATTCATATTATAAACCAAAAGAATTAATAAACCCAAGGGTTTAATATTATAAACCAAAGGAATTGGTGAACCCAAGGGACAACTATTACCCAACAAATTATAAACCAAAAGGAACTTGCGAACCCAAGGGAATTGATTTAAACATTGAGACAATTGTTGTCATAATGCGACGTTGGACCAACTATGGCCATGGTTGGCCATGGGTGATTTTCATATTGAGACAATGTTTGTCAGAATGTGTCATTTGATCATGGATGACATTAATCGATTATTCATATTATAAACCAAAGAAACTAATAAACTCAAGGGTTTAATATTATAAACCAAAGGAATTGGTGAACCTAAGGGAATTGATTTAAACATTGAGACAATTGTTGTCACAATGCGATGTTGGACCAACTATGACCATGGTTGGCCATGGGTGATTTTCATGTTGAGACAATATTTGTCAGAATGTGACATTTGATCATGGATGACATTGATCGATTATTCATATTATAAATCAAAAGAACTAATAAACCCAAGGGTTTAATATTATAAACCAAAGGAATTGGTGAACCCAAGGGAATTGATTTAAACATTGAGACAATTGTTGTCACAATGCGACGTTGGACCAACTATGACCATGGTTGGCCATCGGTGATTTTCATATTGAGATAAGATTTGTTAGAATGTGACATTTTATCATGGATGACGTTGATCGATTATTCATATTATAAACCAAAAGAACTAATAAACCCAAGGGTTTAATATTATAAACCAAAGGAATTGGTGAACCCATGGGAATTGATTTAAACATTGAGACAAATGTTGTCACAATCCGACGTTGGACCAACTATGACCATGGCTGGCCATGGGTCATTTTTATACTGAGAAAATATTTGTCAAAATGTGACATTTGATCATGGATGAAATTGATCGATTATTCATATTATAAACCAAAAGAACTAATAAACCCAAGGGTTTAATATTATAAACCAAAGGAATTGGTGAATCCAAGGGAAAATTATTAAAAACATAAGTTATCAATAAGGCCAAAGGATCAATATTAAAAATAGAATAGCGTAACAAACCCTAAGAATAAATATTTTAAATTCAAAATCCTAAGAAAATAAAAAACCATAAGAACCAATATTTTAAAAGCAACTAATTAATAAATAGAAGGGATTATCAATATTATAAACCAAAAGAACTAATAAACCCAAGGGTTTAATATTATAAACCAAAGGAATTAGGGAACCCAAGGGAAAAAATTAAAAAACTTAAGAGATCAAGAAAGCCAAGGGATACCTATAAAAAACAAAAAAATTTAATAAAGCCACATGATTATTAATATTATCAACGGAGGGGAATAAACATGGTCTACCATGCTTGATTTAAACATTGAGACCATTGTTGTCACAATGCGACGTTGGACCAACTATGACCATGGTTGGCCATGAATGATTTTCATATTGAGACAATATTTGTGAGAATCTGACGTTTGATCAAGGATGACATTGATCAATTATTCATATTATAAACCAAAATAACTAACAAACCCAAGGGTTTAACATTATAAACTAAAGGAATTGGTGAACCAAGGGAAAAACATTACCCAAAAAATTAGTAAAAGAAATAAAAATTATTAACAAACTTAAGCGATTAACAAAGTATTATAAACCAAAAGAATTAATAACCCAAGGGTTCAATATTAGAAAACAAAGGAACTGGTGAACCCAAGGGAAAAATATTAATAACCCAAGGGACCAATAATGTGAAGGGAACAAAATTTTAAACTCAATGTTTAAAATGAAATATTAATAATGTTAGTAATTCAATATTTGTATTTAAATTAATGTCAATGTATATATTAATTTTAGTCGAATATTAGTATCAAATATAAATATCTTGTCATTGAACCAAAGCACAACATATTTATCAAACCACATTGATAAATATTTTTAGTTTCATGTAACAGGAATATGGACTTCAATACTGATTTTTAATGAATGGCTAATATAACTGGTTGTATATGTCTGAATGGTATATCGCAAACAAAAGAACAATAGTGACTCAAAAAAGGAGGTAAATTGAACAACACGAAAAATGACGTAAGAAATTTCTCATATATTTCTATGTTGCATCTCATGAATGTATTCATTTAATTAATACATGAAAAAATTATTATACTAAATGAAAAAGGAGACGACAATAAAAACAAATATAAAACATTCTAATATCAAACCAAAAAAATAACATTGAAATTAACATACTTTAAACACAAAACCTAAGAATTTAATAAACGATAGTATTTAATATTTTAAAATGAAGAGATTAATAAAGTGGAGGGACTATTAATAATATAAACAAAAATATATAATAAACCCAAGGGTTTAATAGTATAATCATAAAACATCAATAAAGCAAAGGGACCATTAATATTATAAAAATTGAATATCAATAAACAGAAGGGATTATCAATATTATAAACCCAACTAATTAGTATTAGAAACAAATATTATTAATAAACTCAAGTGATTAATAAATTTGAAGGATAAAAAAAATAATAAAACAATACTCAAGTTGAAGAAATTGATAAACAAATAATTAACCCAAGGGATTATTCATATTATAAACCAAAAGAACTAATAAACCCAAGGGTTTAATATCATAAACCAAAGGAATTGGTGAACCCAAGGGAAAAATATTAATAACCCAAGGGACCATTAACGCCAAGGGAACAATATTAAAAACACAATAGCTTAATAAAGAATACGATGCAATATTTTAAATAGAGAAGAATTTTAAAGTCACATGAATATTATTATGATAAACCACAAGTGATCAATCAACCTTACCGATTGTTCATATTATAAACCGAATAAATAAATAAACCAAAATGATACTCAATTCTGCCATCAGTGAAACCAAAAAAAAACACTGAAATTAACATATGTTTTTTGTTGTCTTTACATAAAGAAATCCCACCACAAAAATGGACTCAAAACACTCCATCAAAGGTCATTTATCAAATAGCCTCTTCAAGAACACAACCAGACCGGCCACAAAAGGAACACCAATTCAAATATATAGGATAATGATCACGATACTTAACGCTTTCCAACCAATACCTTCTTGTTTTTCTCCCAGCCTCCCTCATGTGCACATGCAATAGGTATTTTACATTCATTTTCATTTCATCAAGCACACGAAGATGCTCATCAATAAAAGTAGGATGGAAGCCATGTTTTCTATCGAGCTTGTTCCGAATGTACGAAACAAGACTGATGAGTCTAGAAATATTTGCCACCGCTTGATTATAATAGATCCCATCATTATTATCCATACCTGCATTTGAAAGGAAAACGACAAAATAAAAATTAATACAGACATCATTATATAACACCCCGTTTGTATTGTTTTTAAAAAACTTAATCTTAAAAACGTCATGCTATAAACCTCATTACAAATAACATAAACCTCATTAGAAATACATACTGCACACATGAAATGAGTGATAAAATTAAATGACTGATATGACCCCTATTACAATAATCAACAAGAAAACACAAAATTTTAAACTCAATGTTTAAAATGAAATATTAATAATGTTAGTAATTTAATATTTGTATTTAAATTAATGTCAATGTATATATTAATTTTAGTCTAATATTATTAACAAATATAAATATCTTGTCATTGAACCAAACCACAACACATTTAGCAAACCACATTGATAAATATTTTTAGTTTCATGTAATAGGGATATGGACTTCAATCTTGAATTTAATGATTGGCTAATATAACTAGTTGTATATGTCTAAATGGTTTACTATAAACAAAAGAACAATAGCGACTAAAAAAAGGAGGTAAATTGAACAACACGAAAAACGATGTATGAAATTTCTCATATATTACTATATTGCATATCATGAATGTATTCATTTAATTAATACATCAAAAGAATTATTATACTAAATGAAAAAAGAGACGACAATAAAAAAAATTATAAAACATTCTATAAATATGTCAGATTACTATTAGCTACATGTGACAGTGATATGGAATTCCATCTTGATTTTTAACGGCTGGCTCATATAACTGGTTTTTTACCTGTGAATGGTTCATTGTAAGAAAAATAACAAAAAAAAAACATTATAAAAACAAGAAAATTAAGCAACAACAAAAACGATGTAAACAAAATTCCAAAATACTACTATGAATTTGATAAATGTAGACATCTCATTAATATATCAAAAGCATTATTATTATATTAATAGTTGCATATCATAGCGATATGGACTTTAATCTCTCCTCTTCTTTCTTCCTAATTGTAACATACGCACTATTATTCATCTTGGCATAACGTTGATAAGAGAAAGGCAGTGAAATGCGTAAACCATCTATTGATTTCACTCTTGATATGGCTATGAAGGTCAGGCCTTGTTGTTCTCTATTCCCGATATCAATTGATGCTCGCTCTAAAGTCAAACCGTGTGACTTGTGAATTGTAAGAGCCCATGACATCTTTAACTCTTTAACGAAGTATTTATGAGAAAATGCAGAGTTTGTTTTTAGTGAGTACCCTATCCTGTATATATATTATCTCAGTGAATATCCTGGATATAGCATGTCACTGAATACCTTTGTCTTATATGTATAAATAGAGCATACCTAGTGAACACTCTGCTCTGTGTGCAAGATGAATAATAAGCTTTTAAAAAAAATAGAATTTTCAACTTCATAATAAATTTTGTAAATTTGATGAATATGAATAAAATATGATAACTTCATCCAAACTATACCTGAATCTATGATCAATCAAATCTTTCCACCAAAATTATAATCATAATACATTAGACTAATTCAGAATCATGTACATAAAGGTTTGCAGAGATCCGGAAAGAGCTGCAGGTTGAGATGGATTAACTACTTACGACCTGACCTTAAACACTCTGCAATTTCACTCAAAGAAGAACAACTAATCATATACTTACAATCCATTCTGGGCAACAGGCTTTCGTTTGATCCGTTCCTCCACCTCTTCCCTCTTCTATTCTTTGATTTCTCTATTAATAATTGTTCGCATTAAGTACCGTTTTTTGTACATTAATTTTGAAAAATGACTAACATTGACAACGCAAGTGGTCTCAAATTGCATCCTATTTTCCTGGACGCACTGACAACGAGATCAAAAATTATTGTAACTCTTATATCAAAAGGAAGTTCAACGGATTTTCCTGCTCCTCCTCCACGAAAGCCAACGCCAACAACAGTAGAAAATCTAAAATCCCCTCGCAATCGTATTCTACATACAATGTCAGTTCAGTCTCTGGGCAGACTCGTGATTCTTATACGGGATTTGACTCTGCCAAGCCATTGGACGTCATTCCTGAAGGGTGCCTGCAGTCCCTTGATAACATCTTGAATGCATTGATCAGTGAAGAAAATCAGCATTATGGTGTTCACAACGTGTTGGATTTAAAGTATGAGCAAGTACAGGAGCAAAACAATGAGCTTGCAATTGATATAGAGCCCACCAACAACCAGCTAAATTATTGCTCTCAGCTGTGGACTGATTCTACTTCTACTCAAACCAGTGAGAGATTCTCTCAGGCTTTTACATTTCCCAGTCTCCAAGCACAAGGACATACTTATAAGACTGCAAAATCATCGAGATGTGGTCAATTGATCGACCCGTGGATTACATTTCCACCGCACGAAGCTCCTGTCTGTGGCAGTAATTCTGTTGGATGTACCAACATTATCCCCACTCTTGATGAGATCAGTGACTCGATGAAGGGGTAAATTGGAAAAGATGGTGATATTTTTAATAATGAGAATGAGATCATGATCGACTATTCTCCTTTGACAGCATTTCCTGGAACAACTGCAAGGAGCTATGCCCATTCCTATTCAAATGCAGCTGATTTTAGCAATGTTTATCGAGAAGCTGAGTCATACCCACCACTCGATTCCCACTCTCAATTTAATGCACCAGAAATTCTATGGGCCGACGTTGATCAGTACTTTAAAATCCAGTCTGAGGATCGCGATGATTGCAATGATATCGAAAATTTGACATGTGATGAAGTAAAATTTGGCGCACCAATGTACGTTAATAGTGATAGGCTAAAGAGGTATCAGTTGCCTCAGGTGGGAGGAGTGCAGGTTGGTGATCAACAGGGCTGCTCCACAACTGCAAATCAAGAAAGCATAGCAACACCAACTCTAATAGTGTTGGCCAGAGGAGGAAGAACGATTGAAGACAAAGCTGAAAAAGTTACCGTTTGGGCACAGCACAGCCCATACTTGTGATATATCAATATCCTATCTGTTAGAAAATGCAATGCAAATGCGTCCACGTGTCTTATGAAAATGACTTCAACATCATTTTTTAATCCTATGATTTAATCCTCTTGTACGACAAGTAGAACCCACTTTCACATCATTCATCAAATTGGTAGCTTCCTAGGGCCATTGTCTACCCGGACTTCAAATTTCTTGGGAGAATTATAGAAATTAGGGTAAGATTTTGATAAAATTGGGTTCGATTTTTTTGCAATGCAAGTGACTCCTCTCATGTCCTATGAAAATGACTTCAACATTTTTTAATCCATGAGTTAATCCTCTTATAGACAAGCAGAGTCCACTGTTACCTGATTGATCAGGTTGCTAGTTTCCTAGAGACCTAAGACTTCAAATTTATTCTGAGAATTATAAAAGTTTTGGTAAGATTTTGATAAAACTAAACCAGAGGGTTTTTTGCAAATTTAAGTTATAATTTTCAAACTATTATCAAACTTGAATATTTTAAATATATTTTAGATTTTGACAAATTTGAAAGCATTGTAGATGACCCCATTCCTATATCTCAAAATTCAAATGTATCCGATAGGTTTATCTATTCAACGTTTTACATCGGCTTACGTCTGAATTTCAACTATCGATTTCAGAAACTTTTGACAAAGGAAGCTTTCCAGTCGTGATAGAAAAAATTTCCACCGATTGAGTACGACAATTTCTAGAGGATGGGTGACTGTGATGAGGGTCAAATTTAAAGTTTTTATTGGATCTAGAATGTTAAAAAAAAAATTTATATAAATGAAAATTAAATTAAAAATTATTTATTTTAGATAGAATTTTTTTTTAAATAGAAATAGTTTTTAAGAAAGATATATGTTTCAGAGAGGAAAACACTATATATTAAAGACAATATAGATACATTTTCTAAAGGTCTGTTCAAAATTATCTCTGATTACATACTTTAACTTTTCAAATACCACAAGATAAAGACTAAGAAACAACATAAAACCCAAACTATTTGAGACACTTTAACTTTCCAAATACCATATGTGGCAAGATCCTAACTAAGAAACAACATAAAACCCAAACTATTTGAGACACAAAGCCCAAGCCAGGCCACGTGCTTAATGACAACATGTTAGAAAATTTCTGGAACCAAACAAAATGCCTGCAATCCAGAAACACTGAAACCACAATCTTGATCTAGCAAAGCAAAACTCCAATCCTGAAGAGGCGAAACAATACATTCATCATGGGATTGGAAAGGTTCTTATTTTAATCTGCTGGTTATCTATCAAAAACAGAACATATACTTAATGTAGGAAAATATATAAACATTTTTACATTATTCAATAGGTTGAATTTATAGAAATAAAGGATTTGTAAAATATATAACATATAACTAGTACTTATGTACTTACAATAAACTTACAATATAACAATATTTTTAATTATGGATAGTCACGCTCACCTTACCATAAATATCATTAACTTGTAAATAGAATTTATTACAATATCATGGCTCACTAATACCACATGGCCAAAAACTATTTCTCATTTCACAATCAAAATATTTTATCTAAATTTTATTTTATAACATTTTTTTAATCAAATCACAAAAAGATTATAGTTACTTTAAAATATCTCTAAACTCTTTATCACATTAAAATATATAAAATATAAACTCCTTATCACATTAAAATATATAAAATATAAATAGTAGCTATAAATTAAGATCCATTTTATCATATAAATTAAAGCAATAATTTTGTAACCATATTTAAATTTCATTAATAAACACACAAAAACTTAAGGCTTAGTCTAACTTATAGAGAAAATAGATGTTTTCACGTGAATTCGACAAAACAATTTCAAGAAAGAATGTGATTTTTTGTTGTTTAAAATACATTTTTTAATGCATAAATAGATTCAGCACCCTAAAAAACCCCTCAGCACTCGAAATCTGCAAATTAAACAACTTAAACTCAAGATTTTAAAAATATCTACAAGATTTTTGTTAAAATCAACCAGATAAAATGTCGTGAAAAAAGGTCATTCAGTCTATAAGTTAGAATATGCTAAAACTTAATACTTACAATATAACAAGATTATTAATCATGGATATTCACCTCCATTTTACCATGGATATTATTAACTTGTAAATATATTTTTTTACAATCCCATGGTTCATCAATACCACATGCCCAAAAACCATTTCTCATTTCACAGTCAAAATATTTTTTAATTTTTTTATTATTATTTTATTGCATTTTTTTCCTAGAGAGGCATTCTCGAGCCAAATATGGAAGAGTTGAAAATAATTAATATTATTTTATATTAATTGAGAAATGGTTACACAAGTTGTAACGTATCTCCTTAGTTTAGGATTAGTTCCTACAATTTAGGAGTTTGTTTGCAACTTCCTAATTCCTAGTGTTGTACTTAATGATGTAATTCCTCATTCATGAATGTAGATTAAACTCAGAGTGTTCTCTCTGTTTGAGTGCAGTCTCCAGGTGCAGTACTCACCTGTGAGCTGCAACTCCTTCTTTCCAATTTAGTGTCATTTTTATCTTGGTATCAGAGCTCAGAGTAGGGACAGCCTTATTTTTTTTTTAGGATGCATCATTGATTACAGAACTGTAGTGGCGGAAGAGCTTACAGAAGTTTTCGTAGATTCAGGTGGACTGCAGTAACACCTGAAGGATAGGTCTCAGATTACTGATCATCTCTGAGCAGAAGAAAAGGTTGGCGCGGTTTTAACGCGAACAGTCGCGCCATTGGCGCGGTTTTAATGCGAACAGTCGCGCCAGCGCGCCAAAATACGTGATTGGCGCGGAAGTACACGCGAAAAGCGTGCCAGGGCTGGTGACTCGCGCGCATTTCGATTTCGGCGCATTTTGGCGCGGATTTTTCGCATCAGAGGCGTGCCAGGGCTGGTACTTGTGCACATTTTGATTTCGGCGTGGATTTTTCGCATCAGAGAAGCTCCAGGGCTGGTACTCGCACGCATTTTGATTTCGGCGCGGATTTTTTGAATCAGAGAAGCGTCAGCCTCTTTCTCTTTGGGAAGGTCTGCAATTATTTTTTTTGCAGATCGGCCCTGCCCGGTGGTGGCACATTGAAGTTCTGAATTCGCTCGGTGGCAGCAGATCGGACTTGCCCGGTGGTGGCGCATTGAAGTTCCGAATTCGCTCGGTGGCAGCAGATCGGACTTGCCCGGTGGTGGCACATTGAAGTTCTGAATTCGCCTGGTGGTGGCAGATCGGACTTGCCCGGTGGTGGCGCATTGAATTTCCTGATTTGCTCGGTGGCAGCAGATCGAACTTGCCCGGTGGTGGCGCATTGAAGCTCCTGATTTGCTCGGAGGTAGCAACAGTGGTCAGAATCTGGTATGTGGTGATTTTTTTTAGTGTGTCCTGCAATTATTCAGTTGGGTAGAATTATTCATCAGAGGATCAGAAATTTTATCAGTGCAATATGAATAACAGTATAGAATTGTATCTCCACGAGTCTGGCAAACTCGATGGATCGAATTTATCCAACTGGAAATTCAAGATACAGACTTTACTTGAAAGCGCAAATGCATGGTCGATCGTTACAGGAAGTGAGCTGAGACCAGGATCAGCTGCACAAGAACAAGACTGGGATAAAAGGGAGACAAAAGCAAAGGTCATATTGAAGATGTCCGTCAAGGACAATATTATCCCGCATATTAGAGACTGTAAATCGGCCACTGACATTTGGACGATGATTAAAAACCTATACGAGACACAAAATACAAATCGTGTCTTGTCACTCAAAGGCAAGCTGTTT
This sequence comes from Pinus albicaulis, assembly GCA_034641835.2. Classification (NCBI taxonomy): domain Eukaryota; kingdom Viridiplantae; phylum Streptophyta; class Pinopsida; order Pinales; family Pinaceae; genus Pinus; species Pinus albicaulis. The sequence goes on along the minus strand of CM076576.1, from coordinate 717,908,005 downwards.
GCGATGAAGATGGAGGAGAATGAGTCCGCTGCTAGATTCATTGCGAGAGTCAAAGACCTGAAGGACAGATTGGGAGATATCGGAGAGAAAGTTTCCGATTCGGATCTGGTCACGATCACGTTGAACGGAATGACAGATGAATACCAGATGTTTATCACAGGGCTGGAAGCAAGGGAGAAAGCCCCTAAGTTTGAAGAGCTGACAAGGATTTTGCTACAGGAAGAAGAGCGACGACAAAATTTGAAATCGCAGAGCAATGACCTTGCTCTGATGGCGAAAAGGAGACAGTATAGAGGGAAGCAGCCACAGCAACAACAACAACCACAGCAACAGCAGAGAGGAGCCAACACATTTCAGAAGAGACCATTTAAAGGTATGTCTGCTAATAATTTTCCCAGCAAGAAATGTTTTTACTGTGGAAAACCTGGTCATCAGATTAAAGAGTGTAATAAGAGGCAGGCAGACGAAGCAAGAAATAAACAGAGAAAGCATAGAGGATACTTCATTGAGGAAGATGAGGATCATAGCCACGAACTTCGACTATTTACAGCTGATTGTGCTCTTTCAGCTTCAAAGGGAGATGAGGACGACATATGGTATGTCGACTCTGGTGCATCCTCACATATGACAGGTAAGAAGGACTGGTTTGAATGTCTTGAAGAAACTTCATGTGGGTTGAAAATTTATTTAGGGGATGATAGTGGATATGAGATCAAAGGATATGGTGACATTCCAGTAAAATTACCTAGCGGTAACATTAGACACCTTAAAAATGTATTGTATGTGCCCGGAATTAAGAAAAATTTGATCTCTGTCTCAATGATTACTGATCAGGACATGCAAGTTCAATTCTTTAAGACTAACTGTGTCATAAAGGATAGCCAGATGGAAACAGTTGCAACAGGAGTGCGTGTGGGGAGCTTGTACATATTAGACATGAAAAGTATGACAAAGCAAGCAATGGTTGCAACTGGATCGACAGCTGAAGATCTCTGGCATCAGAGATTTGGCCATCTTAATCTGCAAGACCTCATCTTACTTCAGAGAAAAGGTATGGTTGATGGACTCCCTGTTTTCCATAATTTTAAGTTGGACTGTGATGGATGTGCATTAGGGAAAATGCATAGAGAAGAGTTCCCTTTGCATGTTAATGGAAAAGAAAGAGATATCTTAGAACTGGTGCATACAGATATATGAGGACCTATGCAGACTAGGTCATTAGGAGGTGCATATTACTTTCTCTTATTTACAGATGATTGCACTAGGTTTTCTTGGATATAATTTCTGAGTAAAAAGAGTCAGACTTTTCAGTATTTTAAAGAGTTTAAATCTATGGTAGAAAACCAGACAGGAAAAAGGATAAAAATTCTCCGCTCAGATCAAGGGGGAGAATACCGGTTGGGAGAATTCATGAATTTCTGCAAGCAGCATGGGATTATTCAACAGTTCACAGTGCCCCACACTCCTCAGCAGAATGGAGTGGCAGAACGAAAGAACAGAACTCTTGTGGAGTGCGCAAGGAGCATGCTTCAAGGTAAGGGTCTATCAAATGGTTTTTGGGCAGAAGCTATTAACATTGTTGTCTACTTAAAGAATAGGAGTCCTACTAAATGTCTAGGCTTCAAAACCCCTTTTGAGGCATTGTTTGGATTCAAACCAGCAGTGAGTCATTTAAGAATATTTGGGTCAAAAGCTTATGCTCATATACCTAAGGCAGATAGGAAGAAGTTAGATCCAAAAGCCTTGAAATGTATCTTTGTTGGATATGGCACCGAGTTCAAGGCATATAAGTTATTTAATCTTGTGACTCATAAGGTTTTTGCAAGCAGAGATGTCATATTTCATGAACAGGTTGAAGAAGGAAAGGATGACTCTAACAGTGATTGGCACATTCCATTGCTAATGGAAGAAAACAGTGAGGATGATGAAGTGCAGGAGCAGAAACAAGAAGAAGAAGTAACAGGTAATGTAATCAATGATGCAAGCCCGGAGAAGGCTGAAATAAACAGATTTGAGGTAAGTCCCCTACCAAGGAGATCAAGTAGGAAGACTCAATTACCATCCAGATTGAAAGACTATGCATTAATGACAAACATCTTAAACATTGTAGAACCTCCAAATTATGAAGAAGCAAGTAAATTTGATGCATGGAGGGCTGCAATGTATGAGGAAATAGAATCAATAAACAGAAACCATACTTGGGATTTGGTTGAATTGCCTGAAGGTAAAACCCCCATAGGATGCAAATGGCTGTATAAACCTAAAATAAATGCAGATGGGAGTATAGAAAAACTTAAAGCTAGACTGGTAGCAAAGGCTTACTCACAGCAAGAGGGAATAGATTTCGATGACACCTTTGCTCCTATAGCCAAATTAAACACCATTAGAATGCTAATTTCCTTAGCAACAAAACATAAATGGCAGCTACACCAACTAGATGTTAAGTCTGCATTTCTGAATGGTGACTTGAAAGAAGAAATTTATTTAGTTCAGCCTGAAGGTTTTGTGAAAAATGGGCAAGAACATCTTGTGTGTAAATTGAAAAAGGCACTTTATGGTTTAAAACAAGCACCCAGGTCGTGGTATGAGAAGATTGACTCATTTTTTGTACAGCATGGCTTTCTTAGGAGCTTGAATGATCCAAATCTGTATACCAAGTTTAATAAACAGAGGCAAATTATTTTGATTTCTTTGTATGTAGATGATATGATCATAACAGGGGATGCTAACAATCTAATCAAAGAAATCAAACAGCAGATGTCACAAGTGTTTGAGATGAAAGATCTTGGAAATCTACATTACTGCTTGGGATTGGAGGTATGGAAAGATTCTGGACAGACTTTTCTTACACAAGGGAAGTATGCCAGAAGCTTGCTGGAAAGGTTCAGAATGGAGCAGTGCAGATCAGCAGCAACACCATTGCAACAGAACTTAAAGTTGAGCAGTGACGATGGCACTAAAGAAGTGGATGCCACTATGTATAGACAGCTAGTTGGCAGTTTGATATATCTCACTACAACTAGACCAGATTTGGCATACTCTGTTAGTATGTTGAGCCAGTTCATGTCGAAACCACTCGAAAGTCACTGGGTCGCAGAAAAAAGTGTGTTGAGGTATCTTAGTGGTACTAGTAATTATGGTATTTTGTACACTGACAGTTCTGATGTTACTCTAGCAGGTTTTTCAGATTCAGATTGGGCAGGTAACTTGGATGATCGAAGGTCTATCACAGGTTACGCTTTCAGCATTGGATCCGGGGTCATAGCATGGAGCAGCAAAAAGCAAAGCACTGTAGCCTTATCTTCATGTGAAGCTGAGTACCAAGCATTGTGTGCAGCCACATGTGAAGCTATCTGGTTGAGAAGACTTCTCAACGATGCAGGAGAAGAACAGAAAGAATCAACTATCATCAAAACTGACAACCAGAGTACCATCAAGCTTGCATACAATCCAGTTTTTCATAAAAATACCAAGCACATCGATACTCAGTTCCATTTTGTTCGAGAGAAACTACAGTCAAAAGAGATATTTGTTGAATATTGTAAAAATTGTGACAATATGGCTGATATATTTACTAAGCCTCTTGGGCGTGTAAAGTTTGAATTGTTTAGAGGGATGCTAGGAGTTCAGGATAATCCTTTCTCCATTAAGGGGGGGAGTTGAAAATAATTAATATTATTTTATATTAATGGAGAAATGGTTACATAAGTTGTAACGTATCTCCTTAGTTTAGGATTAGTTCCTACAATTTAGGAGTTTGTTTGCAACTTCCTAATTCCTAGTGTTGTACTTAATGATGTAATTCCTCATTCATGAATGTAGAGTAAACTCAGAGTGTTCTCTCTGTTTGAGTGCAGTCTCCAGGTGCAGTACTCACCTGTGAGCTGCAACTCCTTCTTTCCAATTCAGTGTCATTTTTATCTGGAAGATATGTTGTAATGTCTGTTATATTATGCTATCTAAATATTTTGACTCAATCAAGTTATGTAAAATTTAAAATAAAATAGAATTATTAATTAAAACATTTTGACTCAATGAAATTATATATAAAAAAAAAAAAAAAAAAATCAATAATTATAATTATTAAACTTGCCTCGATCCTTCTTAACTCTAAAACTATCAAGCTTCATGAGGGATCAAATCCCCTGAGGTGCAAACCTTTCCTCCAGTTTTGCACTCAAAAAATAGGGTTGCACCTAGAGATATTTGATCTCTCTTAGTTCTTCATAAATGAGGGATGAAGATGGATCTAGTCTAGTGATATTTGAAATGATTTTTTTTTTTTTTCAATTGAAAAACAAGTAAACTTTTCCTAATATATTTTACTTGTAATTATTTTTATCAGATTTCTCTTTATTAATCATTTTTTATATATCATAACAATTTAAAAAAATGACTATTAAAGAAATTTCTCCATATCATGAGAGTTCAAAAAATTAAATGAAAGGGGTCTACTCAATTCCTTGTCCCTATTGGATTCCCTACATTTGGTACATTGGTAGCTCCATTAACGAAATAATCCAAGAACATGCAACAAACATTAAGTAGAATCATTCATGTTCCCCAGCTTTCGCTGAACATGCGGAGAAATCTAAGCACCGTGACAGCATTGAAGATTCCAGGGTCATCGCCAGGTCTGATCATTTCCATCATATGAAGCTAAGAGAGACCATTGAGATTAAGAAGCATGCAATCAATCTCAACATGGACTATGGTTATAAATTAAGTAGGAGCTAGATTCTTGCCCTCTCTTCCTGATTGCCTTTATTTATTTATTTATTTATTTATTTTCTCTCTCCAATCATTTTTTACTTTCTTAATTCAATATTTTTCGATAGTTTAATATTTAATATTATTAAATATTAATTTAATTATATATATATATATATATATATATATTATTTCATTTCTAAAAAAATAATTCCTAACAGCGAAATCTTACTTTATCATTAAATTTTAATTTATTCCTTTTACTTAATATTAATCTAAGTGTTATCACCAAAAAATGACCACCATTCCTAACTAGGTGGATCAAAATACATCACGTGATTTAAATTTTACTATAGTAAAATCACTTTCATTATAAGAAATAATTTAATATACCACTTTTATTAAGTTGTTTTCGATTAAAACCCATGAGAATACTTAAATAAAGAATTATTTATTTAATTTTCTCTAGGTATAATTATTAAATAATTGTTCGATAATTATTCCTTGTCACATTTGACTAAATCACCTAGGAATAATTAAATAAACCATAATTTATTTATTTTTCCTTAACATCATCCTTGGAATAATTGTTAAATCATTATTTGATAATTATTTCATTTCAAAAATTCTTTATTATTCACGAAATAATTAATAAATCATTTTATTTTTTAATTATTTCTAAATAATGATATTTAATCATTTTTATATCTTTTCTCTCTCCAAAAATATAATAAAGTATTCGAAGTGGTTAGGTCTATATTTTGGCCAATAATATTTTATTATTCTCGATTTTCGAGATAAACCCAATACTTTGGCATAAATAAGAGGGTTTTTCATTCATTTCTCACCATGATCATTATCATCGCGTTATTATTGTCACATTCCATTCGAGCTGCGATTTTTTATTTCTACCTTGTTTGGGTTTTCACACATTTGAGAGAGGAATATCTTAATACTGAAGGGATGAGGACATCAAAGGAACCATCCCATTGAGGGGGAATTACAACCATTTCTAAATCTTCTTCACCTGGTGTCATCAATAAAATATTTTTCTTTCAAATATTTTCCAAGTTACATCAGATTTGTTTTTGTTGTTTGTTCTTTTAGATTTGCATACATCAATATTTCTGTAGGTTTTTCTTATATATTTGTTGCAGATCTGAAGTATAAGCAGGCGCAATTGTTGTTAGGGTCATTAGTCACTCCTAACTTAAGTGAGATAATTTTGGTACACCTTCCAAAAAACTTCATAATAACACTAAGACATAGTCTAACTTATAGATGAAATAGTTTTTTTCACCAGAATTCACCAAAATCTGGCAATACAATTTCAAGATTTTTTTTGTTTAAAATAAATTTTTGAATCCATAAATGGATTTAGCATGCTTAAAAACCACTTGGGCACTTTAATTGTGCATATTAAATAATTTGTCGGATTTTCATTAAAATTAATCAGAAAAAATGTAGTGAAAAAAGATATTTCGTCTAAAAATTAGACTACGCCTTAATCTAATATCAAAATAATAATAATAAAATTATTTTTAGTATTTCAACTCTTCTAAAAACTAATTCTTAATGGCTAATTGCATTAAATAGTTTTAAATCTCGACCAAACCTTAATGATATGATTAATCCAAAAGACAATATCATGATTATCAATATGGATCACAAAAATCTAAGATCTAGCAAAAGAAATATTATCATTTTTCTATAATAGAACCCTATTGTTATGGAACTCATGCATCTATGTATCACCAAATTACATATGTGGAAAGGGAAAATCAAAAGCTTTATTTATGGTGGATAAACAATTCCAAGTTGAATCAAATTTAATTTGAATCAATTCCTCATTCTCTTAATCCCACATTTACAAATGGTACCTACCAAATATCGATGGCTCCACTTGAAAATATTCTCACTTCCTACTCTATTTTTCCTTATTTTATTTTCTTACATTTACTACTTGTTGTACTTGGTTGCATTTATGAATATCACCTACATGTTCTTTATGCCTATTTATTATGAAGGCATGGCACTAGGTGTGGTTCCTTATTATCATAAATTCAATGTTAATAAGTTGTATTCTTTTATTTTTGTTGACAAAAAATAATATCATTTCTATGTTCTTTTGTAGATGGTGTCGTGCATCATAATGCACATGTGGACTACTTATTATGCCTATCGTTCTTATGGAAAAAAATAATAATAATAAAATAAAATAAAAAAATCTTGTAAGTTATATTTCTTTTATGGAAAATTATGTTGTTGGAGGTTTTTAAATATTTTTTGTTGTTTTTTTCTTTATTGGAGATTACATTGATATCCTTAAAATGATATAATATTTTGATTGCTCTTAAAAAACTCATTTTAATTGTTTGAATGACTGGGTGAGTTACGTGTGAGAAAGGAAAATAGTTTTATTCTACAACAATGACATCCATGAAATGAAAGAGTAATTGGTCCTATTAATTTCCTTCATGTAGTTCTTATATAGATAATAAGTAAATACTCCAATTCAATTTCTTCCATATGATTCATATATTGAGTGTAAGTAATTAAATTCCCCTATATAATTTTTACATAGATTGCAATACTATGAACCAATATGATCTAATTATACTTGGAGTTCATGTTTGTAAATAAGCATTTTCATCTAAAGTCTACACAATTCCTTTTTAGAAAAGAAAAATCAACCACAAGTCTACACAACTTAACATACTAGAGAATATTATGTGTGAAACATACGTGAAATTTACAATTATTTTTCATTTTCCTATGAAAAAAATAATTTATTTTAACTTGTCCATTTAAAAAACTAAAATAAAAACAACCCTTCAATTTAAGATATAACCATTTCTTTCCAATTTAATTCCCGACTATAAGATATAACACATCATGCATTAATATCTTGAAAAAAACTTGTAATAATCTCATTTCCCAAACTGTCGTAATCTCATTTCGAAGTGGAAATAAGAGTAACACATTGAGTTTCACAATTTCCTCTCATTGAATATGAAAATTTCTAAAAGATGAATGAGTGACTGTTATTTTTTTATAACCAGCCTAGATCCATCTTAACTCCAGATCTATCAAGCGCCAAGAGGGATCAAATCTCTCGAGGAGAAAACCTCTTTTTTGAGTGCAAAACTTGAGGAAAGGTTTTCACCTCGAGAGATTTGATCCCTCTCAGTGCTTGATAGATCCGGAGTTAAGATGGATCTAGGCTGGTTTCAGTCATGTGCGACCAAGGAAAATCTATCGATAATATGAGGAACATATGCTTAATTTTATCAATAGTATGTAAATAAATATAATATTAACATAACCATTTTAAATATGTTAAATATGTCTAAGATTTATTGAGTCATTTTAATTTTAAATTTGATTATTTACCTCAGTTTGTTGAGATGAGAAATATTGTAAAATAACTTTAATGATGAAATAAAAATTTGAATGCAAAGGGACAATGTAATAATATTGAATGATAGAAACTGTGAATAATAAGAATGTAGTCAATTACGAATAGTCTTCATTGTGATCGATTTCAAACTATTTTCTTCTACTATTCTTATTTTCTCCCATGTTAGTTTTGTCATATTTTCATATTGATTATTTGAAAAGGACAGTTGGAATCTTAAACCATTTAAATATTTAGCTCGAGTTGTTGTAGTAAACATCATACTTTGTCTCTCTTGCTCTCCAATATTAATAGGTTGAATTACTATAACACAAAAATCAATGTACATTGTCAATAATTTTTTGTGCTTACATTGAAATCATTGCACACATACTATTAATCCAATGACTTTAAAATTAATGTACCATCATACATACAATTACATCAAATTAGAAATCAACATATACACTGAAATCAATGCAACTAATGCAAGAAATCAAATAATAATAGAAAACAACGTCTACACTAAAATCAATGCATCTAATGCAAGTAATGAAATATGATTAGAAATCAACATCTACACTCTAATAAATGAGTCTAGTGAAAGTAGGAAAATAGGATTTAAAGCCAACATTTACACTGAAATCAATGCATCTAGTGCATGCAATCAAATAGGATTAGAAATCACCATCTACACTAAAATAAATGCATTTAGTGCAAGGAATCAAATAGGATTATAAATCATCTACATTTAAATCAATGCATTTAGTTAAATCATCTACATTTAAATCAATGCATTTAGTGCAATAAATCAAATATAATTATAAATCAACATCTACATTGAAATTAATTCATCTAGTGCAAGCAATCAAATAAGATTAGAAATCACCATCTACACTGAAATCAAGGCATTTAGTGAAAGCAATCAAATAGGATTAGAAATCACCATCTACATTGAAATCAATCCATTCAGTGCAAGCAATCAAATAGGATTAAAAATAATCTACATTGAAATCAATCCATCTAGTGAAAGAAATCAAATATAAGGGTGAAAATGTGAAGTTGGGAAACACTTTTTGCCCTTTTTTGACGTTGAAAATTATAATTTTCTATGATTTTCAAATTCAACTCCACTAAACTCATATTTTTATTGCAAATTATGCTTTGACATAAAAACAAGAATTGTAGAGAATTGTCTTACCTCCATACCCATATTTTTTTTTTTTTAAATATTGACATATAGAGGGGTAAATTTCTTGTTTACTAACTGCATATACTTGAAATTTTCAGGCAAACATAAATAGTCACTTTATTATCCTTTACTTTTTTTAGGGAAGGTTATTCATTTTTTGGAAAAAAATCATAGCATCATAATTTGCATATATTGCACTAGTGCACAAACTATTTTTCAGTAATTTTCGGATTAAATCACTATTTTTTATTATTTCTTGAAATGGACGAAGACAAAAAACAGTGACGTTTCAGTACATTTTATCATCCTTTGATTTTCTTTTCAATGTGATCGTCAATAAGAAAAATGAGAGTACCCTTTTGAAGTAGACAGGGAGAGGAAGTGTAGTATGATTTTTTTGAATTTTTTGGTGTCCTCATTTGAAAGTTATTGAATTTTCATTTAGTGCAATTTTTCGAACAATGAAATTCCACAATGACACAGTTTAGTAAAAAATTAATAAAAAATTGAATTTTTTAATGAAACTCCACAAATCTCATATCATCATAAACTAGATTCAGAGATGAATCTAATGGTACTTTGTCCGACATATAACATTTTTTTTTTGTAGGTGTTCTGCCCCTCCAAAGTTGCAGGTTCCTGAAAACTGCAGAATTTTCTGTGTTTTTCGTTGACCAGAAACTCTCGGCCGAGATAATGTCTCGGACGAGAAATTTATAAAACTCTCGACCGAGAGTTTAACCCGCCTAAAGTTACATTTAAACGCACGGCCAAACTCTCGGCTGAAAGTTTAAAAAACTCTCGGACGAGAGTTTGCGCCCGAGAGTTTACCCGATGAAACTCTCGGCCGAGAGTTTAGAAAAATCTCATATGAGAGTTTAGAAACTCTCGTATGAGAGTTTTAAAAACTCTCGTATGAGAGTTTTAAAAACTCTCATCCGAGAGTTTTATTCCTATAATAAAACACAAAAAAATTTAAGTTTTTAGAATTGGTACGTTATATAATTTAAATAGTACTTTATTAAAATTAAAAAATGATATAAAATAATAAAATTATAATTTTATTTTAAATTATTTTATTATTATTAATATAAAAAATACATGAATATTTAATTAAATAAAATTTGTTACAATATTTTGTAATATCAATGTTATATAAAAAACTAAAAATATTTTTATATAAAACTAATTGATATATTAATATAAATAAAATAAAATTCTAAAACATAAATCAAAATAAAAACAACTACATATAATTTATATAATATTTTTTTTGAAATTAATGAATAAATTTAAATTTAAAAAACAATTGACTAAATGCAATGAGGTGATAAAGGAGACAATGCATAGCACCTTAATATCGTTATAAATTCTTGGAAATCTCGAGAAAATTTTGAAGTGAGATGAGCTTCTTGGAATGGGTCACTTTATCTTCCACTTCAGTTTCACACAATTAACTTGAAAGGAAGTCTATTTTCCCAGGTATGGATGTAAGGGAATGAACAATATTATTTGAACATTGAGTGAGATGCCCTTCTTGGAATGGGTCCTCCTATATTCCACTTTAGTTTCACAAGATTAAATTGAAATGAAGTTTATTTTCCTAGGTATGGATGTAAGGGGATAAAGAATATTATCCGAGAAGGAAATGAATGTTAAGTGTGACATTCCAAGCAGAAGTGTATGGGATTGGAGAATTATGTTATTTCAGAAAACTAACCGTTGACCCATAACCGTTGACCCCTTAAACCCTAATTCCTAACCCCTAAACCCTTAACCCCCTAAACCTTAAACCTCTAAACCCTTAACCCCTAACCCATTTACCCCCACTAAACCTCTAAATCCCTAACCCATTTACCCCCACTAAACCTCTAAATCCCTAACCCATTTAACCCCTAAACCCTTAACCCCTACCCCTAACACGTTAACCCCTAACCCATTTAAGCACCTAAACCCCAAAACCCCTAACTCTTAACCCCTAAAATACTTAACTGCTAAATCCCCTAACCCCCTAAACCTCTAAACCAATCCTAACCCATTTAACCCCCTAAACCTCAAAACCCCTAACCCCTTAAACCCTAATTCCCAACCCATAACCCTTGACCCCTTAAACCCTATTTCCTAACCCCTAAACCCTTAACCCCTAACCCCTTAAACCCTAATTCCCAACCCCTAACCAATTCAATACCCTAAACCCCTAAAAACCTAACCCATTTAAGTGTTTATTCCATTTAACCCCCAAAACCCTAACCCCTAACCCCTAAAATCCTTCACTGCTAAATCCCCTAACCCCCTAAACCTATAAACCTATAACCCATTTAACCCCCTAAACCCTAAACCTCTAAACCCTTAACCCTTAACCCCTTAAACCCTAATTCCCAACCCCTAACCAATTCAACACCCTAAACCCCTAAAAACCTAACCCATTTAACCCCATTAACCCCTAACTTCTAACCCCTAAAATCCTTAACTGCTAAATCCCCTAACCCCCTACACCTATAAACCAACCCTAACCCATTTAACCCCCTAAACCCTAAACATATAACCCCTTAAACCCTAATTCCCAACCCATAACCCTTTCAACCCCTTAAACACCTAAACCTCTAACCCATTAACCCTTGACCCCTTAAACACTAATTCCTAACCCTTAACCCATTTAAACCCCTAAACCCTAAACCTCTAAACCCTTAACCCATTTAACCCCTAACCCTAAACCTCTAAACCCCTAACCCATTTAACCCCTAAACGTTAAACCTCTAAACCCTTAACCCCTACCCCTAACTCGTTAACCCCTAACCCATTTAAGCCCTTAAACCCCAAAATCCCTAACCCCTTAAACCCTAATTCCCAACCCATAACCCTTGACCCCTTAAACCCTAATTCCTAACCCCTAAACCCTTAAGCCCTAATTCCCAACCCCTAACCAATTCAACACCGTAAACCCCTAAAAACCTAACCCATTTAAGTGTGGATTCCATTTAACCCCCAAAACCCTAACCCCTAAAATCCTTCACCGCTAAATCCCCTAACCCCCTAAACCTCTAAACTTGTAACCCATTTAACCCCCTAAACCCTAAACCTCTAAACCCTTAACCCCTAACCCCTAAAACCCTAATTCCCAACCCCTAACCAATTAGACACCCTAAACCCCTAAAAACCTAACCCATTTAACCCCATTAACCACTAACTTCTAACCCCTAAAATCCTTAACTGCTAAATCCCCTAACCCCCTAAACCTCTAAACCAACCCTAACCCATTTAACCCCCTAAACCGTAAACCTATAACCCCCTAAACCCTAATTCCCAACCCATAACCCATTCAACCCCTTAAACACCTAAACCTCTAACCCCTTAACCCTTGACCCCTTAAACCCTAATTCCTAACCGGGCTAACCCATTTAACCCCCTAAACAAAACCCATTTAAGTGTGGATTCCATTTAACCCCCAAAACCCTAACCGCTAACCCCTAAAATCCTTCGCTGTTAAATCTTGTAACCCCCTAAACCTCTAAACCTATACCCCATTCAACCCCCTAAACCCTAAACTTCTAAACCCTTAACCCCTAACCCCTTAAACCATAATTCCCAACCCATAACCCTTGACCCCTTAAACCCTAATTCCTAACCCCTAAACCCTTAACCCCCTAAACCCTAAACATCTAAACCCTTAACCCCCAAACCATTTACCCCTACTAAACCTCTAAACCCCTAACACATTTAACCCATAAACCCTAAACCTCTAAAACCTTAACCCCTACCCCTAACTCGTTAACCCTTAACCCATTTAAGCCCCTAAACCCCCAAACCCCTAACCCCTTAAACCCTAATTCCCAACCCATAACCCTTGACCCCTTAAACCCTAATTCCTAACCCCTCAACCCTTAACCCCTAATCCCTTAAACCCTAATTCCCAACCCCTAACCAATTCAACACCCTAAACCCCGAAAAACCTAACCCATTTAAGTGTGGATTCAATTTAACCCCCAAAACCCTAACCCCTAACCCCTAAAATCCTTCACTGCTAAATCCCCTAAACCCCTAAACCTCTAAACCTATAACCTATTTAACCCCCTAAACCCTAAACCTCTAAACCCTTAACCCCTAACCCCTAAAACCCTAATTCTGAACCCCTAACCAATTCAACACCCTAAACCCCTAAAAACCTAACCCATTTAACTCCATTAACCCCTAACTTCTAACCTCTAAAATCCTTAACTGCTAAATACCCTAACCCCCTAAACCTATAACCCCTTAAACCCTAATTCCCAACCCATAACCCATTGAACCCCTTAAACACCTAAACCTCTAACCCTTAACCCTTGACCCCTTAAACCCTAATTCCTAACCCCTAACCCATTTAACGCCCTAAACCTTAAACCTATAAACCCTTAACCCTACCCCTAACCCGTTAACCCCTAACTTCTAACCCCAAAAATCTTTAACTGCTAAATCCCCTAACCCCCTAAACCTATAAACCAACCCTAACCAATTTAACCCCCTAAACCCTAAACCTATAACCCCTTAAACCCTAATTCCCAACCCATAGCTCATTCAACCCCTTAAACACCTAAACCTCTAACCCCTTAACCCTTGACCCCTTAAACCCTAATTCCTAACCCCTAACCCATTTAACCTCCTAAACCCTTAACCCCTAACCAATTTACCCCCACTAAACCTCTAAAACCCTAACCCATTTAACACCTAAACCCTAAACCTCTGAACCCTTAACCCCTACCCCTAACCCGTTAACCCCTAACCCATTTAAGCCCCTAAACCCCAAAACCCCTAACCAATTCAACACCCTAAACCCCTAAAAACCTATCCCATTTAAGTGTGGATTCCATTTTACCCCAAAAACCCTAACACCCAACCCCTAAAATCCTTCACTGCTAAATCCCCTAACCCCCTAAACCTCTAAAACTGTAACCCATATAACCCCTAAACCCTAAACCTCTAAACCCTTAACCCCTAACCCCTTAAACCCTAATTCCAAACCCATAACCCTTGACACCTTAAACCATAATTCCTAACCCCTAAACCCCTAACCCCCTAAACCCTAAACCTCTAAACCCTTAACCCCTAACCCATTACCCCCACTAAACCTCTAAACCCCTAACCCATTTAACCCTTAAACCCTAAACCTCTAAACCCTTAACCCCTACCCCAAACACAATTAAGCCCCAAATAACCCTTAAAATCTAACCCATTTAGTATAAAAATTTCAACTCCCGATTCTCCATCGCAACTTTGACCTCTAAACCCTAAAACTTGTAACTATTTCTACCTCTAAACTCCTGCCTTAAATCCTTAACCCCTAACCTCCTGGCCTACAAACACCCTAAACCTAACCCATTTACCCCATTAATCAATTAACTTCTAACCTCCCTAAAAATTCCTAACGCTAGCTTCTTAATCTCTCTAACTTCTCTAAGAACTTATAACCCCCTCTTTAACCCTAATTCCCAACCCATAATGCATTCAACCCCTTAAACACCTAAACCTCTAACCCATTAACCCTTGACCCCTTAAACACTAATTCCTAACCCTTAACCCATTTAACCCCCTACACCCTAAACCTCTAAACCCTTAACCCCTAACCCATTTACCCCATTTAGGGGCTAAATGGGTTAGGGGTTAAGGGTTTAGAGGTTTAGGGTTTAGGGGGTTAAATGGGTTAAGGGAAATGGGGTAAATGGGTTAGGGGTTAAGGGTTTAGAGGTTTAGGGTGTAGGGGGTTAAATGGGTTAAGGGTTAGGAATTAGTGTTTAAGGGGTCAAGGGTTAATGGGTTAGAGGTTTAGGTGTTTAAGGGGTTGAATGGGTTATGGGTTGGGAATTAGGTTTTAAGGGGTTATAGGTTTTGGGTTTAGGGGGTTAAATGGGTTAGGGTTGGTTTAGAGGTTTAGGGGGTTAGGGGATTTAGCAGTTAAGGATTTTAGGGGTTAGAAGTTAGTGGTTAATGGGGTTAAATGGGTTAGGTTTTTAGGGGTTTAGGGTGTCTAATTGGTTAGGAGTTGGGAATTAGGGTTTTAGGGGTTAGGGTTAAGGGTTTAGAGGTTTAGGGTTTAGGGGGTTAAATGGGTTACAGGTTTAGAGGTTTAGGGGGTAAGGGGATTTAGCAGTGAAGGATTTTAGGGGTTAGGGGTTAGGGTTTTGGGGGTTAAATGGAATCCACACTTAAATGGGTTAGGTTTTTAAGGGTTTATGGTGTTGAATTGGTTAGGGGTTGGGAATTAGGGCTTAAGGGTTTAGGGGTTAAGAACTAGGGTTTAAGGGATCAAGGGTTATGGGTTGGGAATTAGGGTTTAAGGGGTTAGGGGTTTTGGGGTTTAAGGGATTAAATGGGTTAGGGGTTAACGAGTTAGGGATAGGGGTTAAGGGTTTAGAGGTTTAGCGTTTAGGGGTTAAATGGGTTAGGGGTTCAGAGGTTTAGTGGGGGTAAATGGGTTAGGGGTTAAGGGTTTAGAGGTTTAGGGTTTAGGGGGTTAAATGGGTTAAGGGTTAGGAATTAGTGTTTAAGGGGTCAAGGGTGAATGGGTTAGAGGTTTAGGTGTTTAAGGGGTTGAATGGGTTATGGGTTGGGAATTAGGGTTTAAGGGGTTATAGGTTTAGGGTTTAGGGGGTTAAATGGGTTAGGGTTGGTTTAGACGTTTAGGGGGTTAGGGGATTTAGCAGTTAAGGATTTTAGGGGTTAGAAGTTAAGGGTTAATGGGGTTAAATGGGTTAGGTTTTTAGGGGTTTAGGGTGTTGAATTGGTTAGGGGTTGGGAATTAGGGTTTAAGGGGTTAGGGGTTAAGGGTTTAGAGGTTTAGGGTTTAGGGGGTTAAATGGGTTAGAGGTTTAGAGGTTTAGGGGATTTAGCAGTGAAGGATTTTAGGGGTTAGGGGTTAGGGTTTTTGGGGTTAAATAGAATAAACACTTAAATGGGTTAGGTTTTTAGGGGTTTAGGGTGTTGAATTGGTTAGGGGTTTGGAATTAGGGTTTAAGGGGTTAGGGGTTAGGGGTTTATGGGTTAGGAAATAGGGTTTAAGGGGTCAAGGGTTATGGGTTGGGAATTAGGGTTTAAGGGGTTAGGGTTTTTGAGGTTTAGGGGGTTAAATGGGTTAGGATTGGTTTAGAGGTCTAGGGAGTTAGGGGATTTAGCAGTTAAGTATTTTAGGGGTTAGGAGTTAGGGGTTTTCGGGTTTAGGTGCTTAAATGGGTTAGGGGTTAACGTGTTAGGGGTATGGGTTAAGGGTTTAGGGGTTAAATGGGTTAGGGATTTAGAGGTTTAGTGGGGGTAAATGGGTTAGGGGTTAAGGGTTTAGAGCTTTAAGGTTTAGGGGGTTAAGGGTTTAGGGGTTAGGAATTAGGGTTTAAGGGGTCAAGGGTTATGGGTCAAGGGTTAAGGGGTCAAGGGTTAGTTTTCTGCAATAACATAATTCTCCAATCCCATACACTTCTGCTTGGAATGTCACACTTAAAATTCATTTCCTTTTCGGATAATATTCTTTATCCCCTTACATCCATACCTAGGAAAATAAACTTCATTTCAATTTAATCTTGTGAAACTAAAGTGGAATATAGGAGGACCCATTCCAAGAAGGGCATCTCACTCAATGTTCAAATAATATTGTTCATTTCCTTACATCCATACCTAGGAAAATAGACTTCCTTTCAACTTAATTGTGTGGAACTGAAGTGGAAGATAACGTGACCCATTCCAAGAAGCTCATCTCACTTCAAAAATTTCTCGAGATTTCCGAGAATTTATAACGATATTAAGGTGCTATGCATTGTCTCCTTTATCACCTCATTGCATTTAGTCAATTGTTTTTTAAATTTAAATTTATTCATTAATTTCAACAAAAATATTATATAAATTATATATAGTTGTTTTTATTTTGATTTATGTTTTAGAATTTTATTTTATTTATATTAATATATCAATTAGTTTTATATAAAAATATTTTTAGTTTTTTATATAACATTGATATTACAAAATATTGTAACAAATTTTATTTAATTAAATCTTCATGTATTTTTTATCATTAATAATAATAATATAATTTAAAATAAAATTATAATTTTATTATTTTATATCATTTTTTAATTTTAATAAAGTACTATTTAAATTATATAACGTACCAATTCTAAAAACTTAAAATTTTTTGTGTTTTATTATAGGAATAGAACTCTCGGATGAGAGTTTTGAAAACTCTCATACGAGAGTTTTGAAAACTCTCATATGAGAGTTTTGAAAACTCTCATACGAGAGTTTTGAAAACTCTCATCCGAGAGTTTTTAAAACTCTCGTCCGAAAGTATTCCCGAGAGTTTCCGTCAATAAAACTCTCGGACGAGAAAATGCATAACTCTCGTCCGAGAGATTTTTAACTCCGGTTAAACCCAATAAAACTCGCGGACGAGAGTTTTTAAAACTCTCGGTTGAGAAATAGAGTTGACTATTTTCTCGGACGAGAAATTAAAAATTTCTCCCATATTCTAGCCGTCTGCCAAAAAGTGTTTCCCAACTTCGCGATTTCACCCATAACCAAAAATCAAAATCTACATTAAAATTAATGCATCAACTGAAATCAATCAAATAGGATTAGAAATCATCATCTACACTGAAATTAATGCATTTAGTGCAAGAAATCAAATAGGATTAGAAATCATCTACATTAAAATCAATCCATCTAGTGTAAGTAATCAAATATCATTAGAAATCAACATCTACACCAAAATCAATTCATGTAGTGCAAGAAATCAAATAGGATTAGAAATCACCATCTACACTGAAACAATGCATCTACTATAGGAAACCTTCTTCCCTTTCTCCCCCATATATATCTATATATGCTTCCATCTCTCCTTCTTTTTCTCTTTATCTCACCCCACCATATACACACTCTCTCTCACTCCACATCTATCAATTTCCTTGTCCCTCCCTTCTTCTCTCCATCTATATTTTTTTCTCTTCAGCTTACATCTATATGTATATCTCACTCTATCTCTCTATATCAACTCCAAAACATAAAATCTCTTTATCCAATCTATCTATCTATCTATCACTCCCTCCTCCTCCACCTCCTCCTCCTCCTCTCTCTCTCTCTCCCTCTCTCTCTCACTCTCTCGCTTCTATCTCTCTTCCTTCCTGCTACCGTTTCTCCCTCTCTCTCCATCTTCTTTATCACTCCCTCTCTCTCTCTCTCTCCACCTTTGACCCTCTATGTATTTATTCTTACCTCCCCCTCTCTCCCTCTGCATCTTCATATCTCTTTCCCTACCTCTCTTCGCTCTCTCTCTCTTCCTTTTTCTCCCCCCCCCCCCCCCCTCTCTCTCTATCTCAACCTTCTAACTTTGTTACCATATGCCTCTCTCTCTCCTTCTCTCCCCCCTTCTCTCCATATCTCCTTATTTGTCTCTTTATCTCACCCCAAAACATACACACTCCCTCTTCATCTCTCCCTTGTCACTCCCCCTCTCTCTCCACTACTCACTCTCTATGTATTTATTCTTCCCTCCCTCTCTCCTCATCCAGCTCCATCTCTCAATCCCTCCCTCTCTCCCTGTCCAAATCCATATTTTTATCCCTCCCTCTCTCCTCCCTTCTCTCCTCCTCTCTTTCAAGTCCCCTCTCCTTTCCTTCCTCTCTCTCCCTTTCTCTCCTACCTCCCTTTCTCTTCCCCCATCTCTCTCTCTCTCCATATCTCAATCCCTCCCTCTCTCCCCATCCAAATCCATATTTCTATCCCTCCCTCTCTCCTCCTCTCTTTCAAGTCCCCTCCCTTTTCCTTCCTCTCTCTCCCTTTATCTCCGACTTCCCCTTATCTTCCCCCATCTCTCTCTCTCTCTCTCTCTCTCTCTCTCTCCACTACAATCCTCTCTTCCCCCATCACTCTCTTCCTCTCTCTCATCATTCCTCTCTCACCTCCTTCTATTTTACCCCCCAGCTCTCTTTCTTTCTCTCTCTCTCTTTCACCCAATCCTCTCTCTTCCCCAATCACTCTATCTCACTCTCCAACTATCTTACTATTTCTATCCCTTTATCCTTCTCTCCCCCCTTGTCTCCATCACTCCTCCTTTCTCCTTCTCTCCCCCTTTTCTCCATCACTCCTATGTATCTTTATCCCACCCATATGCATACACACTCTCTCTCCATCTCTCCCTTGTCACTCCCTCTCTATGTATTTATTCTTCCTTTCCTCGCTCCGCCTCCAGCTCCATATCTCTATCCCTCCTTCTCTCCTCCATCTCTCATCCTTTCTCTCTCTCCCTTTCTCTCCTACCTCCCTCTCCCTCCCCCTTCTTTCTCTCTCCCTCACTCTCTACCCTCCAATCCTCTCTCCTTCTCCCTCCCTCTCTCCTTATCTCTCTCCCACCTCCATCTTTATGTCTCCCTCTCCCTCTCTTACCCTTCTCTAACTCTCTCACTCTTCATTCCTCTTCTCCCTTCTCCTTCAATTTATCTCCATATCTCCCTTGTCACTCCCCCTATTTCTCCACCTCTATCATATATCATAATATATTAATATATATTACAATATAATAAATTTAATATTCTATTAATCTAAACATATTAAATATAATAATATTAATATTTTAATATTAATGTTAGGGTTAATAATGTTTTTTTTTTCATAGTATTAATAATAATTTGGTCCATGGTATTTGACCCTTATACTTCATATATAATTAGATCTTGATTTCTAATCGTATTTGATATATTTTTATTTATTTACCTTACCTCTTTATACCTCTTTTATATTTACTTATTTACCATACCTATTTTATAAATATATTATTTGGCCCATGGTATTTGCCCATGGTATTATTAATAATTTGTCCCATGGTATTTGGCCAATGGTATTAATAATAATTTTTCCCATAGGCTTCGCCTAAATAAAACATGTTTTTGAGTTTTTGTAAATACAAATTGGTTTATTTAGTAAATATAAAAATAGGTTTTATTTATTTACCATATCGCTAGTTTATTTATATTTTTATTTATTTACCATACCTCCTCAGTAATATAAAAAAAGGTTTTATTTATTTACCATACCTATGGTTTATTTATATCCATATTTTATTTATTTACCATATCTCTTTTTTGAGTGTTAGTAAACTCTTCATATTTTAAGTTTATATCGTTTAAATTTATTTTTAATAAATTTTTAATTGTTCATTTATATTTTTATGTAAGCTTATTGTTCAAGCCGACATTTTTTTTTGGCTTCCGACATACTTACACATCGGGGTCATACTGGGCTGTAGAATGTGCCTCTCGGTGCAACAAGGATATTTGGATTATGACAAATAAAAATTGATACTTTTGATTATTCAAATTAAATAGATTTAAAGTTATATGATTTTAAACAAAAATAAAAATATATTTCGACTTAACAAAAAGTTCCACTATTCTTAAAAGTCAAAAATACCCTAATTAAAAAGCTTTTTGATTGGTTTAAAATATTAACAAACTTCTAATAATCTCATTGATAGCAAAACTATAATATATTTAAACAAAATTAATAGTTCAACTACTCTGGCTATAAAAAAAGGAACTTAATTAAAATTTTATTAGGTGATTTTTTTTAATTATGAGATTTGGATTATGTCGAATAAAATTTGACATATTTTATTATATAAATAGATGATGATGACAACGATGGTTCCAGCATGCTAAAACCAATGCGGTATAACGGACTTTAAGAGAGGAGAAATAATCTAAGTTTGATTCTTCAAAACCTTGTTTCTATGTATGAAGAGAAGGGAAATAAGTGCTCCAAGATCACTATAGGTGGGTTGGCTTAATAAGTCTAGAAGATGGGAAGTGTGGCAGAAGGTGTGGAATTGAGAGTGAATGTGAGTAAGAGTGGGGCAGTCTAAAAGGAAGTGTTTTTCATCTTCCACCTACTTATAATCGCAAATCTGACAAATTCTATCGTTCCAAGGGGTCTTGGTAATAGACCTCCACTCGGTATCACTTCGAAGCTCATGGGAATTAGTTCTTATCTTAGCAATGTTCATTTTTTCCTATTGTTGGACAACACAGAGAGATAATTCTGATTTTCAAGGGTGTGGTTGATTACTTCCTTATATTATTTTAGCTTCCTTTTACCCTCTAGCTCCTGATCCCCCAACAACTTGTCCTTAAACTTGGAGGTAATAGTATTTTTCATATTATCTTTGCTTCCCATATTGGGCTCCTCCTTAATTCCCCAATGGTTGAGCCAGGACTGGGCATCCTTATGCCACCCATGCTTGAGGCGAAGGTGAGGGTTTTGACTACAGTTAGAAGAAATTTTAGGGAGCATTTTTTATTCGATGTTGTCAAGCTTCTTCTTATACATCCAATATCTAAACATAGTCATACTCTCAATGGGAGAAAAACCAGATTCGATCAAGAGGATATGATAGGGAGTATTTCCCTTCATCTTAAGGTTGTAGTTTATGAATTTCTTTGAAATCATCTCAATCTTCCTCCATGACTCTCTAGATATACTGCAACCCCAAAATTCACATCCGTATAAGACAACAGGGGTGACAAGGGTCTCAAAGAGGAACCTTGTTTTCAAGCTCATAAAAAGCTTTCCAGCCCTCAATAATCCTTTTCTCGATGCTATAATTCCAGTTGAGATGATGAGGGAAGTCAATACTCAAATACTTATAAGAAGTAACCTGCTATAAGCACTTGATATTATACACGAAACTACCATGGGTGATATTTTTGGATTTAATGATCATGACTTTAGCCTTTTCGGTATTAACTATCATTACCATCTTAGAACAGTAGTCATGAAGAATCTGGAGCTGCTTGTCAAGGTCATCATGGATTTTTGCGTGAAGAATGATATCATCAACATAGAGGAGAAGAGTAATGAGAACATGATCGCACTCGGTGCCCTTGCACCCCGCCAATTCCACACACTCCTCTAGCTTATCGATGTATATTCCAAAAAGGGTAGGGGATAGGGGACACCCTTGCTTAACTCCAATATTGCATTTATGTATTTATACCACTCCTCGTTGGTCTTAATCTTGGCAGTGATTGTCTCATAGAGACGGATCATAGTAATCCTCAGCTCAGGAGGGACCATGATCTCTTTAAGTATCTCCCAAAGTTTATCTCAAGGGACAGTGTCGAAAGCTTTTCTAAAGTCCACAAAGCAACATAAGAGATCGGATTTACTATTGTGACATTCCTCCGCAATTATTCTAAGAGTGGCCAGATGGTCAATAGTCGAGTGATGTCTCTTAAAAATAGCTTTCTCTTTAACTCTTTTTATGTGGCTTTCAAGCCAAAGGCTAAGCTTATTTTCCAAAATGAGCCCATAAAGCTTGGCCAAGATATGGCTAACCATAATGGCACTGCAGTTGGATGGAACACTCTTGTCCCCATTTTTAAATATAGGTACAATAAGACTTTGCGTCCAAAGCTGAGGGAAAACATGCGTTATAGCCAAATTGAGAAGCTTGTAGAGATAAGGAATGAGGATAGATCTTCCCATTTTAAAAAACTCAACTTGATATCCTTCAATATTTTTAACTTTCCCATTAGCAAACTTATTATATAGTTTAAACTTTAAATTTTAATAAAGTCCTAATTCTGAAAGTAAAATATATTTAAATAGAAAAAAAAGTTACACTACTATTGAAGGTTAAAAAACACTTATAAAAAAGCTTCTTGACTCCTTGAAAAATATGACAAACTTGTAATAATCATTGAGAGAAAAATTATAATATATTTAAACAAAACTAAAAGTTCAACTACTCTAGCTGTTAAAAGGAAATTATTGAAAGATTATCGAGGGTTAGAAAAAGATTGATAAAAATATTGTGAAATCTAATAATTTCATAGCGTAGTGGGAAGTAGCTTAACGCATTGGATTTCACAATTTCAACCGACTGAATACACAATTTCGAGAAGACGGGTGACTTAGCTGTTTGGAACGCCCATCACACATTAATGTGTCAAAAAAGATCATTGTCTTGTAGTAATCTCGTTTCGGAGTGGGAAGTAGATTGACCCATAAGAGATTGGTGTTTTTATATGCATGTTTATTGATGTAGTAATTTCTTTTCGAAGTGGAAGTAGCGGACGTAGTAATTTCGTTTCGAAGTGGGAAGAGGGGAAGTAGAGATAATTTTTTTTTGGTGTTATTTAAATATGTTATGTTTTAAATTGTTTGATTAATTTTTATTTTAGATTAAAGTTTAATTTTTTTTATTTAAAATAAGTTTTTGAATATATATAGATTTAATACTATAAAAATATCTAGAGTATTTGGATTGTAGAGAGTTTATATCTTAAATTTACAATTTCAAGAAATAATTTTTTGATAAATTAGATTGAAAATATACTAAAATTAAAATTTAGGATTCATATTAAAATTTGGTCATATAATACATGATAAAATTAGGATTTTTTTTAATATATAATGTATTAAAAGAATTTAGAATTTTTGAATTATGTAGATTTACCAACTTAAATTCAAATTTATGATTCCAATAAATCTTCAAAATTTAACAATAATCTAATTTTTAAGTGGAAAGGAAATTAACTCATAATTAAGATGGTATGCATTTATGTAAATTTAGAGAATTTTTTTTATAAGCATTTATTTGAATTTGGAAAAAAAAATCCCTTTCAAATTTTAGTTGTTTTATTTGAATTTGGTGATAATTTATAATGAAATTATAGATTTTTTTCATGCTAAAATAAATTTAATGCTAAAAAAAATTAGAACATTTAAATTATACAAATTTATCAACTCAAAATTAAATTTGTGATTCTAATAAACCTTATCCCATCTTAAATAAAATTAACAATAATCTTAATTTTTAAATAGATAGCAAAGTATCTCATAATATATTATTCTTTTTATATACATTTATTTCAATCTAAAGAGAAAATCCTTGAAAATAAAACAATCTATTATTTTAATGCAGCATTAGTTATTATATTTGAATTTAATGATATAATTTATAATGAAATTTTGAGTTCTTTAATATAAATAAATTAATATTTTTAAAATATATAAATTTATCAACTCAAATCAAATTTAAATTTCAATAATTTTTTTTTAAACAAAAATAATTAGAATTTTAAAAATAACTTTAAAAAAATACCAACCCAAAAAAACTAAAATTTTAAAACAACATCAACATTCATATCGAGTTGTGTATTCATATCATAGGAGTATGATTTTTTTGTTCTGGAGTAGGAATTTAGACTTTAAGGTTTTGTGGAGTATATATTTTAGCAATAAGATTTAGTTTATGATTTTTTCAATTTTGATTAAATTTCAAAAATCAATTAAAATATTTTCAAATTCTT
The DNA here is from genome assembly GCA_034641835.2 of Pinus albicaulis. Lineage (NCBI taxonomy): Eukaryota > Viridiplantae > Streptophyta > Pinopsida > Pinales > Pinaceae > Pinus > Pinus albicaulis. The sequence continues at coordinate 717,883,386 of CM076576.1, read as the reverse complement.
TTCACATTACTAAAGTTATATGCAATTTAATGTAGTAAATTTATTAATCATCCATTAAATATCAAAATGTTAACATACTAAATTAGGCTTAGGCTTAGGCTTTTTACGAAGGGAAAATTTCTTAAAAAGTTTCAAAATTCAAAAGGGTTTTTATTAGTGTATTTATATTTTTATATATATGTTAATAGGTATTAATGGGTTTTATAATTAGTACAATCACATTAAAAGTATTTATGTGGCTAATATAAGTCATAGGCTTGATTTATATCTTTCATTAATAAATATACCATTTGTATCTACTATTTCTATTTACCAAAAAATATTGTTGCAATACAAATATTATTATGATCATTATAATTAATAATAATTATTTATTGATAATAATTATTATTTAATATTAAATTTTATTTATTATTATTTAATTTGAAAGTATGCAATATAAATATGAACCCTTATATTAATAAACTCTAGTGATTGATATTATAAACGCAAGAATAATAAATCTAAGCATTTAATACTAAAATCCCAAGGGATTATAAACCCAAGGGAATAATATTAACCGAAGAGATTATTACTGAAAACCCTAGGGTTTATAGTATTACTCTTTTGGGTTTATAACACAAATACGTTGGGTATATTAATATAAGTTTTCATATTCCTAGAGTATAATATTATTCGTAGGTTTATAATATTAATCCCTTAGGTTCAATATAAATCATGGTCAACCGAGGGTTGGATTTATAATATTAGTCCGTTGGGTTTAATAATATCAGCCCCTTTGGTTTATAATACCTTGGGATTTTAGTATTAACCCTTACGTTTATTATTCCCTTGGGTTTATAATATAAATCCCTTTCGTTTACCAATGTAAGGGTTCATATTCTCAGGGTTTAACACTAAAACCCAAAGGAATTATGAACCAAAGGCAATAAAATTAACCCGAGGATAATAAACCCAAGGGATTAATACTAAAAACCCTAGGAATTATTAACCTAATGGAATAATATTAAATCATAGGAATTAATATTATAAACCCAAGGTATATAAACCTTAAAAAGTATATTATAATCCCTAAAATAAACTTGATTTACCATGGTTGACAGTGGTTGATTCTCATTTTGAGACAATTGGATTAATATTAAAACATGGTAGACAATGGTTTACCATAGTTGACCATGGTCGATATTATAAACCGAAGGGAATAACAAACCTTAGGGATCAATACTAAAAACCCAAAGGACAATAAACCTAAGGAATAAACTTAAACCCTAGGAATATGAACCCTTAGTTCAATAAAACCTAAGGATTAATATTAAAACATGGTAGACAATGGTTGACCATGGTTGGCCATATTTGACCATGGTTGATATTATAAATCGAAGGGAATAATAAACCCTAGGGATCAATAATAAAAACCCAAAGGACTTTAAACCTAAGAGAATAAAATTAAGCCCTAGGAATATGAACCCCTAAATCAATGAACCCAAAGGGGTTGATATTATAAACCCATGGGATAAAAATTATAAACCCAAGGTATATAAACCCTAAGATAAATATTATAAACATTAAAATAAACATGTTTGAACATGGTTAAGCATGGTTAATTTTCATACTAAGAAAATCATTGTCACAATGTGACATTGGACTAGGGTTGACCATGATTTACCATGATTTATTTTCATATCGAGACAATTTTGTCACCACGCTACATTGGACTATGGTTGACAATGGTTGATTTCCATATTGAGACAATATTTGTCATAATGTGACATTCAACCATGGTTGGCTATGTTTGACCATGGTTAACCATGATTAATATTATAAACTAAATGGAATAATAAACCCAAGTGATAAATATTATGAAGCCAACGAATTAATATTATAAAGCCAAGGGAATAATAAAAACAAGGGATTAATACTAAAACACCAATGGAGTTTGAACCCAAGGGAATAATATTAAACCCAAGGGAAAAATATTATAAACCCAACGTATATGAACCCTAAGATAAATATTATAAACACTAAAATAAACATGATTGAACATAGTTGATTTTCATATTGAGACAATCATTATCACGATGTGGCATTGGACCATGGTTGACCATGGTTTATTTATATATCAAAACAATATTTATCACAATGTGATCTTGGACCATGGTTGACCATGGTTGATTTTCATATGGAGACATTTTTTGTTGCAATGCGACATTTGACCATGATTGACCATGGTTGGCTATCATTGACCATGATTAACCACGATTTATACTATAAACCCAAGGGATTAATACTAAAACACAAAGGGATTATGAACCAAATGGAATAATATAAAACCAAGGGACAAATATTAAAAACCAAAGGCATATAAAACCTAAGATAAATATTATAAACACATGGTTAACCATGGTTGATTTTAATATTGAGACAATTCTTATCACAATTCAAAGTTATACCATGTTTGGCCATGGTTGATCTACATATCGAGTCAATCTTTGTCAAAATGCGACATTAGACCATGGTTGATTTTCATATTGACACAATATTTGTCACAATGCGACATTAGACCATGGTTGACCATGGTTTATTTACATATCTAGATAATATTTGTCACAATGCGACATTAGACCATGGTTTACCATGGTTGATTTTCATATCGAAACAATATTTGTCATAATGCGACGTTCGACGATGGAAACCCTAGTTGATTTTCATAGCGAGACATTTTTTTTCACAATGCAGCATTCAATACCATGGTTGATTTACATATCGAGACAACCTTTGTCATAATGCCACGTTGGACCCTGGTTGACCATGGTTGACCATGATTGATTTTCATATCGAGACAAACTTTATCACAATGTGACATTCGACCACGGTTGACCAAGATCGACCATGGTTGACCATGCTCAACCATGGTTGACCATGGTTAACCATGATTTTCCATGATTATCCATGATTTTCATATGGAGACATTTTTTGTCATAAGGAGATATTCGACCATGGTTGACCATGACTGGCTATGATTGACCATGATTGACCATGATTGATATTATAAACCTAATGGAATAATAAATCCAATGGATTAATATTATAAACCCAAGGGATTAATACTAAATCCCCAAGAGATTATGAACCCAAGGGGATAACATTAAACCCAAGGGACAAATATTATAAACCCAAGGTATATAAACCCTAAGATAAATATTGTAAACACATGGTTGACCATGGTTTATTTTCATATTGAGACAGTTCTTATCACAATGCAATGTTAGACCATGGTTGACCATGGTTGATTTACATATCGAGACAATCTTTCTCAGAATGTGGCGATAGACCATGGTTGATTTTCATATCGAGACAATCACTTTCACAATGCAACATTAGACAGTGGTTAACCATGGTTGATTTTCATATCAAGACAATATTTTTCACAATGCGACATTTGACCATGGTTGACCATGGTTTACCATGGTTGATTTTCATATAAAGAAAATATTTGTCATAATGCGACGTTCGACCATGGTTGACCATGATTGTCCATTATTTTCATATGGAGATAATTAGTCTCATAATATGACATTTGACCATGGTTGACTATGGTTGCCTATGATTGACCATGATTAACCATGATTGATATTATAAACCCAAGGGATCGATATTCTAAACCCAAGAGAATAACAAACCCAAGGGATTAATACTAAAACCCCAAGGGATTATGAACCCAGGGGAACAATATTAAACCCAAGGGAAAAATATTATAAACTCAAGGCATATAAACCCTAAGATAAATATTATAAACATTAAGAGAAACATAGTTAACCATGGTTGATTTTCATATTGAGACAATCCTTATGACAATGTGATGTTGGACTATGGTTAACGATGGTTGACCATGGTTGATTTACATATTGAGATCATCTTTGGGACAATGTGGCATTCAGCCATGGTTTATTTTCATATCAAGACACTCTTTGTCACAATAAAACCAAGGGATTAATACTGAAACCCCAAGGGATTATGAACTCAAGGGGATAATATTAAACCCAAGTGAAAAATATTATAAAACCAAGGTATATAAGCCCTAAGATAAATATTATAAACCCTATGAGTAATATTTCACCCTAGGAATATGAACCCTTAGATTAATAAACACAATGGATTGATATTATAAACCCAAGTATTAATACTAAAAACCCAAGGGATTATAAAACTAGCAGAATAATATTAAAACTAAGAGATTAATATTATAAACCCAAGGTATATAAACCCTAAGATAAATATTATAAACCCTAAAATAAACATGGTTGACCATGGTCAATTTTCATATTGAGAAAATATTTGTCACAATGAGACATTGGACCATGGTTATCACTGATATTCAAATGGAGACAATCTTTGTCACAATGTGACATTGGACCATAGTTGATTTTCATATTGAGAAATTCTTTGTCACAATGTGATGTTGGGCCATGGTTGACCATGGTTAACCATGATTATAAACCCAATGGATTTATATTAAACTCTAAGATTAATATTATAAGCCCTACGAATAATATCATACCCTCGGAATATGAACCCTTAAATTGATAAAATGAAGAGATTGATATTAAAAACACAAGGGATTAATACTAAAATAAACATAGTTTATATTTAATTAGTCGATGTATTTATATGTTTGACGGAATGAAGTTTGAATAGCTTCGTATAATAATTGCTTCAAATTCAAATTATATTTATGTGGAATTAGGCTCTTGCTTATTTTGCATACTAACATTTAATTTATGTTATTTATTAATCTAACTACATTATTAAAAATGATTGATATATATGTGTATTAAATTTATTTTATATAACATTATATTTAATATATAAACAAACAATGCATTAATGTATTTAACTTAAATAAAATCAAAAAATATGAAATGAAGATTAAAGAAATAAAGGTCATTGAAACCAAAATCACATTCAAGTAGAAATAATCCACCATTGCTCCTCAAGGAATACATTAGCCAAATAAATGAGGTAAATAGCCTACCAAAAAATTATGTGGTAAAGTTATTGTCTCTATACTTGTCTAGGATTTCATAAGCTTATATATTATTGTCTAAGGTTTAGTAAGTTTGTATAACATTATATAATATTAGCTTTTAAATGTTTTTTTTAATGTGCTAACTTTTCTATGGCTAATCAATTTACATTTTTAAAAAAATTGCTTTTGCATATTATCGCACTAACGTGCCTTTTGAAATACTTTGTTTTCACTTCATCACGTTACTTCGAATTAATTAAGTAGAAAACAATCTTATTTTGTAAACACGTTACTTCGAATTAATTAAGTAGAAATCAATTTTATTTTGTAAACACAACAATTGTATTGAAGATTCATTCCTTTCTTCTCCTCTTCCGGATAGGCTTCTAAAGGTTAATGATAACTATTCAACTGATCAAAAAGACAAATTGTAAAAATGACCGTTGAAAGTTTTTCTTTTAGTTTTTCTTTTTTCTAAATAAAAATATATCAACTTTTCCATCTCTAAAAGTTAATAATGACTATGAAAATGATATAAGAAGTCAAATTGTAATATTGAGAAGATAAGTTTTGTTTTTCTTTTGAAAATAAGATACCTAGAGAATTCTCATAAAGAAAGATAAATTGTAAAGTTCATATATACATATAAACCATGACAAAAAATATATATATATATATATATTTTAAAAATATTTTATTAAAGTTGACGAAATTTATTGTAATTCTAAATATATTAAAATTAAATTTTAGAAAACTTTTTCAATTAAACAAAATATGTTATAAATTTAAAATACATATTAAAAAAGTAGATTTCATTTTCCCAAAAATTATTTTAACAAGTCTATGAATATCATAAAAAACATCATAAAAATTGTTGCAATAATATGTTAACTAATACACAATGAATCGTTTACCGATATAATTCCTTTTTTAATGTTGAATCTTCGGTACATGTGGAATATTTTATACAATACTTTGTATATAAATTGGAACAATATGTACACATTTTACAAAGATCATCACGGTATTTAGAGATATTCAGCAGAACCACATCAGAGTTTGATATGAAGAAGAAAAGAAATAACATTGCCATCCAGACTAGAGGGTGTTTCAGACATACCAACACCCTATATCCTACAGTCCTCCATACACCAAGCAGAGATTCCAAAACCAGTGTTGTTGTTCTCACCGACTCAAAAAATAAAAAGGTGGAACATCAAGCCATCAAGTGGGAAGATCTGAACTTCCCAGAGCATTGGATCATTCGTAACCCCAAGCCCATCTCTGCCAGATGCATCACTTCTGCTAATATTAGAGAATATCAATCCTCAGCCACAGTTTCATTTCCTAGAAGATCTACTATAGACAGAAGAAGGATTGAAGAAGCTTGCAGAAAGTCTCCCATGTACAGAAATCTAGATATTGTAGATACAGCTTGTTCCAGCATTGTTTCTAGTTCCTGTAAACATATTACTTTGTTTGAATTTGCATAGCTTGTTAATTTTAATCCCCTTGAAGTTTCATGTCCTCAATGTAAAAGCCTGGTTAATCTCAGCAGTCTTGCTTATCTTGTTATTCATGAAAATCATAACCCAAGGGCAGGAGAAGCTCCTGCTTCTACTTCTGTAAATCCATGCCCAAATCCTAGGTGCTCTGACGTCCCATTTCCACACGATTCATACCATTTCCTTATGATGCATGAAATAACTACTCTATAGAATGAAGATCCCAAGTTAACAGAGATGTTCAGTAGAATGAGGCCACCAAACATGCCCAGATATGGTATTGGTTATCTTGAACAGATGAATCATTTAATTCCAGACTGTAGATTTAAAGATCTACCATCTGATTGCAAGAAACCATCAGTCACAGAGATGCATAATTTCTTCACACTTATGGATGGATGTTTGAAGTATAAAATTGATTCCCAGTGGATGAAACAGATGTTGAACTGGGATATCTATACACATCCTGAGGCTAATTCCTTCGGTCTCACACATTCATGTGAAGAAAAGATCAGACTATCTTGGGAATGGAAGGATTACATGGAAAGATCCAATACCTAGATATCTTTCTACACATGGAAGAAAATGAAACAGTCTGATAATGTCTTAATGACTGATTCTACAACATCCTCTTCACAACATTCTTGGTCAGTTGTTGATGGTAGTAGAATTGAGACCTCTACTACATTTCCTCCCTTCAAAGGAATTATTTTGGGGGAAGCTCAAAATACAGCCAAAGCTATTTCTTTGGTCCTAAAAGACGACAATGCTCTTGGCATTGATGGAAGAATCCAGAAAGCTAGTGAACAACTTAATTGGACAAACACAGCGATCACTGGATTAGAAAGAAATATTGCCAAAATAGTTTTTGTAAAAGAACAGCTTGACAGAGTCCAAGTCTCAGTTAACGATGTAAATAATGTACAGTATGATTCTTCATTAGTTAATTCATATTCCAGAGAATCCTTGAAAAGGATTGAAGAGGTAGAAAATTGTATAATGAATGAGTCTGTTTCTACCAAAAGTCTTATCTCCAATCTGTCAAAAAAGTTTGAAAAGTTAAATCCTTCAAAGACAGATAAGCTATTTCCTCCTTCCTATCTGCATAGAAGAAGGAGTGTACATATACAAAGTCCTGTTGACAAGTTTCCTCATCTCTTTCCCAAGGAAGTTGGACAAACTCCTCAGAAGTCCATAGCAGAACCTCAGAGTCCTACAGGAGATAAAATCACCATTGCCACCTTGTTTAGAGAATCTGAGCCAGAAAATCAAGTTCTCCCTGTGTATGAACCATTAGAGATTCAATTTACCAAGTATCCAGCTCCAGACCTCAATGGTATGGGAAAACTTCCACCCACACATTTTTTTTATCCCAACAGTCATAAAGAATGGAATGTTGATTCACTTAGCATGGGTCAGATCAGGCAAATGCTTGATCAAATGATGGTTGAATACAAATTGATGTGTGTTGGAGGAAAAGCAGAAGTTGAATCTTGTAAAACTCTGATTCAGTGCTTTACAGGCACATTAGCCAGATGGTGGGAACTAGAATCTTCTCCAGCCTTAATCAAAAAGATGGAAGAAGAAATGTTAAAAGATGAAAATGGTGATATCATGTTTCATCCTAATGGCACTCCCATCAACAACATGATTGGTGCTGTGACTGCTATGATCCAAGAACATTGGTGTGGAACTGAGACCATTGTCTCAGATAAAAATGAAATTGTTTTGATGAACTTGAAGTGCATGAATATAAATCAGTATGAAGATTTCCACAGAGACTAGATGGAAAGGATCTATTTGGTCAAATATCCTAAGAATCTCCTGTGGAAGCAGGTATATCTTGCAACTCTACCCTCAAAATTGGTAGACATCATTAAACTGCAAGAATCCTTTCAGTTTCCCTTTGAAGTATACACTTGGGGTGAAATATATGCAACTATTACTAAAGTTTTGATAACTTTATGTACTAGTTCTAAGATGAATAGATCAATAGAAAAGATGCACAGATTGCCTGGTACTAAATCTTTTTGTAGTAAATATGGCATCACAATTGATGATCCCCTGGTGAAACATAGAAAAACAAAAAGAAAGGCAAAGAAAGCACAGAAACGAGAAAAGTTCATCAGAAAGAGCAACAAGAGGAGATTTTCCAAGCCCTCCTCAAGACCATCGAGAAGAAAGGGATATTATAAATATGTCCCTAATACTCACTACTACAAACCATCAGATATTCATCTGAAGACAGAAAAGAAAGAAAGACTAAATCAGTTGGTATACTGGTTATGTGGAAAACCAGGGCATACAGCCAACAGATGTCCTGATGGTGAAGAGTCCAAGAGAAACCGTGGCAAAAAATCCCAGCCACAGAATAAAAATAAAGCGATTGTCAAATCTGAAGAAAAATGTAGTAAATGTGGGTCTACATTTCATAATGCAGACAACTATCCCCACCTGTTCATACAACAAGCTGAAGAGTATTCTTCAGATTCTGAAAGTGTTTCTTCTTCCATTTCTTCTATTGAAGAACTCCAAGCTCATTGCTATTGTTCAGATTCTAATAATTGTAAATGTGGATGTTCATCTAGCAGTGAATCTGAATTTTCATCTAACGAATCTTTTGTAGAAGATTTTTCTCAGAAATTAAAAGTTTTGATGGCCCAGTCAGAAGAAGATGAGTTGAAAATCTTTGCACAGATTCGTGCCATGGAGGAAGGAGACCTTAAGAATAGATTGTTGGAAACATTCATGTCATCTACATCCAGCAAAAGTGCTAGTAAGAAGCCCCTCTTCTTAGAAGCTTCTTATGAGGGAAACACCAAGGGCTATCAGAGGGATCATCAGCAGAGAAAATTTCATCCACTCACTTTGGGGGAGGTGAGTAGAGAGATCCATATGTTAAAATCAGAAATTTCTGCTTTAAAATCCCAAGTTGTTAAGCTTGAAAAAGGGAAACAAGAAGTAGCACAGCCTGTTTCGGGCCATAAAACAAATTATACATTGCATACTACTCCCTTTTCTGAGTCAGATGTTGAAATTTTAGAAGGACAGAAAGATCCCACATTGGGATTTAGAGAGATGCGAGTTCTTGTTATTGAATATCAACAGCATCATGTCAAAATCAATGTCTGTATTAAAGGTGAGATATTCTTTCTGACTGCACTATTAGACTCAGGAGCAAATGTAAATATATTTAACAAGAAAGCTATCCCCTCAAGATATTGGGTTTCAACCTCAAGAAGAATAATAGGGTTAGGAGAGAAAACCCTAGATTATGAAGTTCCTCGAGCTGCTGTTTGTTTTGATACACATTGCATTAAGCTTAAGTTTGCAGTAGGAGATATCCCAGTTGTCTGCATATTAGGTAATGTTTTTCTTGCAGCAGTAGAACCCCAAGGCTCTATCAGAATGGAGAATAATAGAGCATGGTATTTTATTACTGTGCCTACATCTAATGGGAAAACCAAAAGAATAAATATGCCTTATGTTTCAAATCCGAGAGTTTCCACCATGGTATAGGCAATGCATGAACTAAAGAAGACTGAGAATAAGTATAGATTCCCTGGAATAAAAATCCTTGATGATCCTCCTGAAAGCAGTAATGGTTCTCGTGGACTCCACTGACCAAAAGTCTCCACAATGTACTGTCACCCAGTCACGGGTTTAATGTGACCGGATTTTCCGGAAGGCTTTTTCCGGTTAAAAAACATCCTCAGTGTAAGTAAACCATACCATAATAGTTTTATCGTGGGCCTTGAGAACGCAATAAATGTACTTCCGAGTTTGAATAATACTAATGAATACGTCACCGCCTACATGATATTGTGTAACAAAGAAAAGTACGCACGTCACCTAATAGGCATGAAACATAGATCTATATTCCATTATTCTCTATTGGATTTTCTTGATATATGTATCATAACAATATCCAACCGCACAGATAATGAAAATGAAATTATCTTCTCGGTTCCTACATGGCTAAGCATTCAATTTGACAAATGATAAATTGGAACAATACGTACACATTTTACAAAGATCAGGGCTAAGCATTAGTGCATGTCGACGATTCACTGCCATCTTTTGTCTCATGTTTCTCATCATCACTTTGATATTTGATGGTGGAAAAATAAGCACCCAGTATTGGTAGCGAAAAATCTGGTATTGAAGTTTTCTACAGAATTGGGCAAAACGAAGGATTGAAACTCACGAGTCTTGAGCAATGTGAAAACTAGCATGTGGCCACCCGATCTTGGAGGCTCATAGAGAAATTTCAGGAAGTTCGTGCCTTACTCCCGTAAGAAAGTTAAACCACAAACAATATATGGCTAAAGAAAAAATCATCCCTCCCGGCATGAACCCTTGCTTAACTTTTTACTATTGTCCAATATGGTTACAAGAGGGCTCAATATGTTGCACGAAGTAAATAAACAACCGAAAGTCAGTTGAGAAAAGTTCTAGTTGTATGAAGTGCTTATTTGAAACATCATCACAATTTGCGATAGATCGATGAATCCAGTAATAGTGTTGTTCAATATGGTTACAACGAGGGCTGAACTAATTATTTCCTAGCTCAGATATGCAAAACATAATTAAAATACTGAAGTTATAACATTTACTAACCTGGTATTTCTGAACTCGTGGTAGAATAAACTTATACTGACAACAATGGTAGAATGCGTCTACCAATACAATGGTATTTCATCTACCAATACAAATGCATGCAATCCAAACCTTCGAGAGCCTTGCATGCCAAACTAGACCCTCTACGGGCACAGAAACCAGACGACAACAGCTTCCAGACTTTGTGTCGAAGGTGTTTCAAATATTTACGAAAACTGGTTACGTCGTGTTTCAAATATTTATTAATTCCTTTTTACGTCATCGTTTCAAATATTCTTGTTGTAACGGAGACGATAGAACCGACGACTCAATAAAAATAATAGTTAATATATTTCGCTGCAACGCTTCACCCTCCGGACCCTCCCAGCCATCGATATGGCACTCAGACGATGCATATTCGCTGGGCTAAATCGCTGCCGTTCATATTTAAAAACTTATGTTCAAAATATAAGTCAACAACTGTATATTCACCTGGATTCAACATAGAAAAACCTTCCTCTAATAAACTGCTAGTTATATAGACACTGGACTTGGATTTGCCGGATCGTTGTCAGAACTCAGATTAAAAAAGATAGGTGGAAAATTTGAAACACTTTGGTAACAACATAGAGAGATTTACTAATCTCCACTCACATGAGAGTTAACGGATGACAAGTTAACCAGAACTAAGCATGTTCACATCTCTTTTATTCATTACTATATTGCCATATAGAATATTGTATCAAATTGTATTCTATCATATTATTTCAGTCAATGCATGAAAGCAATTGATTAATTAATTTTCTTTCTTCTTTCCTTGAATTTTTATTCATTATTTTCTACCTAAATTCAACCTGTACAAGTTCACTTTCAATTTCACGTCCACACTGAAAGAGATGACGAGCATGATAGAGGTGAAACAACAATGAACAAATAAAACCCTTCAGGAAAAATCCTTAGATGAAAAAAGAGTCATATTTATTTTCTTGTAATTTCGTTGTTAGAGTTGTGTTAAACATCTACTCGCTTGGATTGGAACTTATTATTTCATATTTATGAAACATATTATCAGACGGACTCATTATTAAGTGATTAAACTAAAACCCCAAGGGAATAATACTAAACCTAGGGTACCAATATTATAAACCCAAGGTATATAAACTTAAAGATTATAAACACTAAATTAAACGTGGTTGACCATGTTTGATTTTCATATCTAGACAATCCTTGTCACAATGCAATGGTGTACCATGGTTTACCATGCTTAACCATGGTTGATTTTATTATCCGGACAATTTATGTCACAATGCGACATTCGGCCATGGTTTACCATGATTGGCCATGGATGACAATGTTTGATTTTATAGAACATGGTTGAAAATGGTTAACCAAGGTCATGATTGACCATGGTTGAGAATGGTTGACTATGATTATCATATTGAGACAATAGTTGTCATAATGTCACATTTTACCATGGTTGAGATAATGATTGTTATTATAAACCCAAGGTATTAACACTAACACCCCAAGGGATTATGAACCCAAAGGAATAACACTAAACCCAAAGTACCAATATAGTAAGCCTAAGGTATATAAACCCTAAAATAAATATTATAAACACTAAATTAAACATGGTTGACCATGGTTGATTTTCACTCATTTCCAAAATATCATAAGAATAATTAATTATTTAAATATTAAATGTTTAAATATAATGTTCCTATTTATTTTAATTGTTTAAGATAATGTTATGTTTGGTTTGTTGCAATAACATATTTTCCATACATAATTGTAAAATACTTTGTTTATTGCAATAATAAATTAATAAATTAATACTTTGTTTATAATAAATTAATATAGAAACATCTTAAATTTATATAATGAGATAAAATGTAAAAAACAAATTTTCATTAAAAAATAAATAATTAAAATATTATAAAAATTATAAAAAAAATATTTTTAAATATTTATTGACTAAAACTTACCTAAAATATTATATAAAATTTAAAATTCAAAGTTCAAATTCCCCATAAATCAAATCTATATATACGAATTATAAAATAATTTTTCAATTAAGAATAATATTCCTGTAAACACATTATTATTCTGATATACTAATTGATATATCAATCTTACTATTAAATTTAATACCCATTTTTCCTAAATACATTGATATATTAATTTAATGACTAAAACCATATTTGAATGATTTTGTGGTGTATATTTTGAGAAGTGTTAGCATGCAAAATCTAAAATAAAGACATGAGATTTAAGGAAGCTATAATATTTTATTTAAAAAAATAATTAATGCTAATTGATAAGGTTAAAATGAACATGAGATTTACTTTTCTCTCTTAAATCTACTATCATTGTTATCGATTCAAATATTTTTCTGTTTATGAATAAAAGCACTTCGTGTCTAGACATCTCTTTAGAATCGGGTAGATTTCCCAAATAAATACATGTAAAACCTCATGCCTCCGACACTAAACATGTAATATCATATAGCATATCAATAGATCCATTTAAACCTAAATGCGAAGAAAACCGACCTTCGCACCAATAATACAAACTTTTCCAGTTTTGAACACTGAAAGCGTGACATGGTGTTTCTTGGAGGTATAGTATAGGTCTGGAAAAAATTTTGGGTGGGACTGTGGATAGATTGGAATAATAAACTTCAAATCGTATCAAATAATAGCAGTGAAATCCTAAGATTTAAAAAGTTACTTACACGCATCTCAACTTCTTCAGGATTGATGCGATAGTGCTCAAGTTTAGATAACCATATGGGAAAATTTACTTGTCAGCTTGCCACAATATTTTGGAGTTCAAAGCCCTGCAATTTCATTTGCAGAAGCTTAATTAATCTTGAATTATTTCACTCACATAGAGACGTACAAACCCTAAAGTCAAATTATATCTTGAATACCTGAAATTTCACGTTTGGGAAATATTTCTGAACTATACAAGCATGTTGGGACATAAAAGTACCAATTGCCAAATAAATTATTTATAGGAAACTAAATTAAATAAATATCCATTAACAAGGTCGGCGGAGGCGACTGGTTGGTAAAGTCGTTCTCATCATGACGGCAAGGTCTTCTTAAACAACCCCTAGTCTGTATGGCAATGTTATTTCTCTTCTTCTGCATATCAAACCCTGACGTCTGTATTTGAAGTTGTAAGATTTTGTCTATTGTTTCATCAAATACATAGATCGGGAAGTTAGGATAACAATCAAACCAGACAGGACCATTGGACAATGGGGCTACAATCCCTCCAATTATTGAATCAGTATATTTGTTATGCGTGAGATCTCTCATAGTAGCTAACACATATGTATCTAACCCTTGATGTGTGAGAGCACTGATTCCAATTCTAATACAACCCAGATGCAAATACTTTGTATCCAACTTTCCAGCTTCTTCCTGAAGCTGTTTCGGGTCAAGAAGGGGTATGGACTGTACACAATCTGAGTTTTCTTGAATGGAAATGATAGACTCCTTTATAGAGATCCTAGTGGCAGCTTTAAGGTTAAAGGCTGACACATCAGCATAGACTTCAGATGCGGAAATATTTGGAAGTTTCCATCTTGTAGATGGTTCAGTTTCTTCATACAATAACTCAGAAGAATTCAAGACTCTACTGGAAGCAGTAGCAAACATGTCCCGAAGGGGATCTTGTTCTGCTCTTTCTTTCTCTTCTAATTCTCTAAAAGAAATTGATTTTCTGAAAGAGTCCATTATGGCTTCAAATAAAGAGAGGATGATTTTGAGTATTGACCTTTTTCTTGAACCAGAAACTCTTTCTGGCTCTGATACCAATTTTACGCAGGGGCTTCACAAATCGAAGCTTGCAACAGCAACAACAGGTTGACTGGCCTTGTTGAGTTTCTTCTCTGTCTTGGATCTCTTCAAGAACCTTTACACGAACCCATACACGAACCTACTCCCACTGTCTCGCACTAACGGCTTAAACACGGCCTCTTGCCTTCAATAGCCTTGGCATCCCTGGGTGGTTTGGCGAACCTCTGGAAAACCTCAAGTGAACAAAGAGAGACAGATACTACCTCAACAAACAATATAAAGCTCAGAGTTTCAAGTACTCAAAAATGCGGAAAAACTTCTTCTCTTTTTTGATATCAAAATTTCATTAAATAAATCTTCTGGACTCAGAGATTTCTTTCCAGAGATCGACTGTATCAACATTTACCAGTGATAGCTTCTCAATAAATGAGATAGTGTTCTGGAGGCTTCCTAGCTAAATACAAACTTTGTCTAAGAAATATAACAAACAAAACTATCACACAAACTCGATCTAATGATCTGGCCACTTTAGGCTCTCACCAGTGCCAAGCACACTGATGCGCAGGCTTCTCAGATCAGACTCTAGACTTGGAAACTGATCTTCGTGATGCAAGCAGATCGAGATTGAACTCGCAGATGCAGAGTAGGAAGAACTCAGACTCTGACTCTAAACACACAAAGACTCAAAAAACCGAACAACCGATCCAACAACTGATGCCGAAAGAGTGAGCCTTACCCTCATTTTATAGGATGAGAGAGGGGACAAGCAATCAATTCAAATCTGTCAAGGACTAAGACGTGGAGGAGGAATCATTGCTTTCGAGTAACACCGAAGTGACATCCGCACAGAGATTCCTTCATCCGGACACAAACATGTGGGTGATAGTGCTTAGTACAAAGTGGATTCCTTTTGGTACAAAAGGCCCACGAGAACTGTATGAAAGGAATATTTACACAGTGAAGCTTTTTACTGGAAATCTCACGAGAAACCGGTCACTTTAATCCCATGACTGGGAGACAATACACTGTGGATACTTTTTTATGAGTGGAGTCCACGAGAACCACT
>CM076576.1:717549094-717867281 GCA_034641835.2 Pinus albicaulis | reverse complement strand
AGCTGGGGGGTCACGAGGGCGAAGCAGTCCCCACCGTTGGGGTCCGAAGCAGCGCCCCGGCCAAAATTTGTTTTTTGTGCGGACCCACTCATAGGCGGATCCGCCCATGGTTTTGTGCATGGTTTTGCACATGGTTTTGGGGTTCGATGGTTTTCGACCCCTGGTATTTTTGTAGATACGGTCAAGGGAACTACGGTTATGTTCTAATCCAGGGTTAATGGATTGGGGTTTATGTATGCTTCGACATGTATATATATGTGTTGTAACACTAAAAGGAACATAATGAAAAATCAAGCTGGTCGTCCCGATTTGGGATCCAGGGGAAAATCTCTATGTTTATCTGTTTTATGTTTTATGCTCTTGCTATTGTTTATTTTCTATTATAAGAATCATGTGTAGATATTTCTGTTCAGGGTTAAAACCTACACCTCTCTTGCTCTATTTCCTTCTGCAGCCCCTCGACTGTTCTGGTGTTTTCGGCTAGGGAGTTCTCCAGGTGCACGATCCTTTTCCTGGCCGTAGACGCTTGCTTTTCCAGTATCTCGATCTCAGCTTTTGTTGCGGACAGTTGTGCTGGAAATGAGCTAGTTCCACTTGACGCCTCAGTTGACTGGCAACTGTGCGAGTCCCATCTAGCCTGTAGCTTTGTTGCCTTGTCCTATAACACGTTAATTTTTTCGGCCATATTTTCTTTCTCCTCCCTTTCTTTTGATAGCCTGGCGGACAGCTCTGCTTTCTCCTTCTCCACCTGTACCAATTCAGTCGTTTGGACATGGTGAGCGACCGGTATACGGGCCTGTCTTTTGGCTGATGCAACCTCATTCTGCAGCTGATCAATGAGAGCTGCCTGTGCATTTGTTCCCCCATCATCTTGGTTCTTGACCTGGTCCTGGAGAACACGCAGCTGGTGTGCTCTGGCGCGGCAACTAACTTGTTCGGCTACCAGGGAATCCCTCAATTGGTCATGTTTCTGCTCTAACTTCTTCAGCGCGAGGGTGATCTGCATCAATTTATCTTTCATCATATCGCATACCGTCTGGAACAGGTCGCACATGTCGTTGGCTGGTACCTTCTTCATGTCAATGGAAAATTCGAGCACCCGATAGCTGGGAACATTAGAATTGGGATCCAGGAGAGCTTCTGCCTTAGACAATACTAGGCTTTCAGTGTCCGCGTTGATGGAGGTGGAGAGTCTGGTATGATACTTTTCAACATATCCCCCCAGATCAGCTTTGTACTTGTCGTGGATCACTTTATTCGTCTGATCCCTTTCAACTGCCCTGGGCGAAGTGTGCTCAATGATAGCCTGCGTGACCTCTGTGAAATCAGAGGAAGTGGCGTTGTCTCTTAACACTGTTATCCCGGCCTTGCCTTTATCAAATTCGCCGAACTTCGTGAAGGGTTCCAGTAATTTCTCCTCCCCTATGATTTCTGCCTCACTGGTGGCCGTCCTTTGTCTTTTGGGGGAGGGCGCTGCTCCTGAGGTACCTGCTTCTTCTCCACATATGCCTCTGTTGACATCCTCTTCCTCCCCTGTAGCAGATGAATCTGTCTCCATCTGAATGGAAGGTGAATCTGCTCGGGAAAGCGACGCAGGGAACTCTGACAATGATTGGGGTAGACCAGACGCTCTTTGCTACTTGGTATACGCCGTAGACGGGAACCTGCGACCTTTTATTGGAGTGAAATACGGAGGGAATGTTGTCCATGGACTGGGTAATTCGAGATAAAAAGACGAATGGATAAAACGAATGAAGGCAAGTGTCCTAAGGACACTGACAGTGAGGCACGCGGCGCATAAGGATTGGGTATGTCAGAGTGCAGGTGGGCACCCCGTGCCGGGTTTAAGGCTGGTACGGGTCTCGGTACCAGCTGACCTAATGGACTTTACCTTACCTTTTTATCATATGCATTGTATAGTTTCTGAAACATATGAGCTCTTATACCGACTGAATACATACCCTACCCACCGTGAGGGTCCAGTTTTCGTTCTGCCACGTCACCACACCATGCGGCATGCTCCTACTACCCCCTTCTAACATTGAGTCCCCACCATGCTACGTGTCACAATTCCGCGGGGGTATGGATCCCTTCCTTCCCCCACTGCTCGACCCCCTCGGAATTTCCCACGTGCGTCTTCACGTGGCTGCACTTTCTTCTAGTACGTCGGTCTTGCGTTTAGTGCTGCGTTCCATTTCTTTTTATATCTCCTGTTAACCTTTTGGCTTTACACTTCATCATTTTTGTGTTAATTCCCCATCGGCTTTAATGCACGTGGCTTTCATTACCTTGTCTCCTTTCGACCCACTTTTGAAATATTTCGCCCTTTGATATAAAATTTAATACATGGCTTGTCAATCCTTTAATACACCCGTGACTAATGTTAAAGATTGAACAACATTGGCTCCACCTGCGGACGACACGTTTGTCCCCGAACGTGTCGAGAACTACGCAGACTGCCTGTTTATCTCATGTGAACGTCAGCTCTTCAGCACCTGTGACTTCTCTCTGGACAAATCATCATGACTCATGCATTATTCAATTCAAAAACGAAAACAACAGCTAATGTACAATATAATACAATCAGGCTTTTTTAGCCTGCTTCAGAACTGAAAATACGGTTTGAGGAATTGCCCATTTACAGGGGAGTCAAGCAGATCTCCCTGCAAATTCTCCAGCTTAAAAGTATTGTTATCACCTTCCTCTGCAATTTTGAAAGGGCCGAACCAGAGAGGATCGAACTTACCATGCTTTCCTTTATCAGCCCTTCGAACATCCCACCTGAGCACCAGATCCCCTACCTGCAAACCTCTGTCTTTGGCATGTTGATCGAATAGCTCCATCTTCTCTTGGTACTCTACTAGCTTTTGGTTTACCTAACTACGAGTTTCTTCGAGCTCTACCAGTTGATTAATTCTCCTGATAACATCATCAGGTTCCTCCTGGCTCTCCTGCATAAATCGAGCCACTGGCAAGGCCAGCTGTATAGGGAAGACAGCTGCTCGTCCATATACCAACTCGTATGGAGATTTCCCAGTTGCTCTTTTGCTGGTAATTTTGTTTGCCCATAGAGCTAACTTCAGCTGAGAATCCCAATTCTTCTGGTTCTCGTTGATAGTCTTCTTTAGTGCTCGGACCAGAGTTTTGTTTGAGGACTCTGCGAGGCCATTTCCTTGGGGGTAGTAAGCTGTAGAGTGACCCAATGAAATGTTATATTGCTGGCAGAAGTTCGCAAATTTTGTAGATTTGAAAGCTTGCACATTGTCAGTGATTATTCTAGCAGGGCAGCCGAACCTGGATATAATATTCACCTCCATGAATTTCATTATAACTGTGTCTGTAGCATTTCTTGCAGGTATGGCTTCTACCCATTTAGTGAAATAATCCGTGGCAGTCAAGATCCATCTATGCTGGCCACTTAAGGGTGGGTGAATTTCGCCTATAAAATCAATTCCCCACTGTTTGAAGGGTTCGTCCACATGAACAGGAATCAAAGGCAGAGCTGCGAGTTTCTGTTTTTCTGCAAATTTCTGGCATTTATCACATGCCCTAACCCAAGTGAAGACATCTCCAAATAATTTTGGCCAGTAGAACCCAGCTTTCAAGATCTTGTGAGCAGTAGCCCTCCAACTGTAATGGCCCACGCATATACCTTCGTGGAACTCTGCTATAATACTTCCCACCTCTTCCTCGGTCAGACACAAGAGCAGGATTCCTGAGGGATCTCTCCAATACAGCCGGCCGTTTGTAACCATATACTTCTGTGACTTCAACCTGAGTGCCCTGTATTTAGCCTTCTCGCAGCTAGGTGGACAGCTTAGTGTCAGGAGGTACTCCACTATTTCCTTGTACAACTGGCTGGTAAGGTATTTCATCTGTATCTTCTGGGAGGCTATCTCCACTCCCTGTGATTTTTCTTTTTCCCCAGAATCTTCGTTTGCTGTCATAGACAGATTGATACCCAAAGCCTGGAAGTTTGACTCAGATAGAATCTTGGCTAGACCTTGCCCCTTGATTAATTTGGTAGGACGAATATCTAATTCATATTCCTGTATCTTGGCTATCCATTTTCCTCTTTTTCCCTCACTGTCCCCTTGGATGAGAATGTCCTTAACAGTTTCTGTAGGAACAAATGCAGTGATATGGGACTGTAAAACATACATTCGGAAAGCCTTGAGGGATTTCACCAGAGCATAGGCTTGCTTCTCCAATATGTTATATTTGAACTCGGCATCACGCAGTACTTGGCTGAAGAATGCAATTGGTTGCTCATAGCCTTCCTCGTTTTTCTGCAACAGAACTCCGGCCACTGTATGGGGTGATGCAAAAGAAAAAATCATAAAAGGTTTGGAATAATCGGGCCCAGCCAATACAGGGGCTTCAGCAAATGCATTTTTGATTCTAGTAAAGGCCTCTCTTGACTCTGATGACCACTTCACTTCATTGTTCTTTTTTAACATGTCGGTGATGTGCCTAACTATCTCAGCATAGTTAGGGATGAACCTCCTCAGAAAGTTTATTCGGCCTAGAAATACTTGAATTTCTTTTTTGTTTCTGGGCAGGGCAATGCCATTTATCACTTCAACTCTTTTAGGGTCTATCTTCACTCCATCTTTGGTTACAATGTGACCCAAGAGCTTGCCCTCTTCTAATGCAAACAGGGACTTCTGTGGGTTAAGTGAGAGACCATACTTTCTGCACTTCTCAAAGGTTCTGCGCAGGTGTTCTATGTGCTCTACATCGTTATTTGAGAATACCGTAATGTCGTCTAGATATACCACCACAAACTGGTCCTGCTCTCCAATAAAAGCAATATCCATGGCCCTCTGAAAAGTGGCCCCTGCGTTGATCAGCCCAAAAGGAATTCTGGCATACATGAACGTTCCCCATGGAGTGGTGAAGGCCGTCTTCTTTTGATCCTCTGGTAATACTGCCACCTGATTGTAGCCCGAGAACCCATCCATCATGGACATCCGGGAAGCTCCAACCACTTTCTGCAAGATGTGGTCCATTTTAGGTAGCGGGTAATCATCCTTTAGGGATGCCCTGTTCAGGTTCCTGAAATCGACACATAACCTTATTTCTCCATTCTTCTTTCGCACCGGAACTAAATTGACCACCCACTCAGAATATCTCAATGGCACTATAATTTTAGCCTTCAGCAGTTTCTTTATTTCTTGCTCAATAGAAGGCAACAATAGGGGGTTAATCTGTCTGAGTTTTTGCTTATGTGGTTTTGCATCTCCCTTCAGTGGAATCTTATGCTGCATAATGCTGACATCAAAAGTTTTTAGGTCTTGATATGACCAGGCAAACACATCTCTGTAGGCCTGGAATAACTTTCGATACAGTTGTTTGTATTCCTCCGGGACCTTCTTGGACAACTTCACAATTTTTGGATCCTCTTTAGTGCCCAGATTGAGGTCTTCGACCTGGTTTTCTGCCACCACTTTATTTGGCTGTAAAGGAACATCATTTTTGTTAAACAGCCTCTCTAAAGGCACTAGCCCTCGGGGTATGACATTCCCTTTCAACTGCAGAAATTTGTGGCCGGCTATTCTCTCTTCCAGCTTATCTTCTGGAATGTCTCCAATCTCTTCCTCACAACTGTCAATCTCCATGTTGGAAAACTCCCCAACAGTTTCTAGGAATCTCTTCACCTGCTCCTCATCTTCAAACACCTACCAGTGCTTGATGTTATCTGGGATCGAAGGTCGATACCTTACTTCGATTTCATATCTCAGAAGAGGGTTCTGAGGTGGGCGGAAGGTACTAGCAGCCACTGCCAAGGAATCTGCCATCCTGTTATGTTCTTGGGGCATGAATTGAATGTTGAATGCCAAGAAGGAGTTCTCTACAAGATCCCAAACTTTATTTCTATAGGCCTTTAGCCTAGGATGTTTGGCTTGGCACTGATTTCTCACTTGTCTGACTACCAATTCAGAATCTCCCAGCACCTTTAGATTTTGAATGTTCATACTCCTTGCTGTCTGCAGCCCCAATATGAGTGCTTCATATTCAGCCACGTTGTTTGTGGCCTCATACTCCAGCTTGAAGGACAAAGGGACCCATTGACCCATAGGTGAAATTAGCAATACTCCGGCTCCATTTCCTTCCCTGGAATTTGCCCCGTCAAAATGGAGTGTCCAGATTTCAGATCCATAGTCCTGCACCGATGATTCAGCCCTTATCTGACAGAATGAGGGCTCATGGGCGTATTCTTGATCTTCTTCCAAAATCAAACATGAGAAATCCCCTTCTCTGCTGTAGACTGGGGAATTAACTGAATCACCTGCCTTGGTGACTGTTTTGACAAATCTGGTTTCTCGATACAATCTCCTCTCTTGGCCACCAAAGACAGGGATAGTGGCATAGGTAAGGTCCAGCTTAATTGACCCTCCAATTCTGGTTCCCCAAGACCTTGACAGTAGCATACCAAAGCGAGCTGGGATGTCAACCACTACAATATCCATCACCACACTTTTGACAGGGATCTGAGCCAGATTAACTGCCAGATCTTTAATCATGCCCAAACATTTCACTCTTTTGGAGTCAAAAGAATAGAGGTCTTTGTATGGGCGAGTGATTTGGAGTCCCAATTGCTCCATGACAGATAGGGGCATGAGGTTGTGAGATGCTCCTGAGTCTAACATATAATTATGCAACAATAGATCATGGATCACTAAAGACACATAAAAAGGAGGTGTGGAGGGATCTAACTCTTCAACATGGGGACCGAAAACTACCATAGGTATTTCCTCTTGTATGTTAAGACTATCTGGGATGTGTGATGCATCAGGAGGAGAGATGAATGAAGTGACCTGTGACTGATAAGCAGGTTGTTTCAATAACTCAGTCAGGGGAACTAGTATTTTTACTTTCTCAAGCTCTTTTTGTAAATAGAAGACAGATGAAGGCTTATCCACTGACACTTCTTTTTCTTTTGACTCTTTACTTTGCGGGGGAGGCTTAACTTCTTTTACGGTGGGCTTATCATTAGGGGATACAGCTACTTATGAAGACGAAGGCATTTGATTATCAGATTGCAGAGATTGGTTGAGGGGCCTCTTACTTTTTTCTGGGGGTTTTTGAGTATTGACCTCCTTCTGTGCAGGTGCTGCCTTTTGGGGCGTGTCCTCCTCCTCATCTTGAGTGCGGGTTCTCTTTCTGGAGGACCTGAGATCATATTTTCTATTGAACTGGGCTTGCATGAAGTCAACAAACTGTTTACAGTAATCATCAATCTCGGGCTCTTCAGCATCCTTGTTGTTCCTCATTTCTGAGTGAGCTTGTAGATCCCCCTCCTCACTTTCATGTACAGGACATTCTATGTCATCACTGTCTGAGAAGACAGGGCATGCCTCCTCTTGTTCATAGGCAGGATCTTCAGGAGAAGCCTCTATTTTCCCCTCTAAGTATAGAGGATGCGGTACCTGATCTTGTTGCTCCTTCTGTTTTCTCTGCAGTATCTGCAAGGGTGGTTTCCTGTATTGAGGATTGAATCCCCTGTTTGGAGCATTCTGGAAATTCTTTGGGGGTGAATTCTTGGCCTCCATCTCAAGCTTGACCAGCTTACTGGAGAGATTCTTGATCATTCTATTCATTTCCTCAATCTTGTCATTGGCCGAATCTCTATCTTGGCCTGAGGTGGATACTTCTTCCTTTCCCCTCCTTATGACATCGTGTTCTTGTTTCCCTTTGGATTTTCCAGTCGAGACAAAGTTTGCTTCTATCTCCAACACGTCTGTTTGTGCATCATCCAGAGTGGCTGGCTTTCTCTCTCTCAATGAGAAACCGAATTCAGAATCAAAGGCTGCCACAAAAACGACCTTGGCAACGGTCTGATGAGGCTTCATCTCGGCGGGGAGACTCAGGTACAATTTGTTAAATCTTCTGATAAACTCTGATACCCCTTCATTGTGTTTCTTTTTCAAAGTGTTAAATTCGGTAAGGACATTACCATGATCTTTCTTTTCCCCCCACTTTTTGATGAAAGAGTCCTCCATTGCCTCCCAAGAGTTGATGGAACGAGCTCCAAGTGTTTTGAACCATTTTCTGGCTTCCCCATCTAAGGATTGCACGAACAGCCTTAGAACTACGTCCAAATGCTCCACATTAAAATTCTCTGCGAAAGAGCAGAAAACTTCGACATGTTTCTGGGCTTCAATCTCATTCTCCCCACTAAATTTGGGCAGAATCTTTAAATAATCCTACGACATGTCATTTAGTACTGCAGGTAGCTCCAAAGGAGCGTATCTGTTTTGCAGGAAGCCAGGGACATTCGCCATTGGGGGAGGTGGAGGTAGTACAAGAGTCTGAGCTGTAAGAGGAGGAGGAGAAGGTGGGAGTGAAGTATGGATAATGATGGGGATGTAGTGAACAGCGGCTTGAGGGGTTGACGAGAATGTAGGGATGTGAACAGTAGCTATTTCAGTAACTTCTTTAATCTCCTTACTTTCAGGGGTAGGGTGGATAGAGTAATGCGGAGTATAGATAGACTCGGCTTCATCTTTGATATGGGCACCTCCCCGAGGTGGGATCTCTGAATAGTAACTAGTATCTCTTATGATAGGGTTAGGGCCTTGTATTTGGGCGATTTGAGAGGAAGAGGACGGAAGATATGGAAAGTTTTCTAGGGAGAATTCAGGAATCTCGGTATGAACTGACTGCCTTTCCCTCTAGCCTCTTCTATGTAGGATTCTTTCTGGGTCAGACACAGAGGGTGTCCTTGACTGAGATGTATCTGACCTTAGGTGTGGCTTACGGGGAGCCAGGACTGCAAACAGGTTTGACTGTAAAATGATTGTGGAGTCGCCAAGGTGAGGGGTGCACAACTCTCAACTCTTCATGCTCACCTAACTGAAGAGTGAATGAATTTTGTCGAGGCCCAAGGATCTTAAATTTCTTCAACTTCGTCCCCGGCAACGGCACCAAAAAGATGTTGTAGCTCCTAGAGACAGCCTAGAGTTACCATAGACCAGTGCCTAGGACATCTTATATAGCAGAGAGTCAAGACCATTTAATAAGGATAATCTCAGCAGAACCAGGCTCTTGTACTATTTCTTTTGCAGATGGGAAATTAGATTTTAAATGGTACCAAATACTTCAGAAGCTCAACGCTAAAGGGACAGTAATGAATGGACAGGATGTTAAGCTCCAATATAAATGCATAAGACAATTCCAAGATAGTTCGCTGTAATAAGGGCTGGATTCTCAATACTTCACAGAGAATGATGATTCAAGGGCGTCTACTGAATACGTAGAATAAAGAGGATATTTAACTGTTATAAAGACAATATTTAGAAACATATGCTAACATGTGATGGGCTTAAGAAACTAAGAATCCACACACGATAACATCATTTGTAAATAACACCTCATAGTAGCCAATACAGTAGAAAAGCGGATGAATCGAAAACGGGACAACATATTACATCTGAGCCATATTTAAAGTGTCAAGAAACCTATGATGTAAGTATCAACGAGGATAAATTTATATCAGAAGCAACAGGCAACTCACATTCCAGAATGTAATACCAGATATATGGATGTAAGCGAAATGAATAACTACACTACAACACACAAGAGAGAGTTACACACTGTGAAGAACCAAAACCAGAATCCTTTTCAAAGACAAAACTCCTTTTCATTGAGGCCCTACGGGCTCTTTGCATTCATATTAGAACTTTCACAAAAATTGCAAACAAGAAGCTCTTACACAGTCAATTCTTCAGAAAGTTTGGAACCTGTCTTTCTCATTGGATTTATCTTATATAGGCTTCCTTCCATCTCAGCGAGAAGATATTTTTGGGAAAATATCTTCTTCGCATGAACAAAATTTGTTAAATGTCACTTTCACAACAACAAAATTCATGATGGGGAATCAAGCCTCCCATCATGTGTAAACCGGCCCTCGGCCATTTTTCAAAAACATAAATTTAAACAACAGTTTGGTGGAAAAGTAAAATGCAAGAGTGGGGAAAACAATCCACTCGAAACTTAAAAGAAAATAACTGAGTAAAAGTAAAATAGGTCGTTAAGGCCGGATCATGAGTTGACAGAAAAATCACAGGCGAGGCTGAGTGGATGCAGTTGCTGATTCAGGCGGAGGCATGTTTGCGGACGAACTGGCATGCTGACTCATAAACTGCGCGCATCTTTGCTGAATCTCTACAGCTAGCTCAGGCATCGTTGAGAACCCCTCCACCTCGATAAAGGCTTCGGTGAGAGCGTGGAAGCCTGCCCCAATAGGAATCTTGTGCTTAATCAAGTGAAGGAGGTTGAAATCTTTTCGGAGGGTCAAAATAATCATGTCAGCTTTGAGTTGAGTTGATTTTCCCATCTGAAGGTCAGTTCGGTCTCTTTCTGTTTGCAAGTGTGCTGTGTATTGGGCCAGAGGCAAGAGTACGTCAGGGGCGGTCGGGTCCCAACAGGAAGGGAGTCCGGCTGTCATGATTTCATCCCATACCTCGTCGAACCGTCCGACGCTATTGACCACCTGTTGAAGGGCTCTTAAAGCTGCTACTTGGGCCATTTCTTTGTTGATAATCTTGCGACACTCGATGGCCTCTGTGAATCGGCTAGGGATACTGTGCTTATCCATGTCGTTTGGTCCCAGCTCGTTAAGGAAAGAAATGTACTCTCTGGCGTGTTGGGCCCTGTTAGACAGATCAAGGTCTTCCTCCTGCAACTTCCTACTGAGATAGGGAATAGCAGACTTATGCTCCCCTATCATCCTCAAAAACTCCCATTGCTCGGTTACCGCTGAGGTTATATCTGACCAGATTATGCTTCTAGCCTAGAGAAGGGTGAGATTTCCCTTTTCTCAGCTTCTCATGTCGGCAATGGTTTTCTATTGATCTGTCGTGGTCTTCCTCTCTTGCTCTATTTCCTTCTGCAGCCCCTCGACTGTTCTGGTGTTTTCGGCTAGGGAGTTCTCCAGGTGCACGATCCTTCGCATGGCCGTAGACGCTTTCTTTTCCAGTATCTCGATCTCAGCTTTTGCTGTGGACAGTTGTGCTGGCAATGAGCTAGTTACACTTGACGCCTCAGTTGACTGGCAACTGTGCGAGTCCCATCTAGCCTGTAGCTCTGTTGCCTTGTCCTGTAACACGTTAATTTTTGCGGCCATCTTTTCTTTCTCCTCCCTTTCTTTTGATAGCCTGGCAGACAGCTCTCCTTTCTCCTTCTCCACCTGTACCAATTCAGCCGTTTGGACATGGTGAGCGGCCGGTATACGGGCCTGTCTTTTGGCTGATGCAACCTCCTTCTGCAGCTGATCAATGAGAGCTGCCTGTGCATTTGTTCCCCCATCATCTTGGTTCTTGACCTGGTCCTGGAGAACACGCAGCTGGTGTGCTCTGGCGCGGCAGCTAACTTGTTCGGCTACTAGCGAATCCCTCAATTGGTCATGTTTCTGCTCTAACTTCTTCAGCGCGAGGGTGATCTGCATCAATTTATCTTTCATCATATCGCATACCGTCTGGAACAGGTCGCACATGTCGTTGGCTGGTACCTTCTTCATGTCAATGGAAAATTCGAGCACCCGATAGCGGGAACATCGGGTGGGATCCCGAGAGGAAGCACGCATAGAGCGATGCTAGGCTTTCGGTGTAGCGTTGATGGAGGCGGAGAGTACAGTATGATACTTCTCAACATATCCCCCCAGATCAGCTTTGTACTTGTCGCGGATCACTTTATTCGTCTGATCCCTTTCAACTACCCTGGGCGAAGTGTGCTCAATGATAGCCTGCGTGACCTCTGTGAAATCAGAGGAAGTGCTGCTGTCTCTTAACACTGTTATCCCGGCCTTTCCTTTATCAAATTCGCCGAACTTCGTGAAGGGTTCCAGTAATTGCTCCTCCCCTATGACTTCCGCCTCACTGGTGGCCGTCCTTTGTCTTTTGGGAGGGGGCGCTGCTCCTGAGGTACCTGCTTCTTCTCCACCTGTGCCTCTGTTGACATCCTCCTCCTCCCCTGTATCAGATGAATCTGTCTCCATGTCTCCATATGAATGGAAGGTAAGTCTGCTCGGGAAAGTGACGCAGGGAACTCTGAAAATGATTGGGGTAGACCAGATGCTCTTTCCTACTTGGTATATGCCATAGACGGGAACCTGTGACCTTTTACTGGAGCGAAATACGGAGGGAATGTTATCTCTGGACTGGGTAATTTGAGGTAAAAAGATGGATGGGTAAAACGAATGAAGGCAAGTGTCCTAAGGACACTGACAGTGAGGCACGCGGCGCATAAGGATTGGGTGTGTCAGGGTGCAGGTGGGCGCCTCGTACCGGGTTTAATACTGGTACGGGTCTTAGTACCAGCTGACCTAAAGGACTTTACCTTACCTTTTTACCGTATGTGTTGTATAACTTCTGAAACATATGAGCCCTTATGCAGATTAAATATATAACCTACCCATCGTGAGGGTCTACCTTTCGATCCGCCACGTCACCACCACGCGGCATACTCCTGCCACCTCCTTCTAACATTGAGTCCCCACCATGCTACGTGTCCTGATTAAGCGGGGTATGGATCCCTTCCTTCCCCCGCTGCTCGACCCCCTCGGAATTTCCCACGTGCGTCTTCACGTGGCTGCACTTTCTTCTAGTACGTCGGTCTTGCATTTAGTGCTGCGTTCCATTTATTTTTATATCTCCTGTTAACCTTTTGGCTTTACACTTCATCATTTTTGTGTTAATTCCCCATCGGCTTTAATGCACGTGGCTTTCATTACCTTGTCTCCTTTCGACCCACTTTTGAAATATTTCGCCCTTTGATATAAAATTTAATACATGGCTTGTAAATCCTTTAATACACCCGTGACTAATGTTAAAGATTGAACAACACCTCCTAAGTGAGTTTGAATGGTAACAACCTCAATAATATCTTCCATTTTTACAAGGAACTTGCAGCCAAAAGCTTATGGATATTGATTGCAAGCTATTGAATATAGAGATGTCCTTGTTCAAAAATATAATTATTCCTTGTCAATGCTAGATTGGATTGAAAGCCCAA
This sequence comes from Pinus albicaulis, assembly GCA_034641835.2. Taxonomy (NCBI): domain Eukaryota; kingdom Viridiplantae; phylum Streptophyta; class Pinopsida; order Pinales; family Pinaceae; genus Pinus; species Pinus albicaulis. Next base: position 717,854,264 of record CM076576.1, on the reverse strand, counting down.
GCAAGAGTCATCTTAATGCACCTAATATTTGGAAAGCATTGGTCCAATAATTCCCATTGTTGGGGAAGTGGCTAGTTGAAGTAGGAGCATCCTTGGCCTTGGGAAATCCTCATAAACCTAATACAAGTTTCTATTTGAGTTCACAATGTAGGAAAATAAGTGTTGCTACTCCCATGGATTTCGATTTGTTGACATTCCTATTATGTGTTTGTTGATACACCTAGCTGATAGGTGTTTCTACTCATGTAGCTACATTTTATCAAAGCAAGGATTACTTTTGAGTTGTTGACACTACTAGGATCATGTGTTGATACTCTTGGTGCGTGGAGTTGTTGACACTCCTAGGATTGCGTGCTGGTACTCTTGTTGTGTGGAGTTGTTGACACACCCAAACCGCCAGTTTCTACTGCATTACAACCGCTAGTAGACCTACTATGAGAATCGAATGTAGGTCAAATTTTGGTTTATCCGTATAGTGTGAGGAATCAAATTAATTCAATTTTGGAATATGAAGAGGTCGACAACATGGGAAAATACTATTTGAATTGTGTAGCTATGTTCAATCTACATAATTCATACATTTGGACCTTAATTCATATGTAATCATATATATATATATATATATATATATATATATATATATATATATATATATATGACATGTTCTTCATGTTAGTTTCAAAAGAAAAAAGAAAATTGAATTTAGAATTTAGAATTTTGGCTCCAAGAAAGTCAAGTTGGCCCTCCAAGTCAGTTTGCCCATTGTCACACCCATTCGACTTCCCAAGGCACTACAGATACACAAATGGTTCTCATCCAAAAGGACATATTTTTATCTCACACAACAAGTATATCTTTGTTCATCCAAGCGAAGGAAACAAGGAAGAAGATGGTCAAAGTTATCCAGTTATTAGAAGAGCTCTCTCCTTTTTATTTGACCTCGCACATGTGGAATTTCTATCCAGCTGACTTCACACGTGTGAAATTTTTTTTGGGTATCTTTGGGGTAGTAGGTTTATTTTCTTTGGTGTAGGAGTAGGCCAAAATTCATCCCTAACAAATCAGACTAAATTGAGTTTAGTGGGAAGAAGATTGACTTGAAAAGTAGGAAGGCTGATTAGGTTTGTCTAAGACTTTCTTATTGGTCAGTTTCACAAAATTTTGACAAGGAAGATTATATGTATCTCTATTGAACTGAATAATTTTTCTATGGAAAAGGTTGTTGTGCTTTTGCCCAAGTGGGTTTTCCCAGGGGAAATTATTGTGTTTCTTTTTTGTCTATCTATTTATGATCTTACTAGTATTTTGTTGAGATATTTTGTGTAATTTATTTACAATGAATTTGAATGCAAGAAAAGATTAAAGTTAAGAAAGCACAAGAATTAATTATTAGTTAGAAGATCCTATTAAAAATCAATGACTTGGTTCAGCTCGAATGCGAAGAGGTTAGTAGCATGAGAAATAAATTACAAAACAAGGAAGAAAAGGGGTTGTTTTGGCTTTTTGGATTTTGGCTTTTAGCTTCTCACTCTTGGACTTTTGGTTGTTGCATGATTTGGAGAGAGTGTGACTAATTGTTGAACAAGTTTAGCGAGGGTGTTTTTGTTGTTATGTTGTATCACTATGTGACAACACATTTATTGCAAGTACTCTAAGGACTCCACTCAAACCTAATTTTATTGTATGTAACAACAATTTCCAAAAGAATAAACATATTTTAAGTATATTATGAGTTCTCATGAGCAAGCCTAAATTAATATATGTTTATGCTTTGTGAATTAGTTATTTGAATTAATTTAATACAGTAGTCAAAACTAAATGGTTGGGCTTGTGTGCGTTGTAACAACAATTTGGGTTCTGTAGTTCGTGGTTTGGCTGCTACAGAACCTCGGGTTATGTCAAGTGGTATCAGAGTGTGTTTCATTCTGGGATTTGCACCTTTATTTTCTTCTAGTAACAAGGTACCAAAAAACCTTATTCGGTGTTGGTGAGTGTAACAACCCACTTTTCTTAACCTCATTTTTGCAATGCAAATATTCTATAAAATAATTATGGTTTGAGTTAACGGACATGGATTCTAGAGGTTGAGGAGGGAAATTGCTTGGGATTCCTAGTTTTCCTGCTATAGGGAAATTTTGAGTTATGTGATAACCACTGAAGGTTGTTTGTTATGCTTTAATGGACCAGTGTTCCTCTAAACTTATGGAACTTCCAAAAAGGATGATGCCCATACTTTCCTTGATATATTGGGACAAGGAAAAAGTACGAGCATTTATTGAGTATGGGGTTGCACAGGTAGCAAGAGAGAAAAGAGGAGGTTAATGAAATAGGGAGGATGTTCTCAAGAAAAGAGGGAGAGAGAGAACACAGGGGCAATAGAGAACAAAAGAGTGACAGGCATACGGGGTTGGAGCTCCACGGTGAGTAGAGGGAAATAAGAGAAAGAGAAGTGTAACAACAGAGGAAAATAAAAATAAAAATACAGCAACAGCTACTAAGAAAGTGTGCAACAGAAAGGGAAGAGACCACCTTTGGTTGGTAAGGAGTGAGGGAGGAAATCAATTCTAGGCGAGGAATAAATTTCCTCTTGAGTCTCCAGTAGCCAGAGGGTGGAGATGGTGATTCTCACCAAATCTCGAAGGGTTGGGGTGGAGGAATTATACCTGGAAAAAGTCCTGGGGAATTTCATGATGGCTTCCTTGTTGTATGTTTGATTGTTTTGTGTTCTGGAGTCTCCAAGTTGGATGGAGATAACGAGTCTCTAATTTCCTTGTGCTTTTGTCGCTTGCAACTTAGTTTGAGGGTGGAGATTGAGAGGCATCTAGAGTCCCTGAAGTAACTGAATATTGTGTTCAATCCTTTAAGAAAAATACCCCTTAGTCTCTGGAATCTAGCATGGGGCTGATTTTTTCAAGTGAGGACTAGCTGCAACTATCTATGGTTGGGTGGAGAGTCATAGTCTTAGTCTTAGTTACCTGGAACTCATAAAATAAGTGTTTCTCATGTATTGCATATGTTAATGAATGAGCCTTTTATTTATGGTTTGAACTTAATTCATTAGTACACGAGACATGGTCGTGTAACTCTTATTTACATAATTGACAGGTGAATTATGTTATTTTTTTTTTAAGGAGCTGTGATAGCGTGTGAGAATAATAGCTAAGCATGAAACTATTTAGCATGAAATTTCTTCTTACTTATTTCAATATGTTGACTAAGTCAGTTTCAAGCTTATGTTGCATGGTGGTGTTGCAATGTGGAATATGTAAAATTTTCTCTTCTTTTATTCTTATTGACTTGGTGTTTTAGATGAGGGTCCTCTTCAAGCCCTTAGTAATGCATTCCTTTTTGTTGAATTCTCATAGGAATATCAATTTGATGTTTCACTTGTGCATGATTGGTTCATGGTTTCCTATAATAGAGATAAAATTATGTTTTGATGTATGTTACTCGTAAATATGGATTTACATCGATGATACCAGGTAGGGTATTTGAATATAAATGCTAATCTTGATACATTTTGTAAGAATAATAGTTTATATTCTTGTTCTTGAACACTTTAAAGTTTTGAAGAATATTTCTTTAATATTGTGGTTTCACAACAATGCCTCCTTAAATGAATTTAAATGCAAACGGCTTATTAATGTTGTTGTATGAGGGGTGGTTGGTTTTCTTGAGCTTGAAGGTTTAAAAATTTCTACTAGATGGTCTTGATTGTATGAATTGGTGCTTAGGTTCCTTCATGCAAATTTATGTAGGTAAATACATCCATGTGAGTGCAGAGTGCACTTTTTAAGAGAATTGTGTGTTTTGGATATTCATAGCCTTGTATAACTACTTAAAATAACTACTGAAGCTCTTTGTGTGTAGTGAAGATACGAAATATAGTGATTTCATATCAAAGGGTTGATTAAGCCTCTGTGTATGCTTGATATTTTGATGGAACTGGTGATTGGCATGCACTGTGTCAACACTAAGTATATGTTGTATGTAATACTATTAGCATTTTGCTTAAGTTGCAATTGAGGGAATTGTCGAAGTCTCCCGAGTTTGGTAAAGAGTACTAAAGAACTTCTTTCAACCCACTGTGATGATAATTCAAGTGAGAATGTCTCTTATAAATTCATCAGGTTCAACACAGTGTGGTGAAATCAGACTCATTCCATCTATACTCTATGTATAGGGAAAGGGTTGAATTCCTCTGAAAACCATTGGATTCAAGAAAACATGTATAACATCAATGGCATGAGTTTCATCCAGACTCACCCTCGTTGAATCACGGGCATAAATCCTTAATAAATGGCTCAGGAAGTATCCTTATTTCATTCCCTTAACCTTAACCTTTCTATGGTCATGGTAGAATTTTATCAGGCCAAGTAGGGGTTGGCTTCAAGGCAGAGCGCTAGCCATAAGACCTCATAGCCAAACTAATGCAATGTCGATGACGTAAACCCATATGGGAAACATCTTGGAAGCCCTTAGAAAGTCACACAAAGGGGAAGAGTTGAGATTAAAAATACCAGGTTGAGTTGGTGTAGTCATCCGCTTGACGCCAGGGAGAACTAGTCAAAAGGAATTAATAGTATCAGGGAAAGGGCCACCAAAGCATGCAAACCTAAAGGGTAAATCCCGAGGAGTATAAATAGGAGTGCACAACAAATCGAGCAAGGTAACATAATCCCAGGTCGTTGTGGAAAAAATGTGATCCCAATAGCCAAGCAATTGGCGCAGATGAGCGGACCCACAACGAGTCATCCCAGAGGGTCAACCCTAGAGAAATCTTCACGCATGCACAATTGTGTTGGTCAGGTAGCGAAGCTTGGGAGTTGAAAGAGTGTTTAAAATCAACACCCAATCGCATTGGTCAAACAAACCATATATTTATATGCATATAGGTTGCATTTTATTGCATAGAGCAGGGTGTGGGACCCAAACCCATGAACGAGTCAACAACTAATAATTAATTTCCATGTGGCACTGGGGTTAGCCAAGGGTATGGCCATGTGGCCAAGACTATGAAGTGGCATTCTCTAATTCATTGAATTATAATGGTCACACATTTTGATTTGGAGGTCGGATTGAAGCAAAATTTTATATCACCAGAATCATCTCGATGGGACAAACACAATGGTAATGTCAAACTTAGGATTTAAGTAAGTTGAAAAGATTGAAATTTTGGACCCCATTTCCATAATGACACCTTGTATCTTGGTTCAACATAGTAACTACCCCCTCTTAATCAGGGTTATGGTGAGGATTAGGAGTGGGTAGTTATAGAGTGGTATCAGAGCATCCAGGCTCAACGCTTGGACTGGATGGGCTCTATCATGGGAAAATGAAGGAAAGGCTCCTGCAAAGGGTTTCATATTTATTTTTTAGTAATTAATTAAATAATTGTTTAGGTTTTAAAATATGGCCTTGAATATTTGACTGACATGATTTTCTATGATATGCCTATGTAGCGTGGACTAACAATTAACATATTTCATTGTGGTAGATGAGCTAATGGTTGTGTTGATGGACGTATATTTTTTGGACTATGCAGGCATGTGTATCAATAATTTTTTGATTTAATAACATTAGTATAATGATATGGATTTTTTTGTTTTAGCCAAGGATTTCCATAACATTCCTACAAAACCAGGATCATGTACATGATTTTTTGTCATTTACTTGTATGACTATGTGTCTAAAAATTATGTGTGAATGAAAACACATAATGTAAAATAACATAAAATTAGGATCACCCATAATTGTAAAGAGTCGTTCACCACAGATCTTGAGGACCATGAAATGATCAACAAGATGGTAGAACACAATTTTGACAACACATCTCACTGGCATGGAGTAAGGAAAAATGAAGAAGAAATATCAGTTGTCAAAGGGGGAGGGAAAAACTATCCTTATTATATGGATACCTTGAGGAGCCCAAGGTCTAAGGTCATAATTTTCAAGCCAGACAATGAAATATTGGCAAGAGCTTAGGAGAAGCAAGTTGAAATCAATGTTGTGATCTTGCAAAGCCTCTTGGACTTACAGAAACAAAAGGAGCATGAGTTGAGAAATAATTACAAAGGCAAGAGAAGCCTTCATGAATCATAAGAGAAGCAAATGGAGCATACAATAGTAGGACTAGGAAGAGGCATATGCGGGAGAGTGAAGACGTAGTGAAGGGAAGTGTACCCCTAAGTACCCCAGGAGGTAGAACTAGCACGTATGTGCACCACTCTAGTAGATATTCCATCTCTACTGCCAGGAGGCACCATCATCACTCTAATTATCATCATCATAATAAAATAATGAAATAAAATGTTATATTCCCAAGGAATTTAAGAAAAATAAGTTGCCCACATTTTATGGAGACATGAGGAAGGTTGAAGATCTGGAAGTTTGGTTGTTGGGTATGAAGAAATTATTTGAGATCCATTATTTTTCTGAAAACATGAAAGCCAAGATTTCCACCGACAACTTGAAAGGAAAAGTAGACATATGGTGGGAAGATATGAAAAAATTCAAATGTATTGCTGAAGAGAAGTTGACCTGGTGTGAGTTTGAAAAGCTCATCAAAAATCAATACTTATCAAAGTTATACTATGAAAGTAGAGAAAAAGAATTAAATGAGCTCAAGATGGGACAAATGATAGATGACAAGTATGTCACCAAGTTTCTGGAATTGTTAAGATATGCGTCATATCTTAGAGATGAGAAGGCCATGATTCAATGGTTCATGAGTGGTATTCCTGTGATGTTCATAGACCCAATTGAACTTTTGGAACATCAAACCATGAATGATTCCATTAATAAATTGAAATATTGCTATGAGGAGGAAAGGCATAGATCTGAGATAAAAAGTGACCGGAGAGTAAAGGGAAACATTGGAAATAAAAATAAATGGCCTAAGAAAACCATGAAAAGAAAGGAAGGCACACTCCCAGCCAAAGCAAATCGGTTTCAATAAAAAAATTGTCTAGTTTCCAAAGGTAATGCACACATCAGAGAACCTTTGGGGTCTAAAATGGGCCTCTTAAGAAAAATGTACAACCAAAATAAACTTTATAAGAACTAATATAATTCAAGATGATGATGTCAACCATGGGGGATGATTCACAATTTTTTGGATAAAAAAGTAAAAAGATTAAAAAATAATAAAATTAATTTTTCAACTTGTATTTTCAACTTATCTCCCTAATTTTTTACTCAAATTTCGAGCGTGAGTACTCGTTGGATGAAAATTTTAATTCCTCATCTAAGGAGTACCCATGTTGCATACTTTTGATGGACCCTGCTACACGAAAAATGAGAAATATATGAAAAAATGTGATTGCAATAAAGGAAAGAAAATCGAATTATGGGGTATCGCAGGGAAGATAGGAAAGATAATAAGCTCTAATGTCATGACAAATCTTCTGAAGAAAGAACAACGAGGCATAATTGCACAATTATGCTCACTAGAAGTTCCAACATCAAAATCATCTATTTCTCCAGATCTCCAAAGAGTCTTGGACAATCATTCCAAGGTGTTTGATAGTCCCAAAGGACTCCCACCTATTCGTGATCATGATCATGCTATTCATTTGATTCCAAGAGGTATTCCTCCAAACATCCAGCCTTACAGATATCCTTATGTCCAAAACAGTGAAATTGAACATATGATTGCAAAAATGTTAGAGGCTGGTATAATTAAACCTATTAAAAGTTCTTTTTATGCTCTAGTAGTATTGGTGCACAAGAAGGATGGATCATGGTGCATCTGTCTGGATTATAGGGAGCTCAATAAGCTCACCATTAAAGATAAATTTCCCATTCCCGTGATTGATGAATTATTGGATGAATTACATGGAGCAATTTATTTTACCGAGTTGGATCTTTGTTCAGGATATCATCAAATTAGAATGAAGACTGAAGATATTCCGAAAACAGCATTTCGAACTCATGAGGGTCATTATTAATTTTTGGTCATGCCTTTTGGCCTTACCAATGCACCTTATACATTTCAAGGGTTGATGAATTCCATTTTCAAACCCTTCCTTAGAAAATTTGTGCTAGTATTTTTTGATGATATACTAATCTATAGAAGATCTTGGAAGGATCATGTTCAACATGTTGATAGGGTGCTCAAACTATTGGAGGATAAATAATTGTATGCAAAAACATCCAAATGTTTCTTTGGAGTACAAGAGGTGGAATATCTGGGTCATATTGTATCTCACGAGGGTGTTAAGGTAGACCCTAACAAAATTAAAGCCATTAAGGAATGGAAAGTCCCCACAACCATAAAGTAGCTACATGGATTTCTCGGGTTAACAGGGTATTATCACAAGTTTGTTAAGAATTATGGGAGAATAGCAACACCTCTAACAACATTATTGAAGACATATGCATTTTCATGGACTCCTAAAGAAACTAAGGCGTTTGAACATCTTAAAGAGGAAATTTGCCTAGCACCAGTCTTAGCTACGCTAGACTTCACAAAAACCTTTATTGTGGAGTGTGATGCCTTAGGAAATGGAATTGGTGATGTTTTAATGCAAGAAGGAAGAACCATTGCTTTTGAAAGTCGTTCAATCAAAGGAAAGTATTTACAAAAGGCTATTTATGAGAAGTAAATGTTGGCAATACTATATGCACTAAAGAAATGTAGACCTTACCTAATGGGAAGACACTTCAAGGTAAAAAATGATCATGATAGTCTTAAACACTTTTTGGAACAAAGACTATCTTCGAAAGAGCAACAAAAGTGAGTCACAAAGATGTTGGGTTATGACCTTGAAATCATCTACAAAAAATGGAAGCTAAATGTTGTTGCAGATGCACTCTCAAGAAAGGATGAAGAGGTGGAAGCATTGATTTGTGCCATTTCTATTATCCAACTATATTGGATAACCGAAGCAAGGGATGAATGGAAGAAGGAAAAAGAAGTTTGGACACTCATTCAAAATTTGCAGCAAGATCCTAGTACATCTGATACATTTAGTTGGAAAAATGATTCCTTATGGTACAAAGATCACTTATATATTTGCAATAATTCCCAACTAAAACAAAAGATTCTTTTGGAATTGCACACTTCTCCTTTAGGAGGACACTCAGGATTTTTAAAAACTTACCACAGGGTGAAGAAAGAATTTTTTTGGGATGGCCTTAAATCTGATATTCAAAATTTTGTGGCGGAATGTTTGGTTTGCAGCAAAATAAAGTTGAGACAATTAAGACCCTAGGTCTTCTACAACCTTTATCCATTCCAAGTTAACATTGGGAGGAGATCTCAATGGATTTTATCACAGGTTTACCTAACTTCGAAGGAAGGAGTGTCATCATGGTGGTAGTTGATAGAATTACCAAATATGCACACTTTTGTGCATTATCTCATCCATTTAAAGCAAGTACAGTTGCTACTGCATTTTTGGAAACAATTCAAAAGCTACATGGAAACCTGAAGATTATTGTTAGTGACAGAGATCCCATTTTTACAGGAAATTTTTGGATGGAATTATTTCCTTGTTTGGGTACTCAACTAGCTCATAGCTCATATTATCATCCTCAATCCGATGGTCAAACAGAGATATTGAATAAATGTTTAGAAGGCTATCTTTGTTGTTTTGTATTTGATAAGCAAGCAAAATGGGTCAAGTGGTTACCTCTCGCTGAATGGTGGTATAGCACTTCCTTCCATACTGCAGCAAAATGACCCCAGTTGTGGCAATTTATGGATATCATCCACCGTCTATCACATCTTCTTTAAGGTAAAATTCTAGGGTTCAAGCAGTGGAGGATCACATTGAGCATCAACAAGAAGTTCTCCAACTCTTGAAGGATAACCTAAATTTGGCACAAAATCAAATGAAACAACAGGCATATCAACATCGCAGTGAGAGAAGTTGTGATATGGGAGACTGGGTATTTTTACGGCTACAACCATAAAAACAAATGTCCCTCAAGAAAGCTAAGAAGGATAATAAAGTATCGCCAAAGTAATATGGTCCTTACAAGGTGTTGCAAAATATTGGTACTATGGCATACAAATTGGAACTTCCTACTTCTTCGCGAGTGCATCTATTTTTCCATGTTTCATGCTTAAAAAAGGTTATATGGGACAAACTTCCAGTTCAAACAATATTTCCAGAACTTGATGAGGAAGGAAAAACCATATTGGAACCTGAAGCAGTCACAGAAATAAGAACTCAATAGCTACAAAATTGATCAATTTTAGAGTATCTCATCAAATGGAAGAACTTACCCACTGAAGATTCTACATGGGAGGATGAGAATTTTATACAGAAGCACCTGAAGCTGCTCAAGCATTGAGGACAACACTTTTTTGAAGGAAAGGGGCATGTTAGGTCCCTATATTACTAGTATAGTCCCTTATTGTTGTTAGTGTAACTCCCTTACTGTTATTATTATACTCATGTAACCTCCATATTGTTATTATTATGCCCTTAAATTATTATTGTTAGGTCAGCTAGGATTACATTGTGGTCCCATGGACTCCTATATATATAGAGGAGGTTTTTTCATTTATATCATCCAAGAATTGTTCATTCATGTAATGTATTGGAGGTTGCCCCCTCGAAGTGGCTTATTTCTAAGGCGCTGATATCTCTTTTCTTATCATTTTGGAGCTATTTTCCCCACCTCCTGCACTTTATTACAAAACCCCAAGAAACCTACCTCTTCAAATTAATTCCTTATAAAATCTGATGCATTGAACTCCTTCATATGAACATGCTCATATATTGAGATCTCTCCTCCTTTGAATTTATTCTTTTCACTGGTCTTTGCCATGTTTGATATTGTTTTTGACAAGACTTGAGTTGTTTTAAGTTGTTTGAAACAATGAGATGGAGTTTGCACCTGTTCTTTCCATCCTTATGTCTCTAAAAGAAAAGCGCAACAAGTTTCCAGAAGCATAGCAAAAGCGCAGCATGCTGATGAATTGAGTAATTTGGTGATATAATATGAGATTCTCATGGCTGTGGCAAGTTTTTCAATGCAAGAGAGGATATATTGAAGGCTTGGAAGGATAGAACGAACTCTTAGAAAGCTTTGTTTCTCTTTATATCTCAAAAAAATAGATTTTGGCTTGATGAAAACATGACATCATGTGTACTTTTGAGAAAATGACTATTTATTGATTTAACATGCAACATTATTTCTTCAAAAGGAAATGTCACCTTGATTCTTTTTGTTCCCTAATTTCTAACTCCCATGATGGTTACCCAAATGGATGACATGACTCCCTTGTTTTCTTTTGATGACTGATATGATGATGGCGATCAAATGTGAATCCTAGACCATGACCTAGATGATGACCCATTGATATTTTGATGTCCTAGGACAGGGGAAGAATGACATGACCATGATGGATGATGGTGACCTTGAACAAGTGGAGGGAGTAGCAATTACACCTAGACAATAACTTGGAACCATTTGACAATCAAGAGACATGTCAAATTTAATTTTCAAATATTATAATTTGACCTAAGACTCAAACAACAGCGAAAAGAGTAATTTTGATCAGTGTGACTATAGGACACTAAAAGTGTGCTTAAGCTGCAATTGAAGAGATTAGCTAAGTATTTTGAGTCTGGTAAAGAGTAATAAAGAACTTCTTTCAACCCACTATAGTGATAATTAAAGTGAGATAGTCTCTGATAAAACCACAAGGTTCAACATGGTGTGGTGTATCGAAGAATCTACTAGGGAAACTATTAAAACAATTCTCCTTATCCTTGATAAAAGCTTGTGAACTTATGTTATATTCTTATTGTTATTATTTATATTATTGTCATCAAATAATTTTCAATCCTGAATACACCATGAAGATCATAAAATACAATGGACAAAAAATATAGGCTCCAAGCTAGGGAAAAACCGCTCCAAAGGGGAAAACACAAAAGAAACATTTCTCTTCTTATAGAATCAATTAAAATGAGAAACCCAAGACCCAAAATCCTATACCAAGTATTCCTCCAAACACCAAGTTAGCCCTCCAAGAATCTCTTCCAAATAGGTCAAAGATCAGCAAAGTCAGCAAGGGTCAATCCTGCTTCAAATCTCAGTGTCAGCGCCTAGCTCATATCTACAACCTTGACCTGCAACTCTTGGCCCTATAATAGATGCCAAAACTTTAATTTCCGTATGTGTGGAAAAAATTACATAAATTTTTGGATCCTTCTTTCCTTTCTTTGGTTTTTCTCTTACTTCCTTGATTCTAGCTCTTGTTTTCTTCTCCTTTTTTGTTTATGATCAAACTGCAGAAGTTGTGTCCAATATTAGTCAAATATCCTTCTATATATATGTTATTCATGGGGTCGAATAGCCCTTTCTAGGCCAACTTCTCACTAGTAAGTCTGACATGTGCTTGGAGGATGATTTTGACTTTATACACTCAAAATAATATATTTTACATGTTACAAATTGCCCAATAGGGTCTTATACAAATGATAAAATGCTCTTTTGACTCAAGAAAAATATTATTTTGACTAGAAAAACCATAGGAGCATGAAATGCATGATTAAGCTAGATGATGAATACAAATAGAGCATGAAACCCATGCTTAAAATAATATGTTTCTTTCTTATTTTGTTTATAACATAAGGTATACATAATGACATGAGTACAATGAAAATTATGAAGACCGAAACTAGTTACATTTTCCAACACTCCCTCTTAACTAAGTAGGTATTCATAACTGTATGACTGGTACAAGGCTTTTATCAAATTGAAGAGTTCTCATAAGAAGAGTTGGATTAGTAAGCCATCTTCAATAATCATCATCATCATAACCAACATTTTCAACATAGTAAGGCCTTAATTTTACAATCTCTATTTACATTAGAGCATAATGTTGGGAGGATTTACGTGAGACACCACACTACCTCTTAAGGTACATACCCCATCTGGATGTTCATAGATATGTCCCCTTAGGACTATTCTTATCTTGGATTCCCAATCCTAAAAAAATACCAGTCACATTCAACCCCTCTTGTCTTGGATACATGTCCAATACTCATAGAGTGTCTGTCAACAAGACTACTTCCTATCTTGGATTATATATCCTCAAGGAGTATTAATATTAGATGTTTATCCAATCCTCCATTATCCTTCCTAATGGCTTCATTAATACATACGGTTGTTAGTCTTGGTCTAGTGCATGACACATGGAGAATATGATGTCTTTAACATCACTACCTCTTAACGTAGAGAGGAGATCCTCATTCCCTCTTGATTGGGGAATATATCCTTACAAATTTTTTAAAGAATTTAAGGATATTTCTTACTCCCTCTAAAGCATACAAGAGATTCTTTTAGTTCCTTTCAATTGAGAAGCTTTCTAGTGTGTCGTTATTAATAAATCAACTACTAGTACTTCATGGAGATATTCAAGAAACTACATGGTTCCTTTTCTTCTCCGTATCTTCATGAAATTGAGCTTTACATCTTTCTAAATGTACTGGAGCCAAATTGTGACAAGATTCGGGCCATTGAACTTTTATATCACTTTCCCCTAGTCATCATAAAAAAAGGCATTATATTTATCTAATCAACGTAGATCTTAGTCATAGCTCTCTTTAGACATGAAAGTGATATTCATTGTTATTAACCATAAAATTCTTAAATAATTACCAAAACCAGCTACTCAATCCATGTATTAATTGAATTGAATTCAAAAACCAATAGTTGTAGATATACTTGCTTCCGATTGCAATTATTATTTTATGCAATTTCCTTCTAATTAGAAAAACACATATTGACTATATAACCAAAACCAAGTCATCAATATCAAAATTACCTCAATATGATGGAATTTCAGTTTATGTATACTTCTGAGATCAACATCCTTTCGCATGGTCTATCTTCATCTTTTACCAAATATCATTCTCCATGCTAATCTCTTTTAATAAAAGTTTCCATGGAATTAACTAACCAACAAGATGCAATTTCTTCTTTTTGGAATCAATATTATCAACTCTCTTTATTTATTTAGGAAACCATATTCAATTTTGATCAATATCATTTCAAGTGTTAATTTCACGAAAAAGTATTGATCCAAACTTCAAGCATCGAGTGATTGTATGAAAGACTTCTAAGCATATCCTTACAACCAAATTTTCTTGCAAGATTCTTGTAGAAATGAATTCTACATTCTAGGGAAGAGTTACTAAGGGCATGCATACCTTTTCTTTCATATAACCATCTATCCATCCTTCCTTGAACGAGTTTTCTTCTTATACCTATAGAAGATAGGTTTCTTTTCCTAAGAGGATAAAGACTTTAATTCTTCCTTTCATACTGCAACTCAGCCATATTCATTCCTTCATCCTTCAAGAGTATTATTTCCATACTAGGTGGAGTATACTAGTCATAATGCTTCTTCCAAGAACGTTCCATAGATTATGGTTATTATAAAAGGATCATGGTGATCCTTTTTGCAAGATGACTCTGATCTAAATATTCTCATTCCTTGATATCTATATGGCATTGATTACATAGAATCTACTTCTTCTACCATCATATGATTTCTTCTATGATTCCATTCTTTACAAAAAATCAATACATATTCTAGAGAATGCAACGATGCATGCTACTCCATATTTTACTTTCTAATAAAGGAAAGAAAAATTACAAATGAACTTGATAGAGATGTAGCTTCCTTCAATAATAAATATATTTGGGATCTTCTCCTTTTGGCTTCTTCTCTGGTTCTCCCTTTTCTTCATCTAAGTGAGATTCACTCATTTCCTTCATTATTTTGTTTTTATTGTTTGGAAAGTCCCTATTGAAATTTTCATACTCATTTCATCCAAAGCATTTTATCTTGGACATTTTTTTTTCCTTTGGATTTTCCAAACTTTGCTTTATTTTTCTTCTTGTATTTTACAATAAAATATTGAGACTTCTCATTTGATTATGTGTTATCATTTTCCTTTATCCTAGTTTCTTGTAAGATACATTGATCCCATATTTCATCAAAGGTAGGAGTATATTTTCTTTAGTATACATTAGTTGAAAAACTTCTCGAATCAGGTGGAAAAGCATTTATTACATAAGTAGTCATTTCTGAATCGAAAACGACTTCCCCAAGCCCTTGCGATTGGTCCCTTATTTGTGAGATATTCATAAGATAAGTTGTCATGTATTCATCCTTTGTCTTACTTATTATATATAGTTGATTTGTTAAGGATACCTTATGACCTTATCTACTTATAGAGTACAAAATGACCAACTTATCATATATTGCATTAGATGACTTCAAATAAAATAAAGGAATGAGATGTTATTTTATGGATTCAATAAGAATCCTTTGTGCCTTCACTTCTCCCTTATTGTATCTTGCTAATTCTTGAGCCTTAACTTCACCAAGAACATATTCCTTGACCTCATTTTCTTTGAGTACCAAATCATTTCTCTTCTTCCATGCGAGGAATTTTGATGACACAATGAGCTTGTTGCTTTCCTTCGAAAATGTAACTATTTTATTTGTAGATTGAAAAATGGATAGAAAAATGGTACTTACTTGTCAAACAAGTGTCCTTATTGATAATGTATCCAACTATCTTGATGCTTTTAATACCTTCAAAGAGACTTCAAAGGTGCCCTAGAATGATGACTTTGAGAATTCCTTGAACAATAATGTCTTCAAGTAGCTTCAGAAAGTGGAAGATGGTCCCAGAATTTTTTTATGCCTTATTTCCTTCAATATGATGGAGTGCACTAAAGATCCTTCAACAAGATCTTGATCCTTCTTAAGATGATGATGCCTTCAATGAAAGTTTGATGTAGCAACCTTCCTTCTAAGTAAATAGGTCTTCTTCTTCTTTCCTTGTGTCCTTTTGTAAATGATTCCCCTTGACAACCAATCCCTTCTTATGTCAACAAGATGATATTCAAGCTCCCTTCTCTTTCTTCGTCTTAGCTCTAAAACCATGTTGGAGAATCTACTAGGGAAGCTATTAAAACAATTCTCCTTATACTTGATAAAATATTATGAACTTATGCTATCTTTTTATTATTCTTAGTTATATTATTTTCATCAAGAAATTATTAAGAGCATAAACCATGAAGATCATAAAAGAAATTGGACACAAAATATAGGCTCCAATCCAAAGAAAAACCCCTATAAATGGGAAAAATCAAAGGAAAATCTTGTTTTCTTATAGAATCAATTCAAATGAGAAATCCAAGACCCAAATTCCTAGACTAAGTACTCCAACCACCAAGTCAAACCTCTAAGAATCTCTTCCAAATATGTCAAATATCAACCAGGTCAACAAGGATCAATCCTCCTTTAATCTTCTTCAAATCACTATTTCGGCTCCAAGCTCGGATCTGCAACCTCAACCTACACCTTTCGGCCCTGCAATAGCTACAAAACCCTAATTTTTGCACATGTGGACAAAAGTAGAGAAAAGTTTGGATCCTTGTTTCTTCACATTGGTATTTCTCTTTCTTCCTTGATTCTCGCTCTTGTTTTATTCTCCTCTCTTTCTTATGATCAAACTACAGAAATTGTGTGTCCAAAATAAGTCGAATTACCTTCTATATATATGTTATTCATGGGGTCGATTAGAGCTTTCTAGGTCGACTTCTCACTGGTAGGACCGAATTGTGCTTGGAGGTTAATTTTGACTTTCTAGACTAGAAATAATATCTTTTGCATGTTGTAACTTGCCCAATAGGGTCTTATACAAATGATAAATATTATTTTCACTCAAGAAAAATATTATTTTGACTAGACAAACTGTAGGAGCATGAAATGCATGCTTGACATAGATGAACAATACAAATAGGGCACGAAACCCATGCTTTAAATAATATTTTTCTTTCTTCTTTTATGTGTAACATAATATATACATAATGACATGAGTATAATGACAATTATAAAGACCAAAACTAGTTACATTTTCCAACATGGTGAAATCACACTCAGTCCAGGTATATGTTTTGTATATGGAGAGGATTGAATTTCTCTAAAAACCAATGGATTCAAGAATATATATATAACATCAATGGCACAAGTTTTAGCCAGCACCATCATGGTCGAATAATGGGTATAAATCCTTTGCAAATGCCTCAGGCGAAAGCCTTATTTCATTCCCTTAACCTTAACCTTTATGTGGTTGAGGAAAATTTTTATCAGACCGAGTTGTAGAAATTATACAAACAATATGTATTCCAATATATTCAATCCGATCATGTGATATGCTAAAGCAAGATACTGAATACTTTTGCAAATCAATTGTGGAAAATAAACATGATCTCCAATCACAACAAGTAAAGAAAGAAGCAAATCAAACCACAACACAGGTATTTTCCTGGGGAAAGCTTGTTGATCAAAACCCATCTATATTCTATTGTATATTCATCAAGGAATCATGAAACAATTACAATGCACTCTTCTCACAAGAGTCTCTTGCACTCTCACAACTGTCTCACACTGACCCGGAAAAAATTGACCAACACTTAGCCAATTTCTTGCCTCTAATAAGCCCGCCTTGCTTGCGCAATTCATGTGGAATGCAATCCCTATTGTTTAGGGAATTCAGCCTTCCAAAACTACACAATGATCATGGGAAATCCTAGTGATGTCTTGCTACATGCAGAAAACCTACTAATGATACAATTGATATTTAACATCCCTTTAACCTTTGTCTCAACTAGGTCTCCACTGGAAGTGACATGCATGCAACTATTAATAGTAAATCTTCAGTTGCATGGAAGACCACTGCATTTGAATTAAATCTGATTTAATTCACTTGATCTCTCGCTAGTGCAACAAACAGTTATAACTAGTTCAACTGACTTTAATGTTGATCAATGGTTTTCATTGATGTTAACCTAAGAAACACCAAGGGCTACCTCGATCTTGCATGGAAATTTTTACCTACCAAATTAATATATTCCGAGTCAAGGATATTTATGATGCTTTCTACTTGTTGAGATGTTTCCGTTGAAATATGGCATGCCACATAATTCTTCACGGTTTGAGAGATATTCATGTTCAAAGTTAGTAACCTCAGTTAGTGGGCTAAAACCCCATGGGGTTGTGGCATGACACTACTCATTGGTTGTGGTCATTGAATAATCAATAATTAATCATTTTTAAGCTCCTAAAATCCCTACCATATTCACTTGTTGAAGACCCTCTCAACCTAAGCATTTATATAAATTTTGATCCTCATATCCTCCTCATCTAGGGATTTCGCTACTTGAAATAGGTCATCATGCCATTTTCACTATAACTTTTTTTCTACGAAGGTTCAGAAGCTGAAATTTTTATCACGCGAAGCTGAAATCCTGAGGAAGTGTGTGTAAACATTTTAGATCATGGTTCACAACATTTTCGGAGATATGACATGTCGAAGTTGGGGTTATTGCAGGCTCTTGAACTTCATCTCAAAGAGGTGACCTTGGGAAAATCATCATAAATCTCTCTCTCTTTGAGATCGGATTGGAATTATGTACAATGTGGAGAATATTGCACAGAATGTATTTTTTTTTGTATCAATTTTAGAGCTGAATGAGGAAACAATGACACATGGCACACCATACAAGTTCGCTCTACTGAACTAGTCCATAATTAGGTCATTGTGAGAGATTGGGCATAACTTTGTCTCGAAGCATCCAAATTGGGTCAGGCCTGTGGAATTGGAAAGAATATTCAGAGAGATACTACAAGACCGAAAATCACATATTGGGGATTGAAATAATAGAGATACATCATATTCAATATCGAGCTCCTAGAAGGCAAGAAAAAGATAGTTCATTTGCTGTAAAGGGCTGCAAAGGACCAAACTTTCTAGGGCAGCAAAGCAAAGGAAGGTGCAACAGAGGTAAGCTCCAAGTAAGTATATTTTTTATATGCATGTTCATCTCTTAGCTACATTAGGTTCTTTGTATTCTAATTTTTTTTTTTGTTTAGCACTGACATATGATATTCAGGATGAGGTAAGTTTTGCTATTATCATGTCATGGGTATTTCCTTGAAGAATTTTTGCAGGTATTATATATTCATCATGATAAGACGAAATGCATGATCTAATGTTCTAAAGAGTGAGAAAGGGTAGCATGACAATAACAACAATCAAGGTGTAGAACAACAATAAGAAGTTCACCACAAGAAGTCTTCAAGTGGGCAGCACTGCATATAGTCATTGTAAAGGTATCATTGTAATGAGTCATTGTAAAAGCATCATTGTAAAATTTGTACAAGTGTCTATCTGCCAAGAATTGAAGAGGCAATGTCATGAGGTCTAGGATCATCATTAGGTGGTTTTTTCATAGCTGGGGTTATAGTCTAGTGTGTCTTCTTCTTCTACATCATTCTATATCATTGTAAAATGGACCATTTTCCCTGGTATGGGAGTCCATTCTTCTTTTATTCTTCTATAGGGTGATAGGGTGGTTCTAGGCTGGTGCATGAAGTCACCAATAGGTTCAAGCCTGTGAAAACTTCAGGGTGGTAGGGTGGTTCTAGGGTGAGTTGTAGCTCATTGGGTGTTGGGGCATCCGTTCTTTTGACTACTGAAGAATCTCGAGCGTTGGAGCGTCCATCTAGTGGGAGCTAAAGAATAAAATTTTTCTAGATTCTAGGAAATTGAAGCTTTCTTTTCAATTGGAGTTGAATATTAAAGAATTATTAGAAAACAATTTAGGTGGTTTTTGTCCCGGAGGGGGTTTCCACCTAAAAATCTGTGTGCATTTGTGTTCCTTTTGTTTACTGCTATCATTGTACAAACACTAATAATAATTGAATATTAACTAATGCTCTGAAAGATTAATAATAATACTAATTGAAAGGAATATTGATTCACCCCCCCTCTCAGTATTTCCAACATTTAACTCAATTAATTGATTTAAATGATTTCTCATGCATTAAACTAATGCAGTAACTACAACTCGAACTCCATAACTAATAGAATCACTCTACATGCCTCACCAACCACCCTAAACTCGATATTCATGAGCTAATAGAGTTTATCACACTTAGTTAACTATTTCAAGTGATTATGAGATAAGATTACATTTTATTGTCCAATTTAATTAAGGGAAAATTAAATTAGACACACATTTCTTGTTAATTTTCAAGACTTCCTCTCAACAAGAAAGGGATTATCCGCCACCCCAATCCTACCTCTATGGTATTCGAATTTTCTCCTAGCGAGTGCCTTCATTAGAATATCTACATCCTGATATTCTATAGGAATGTATTGAAGTAACATAATGCGTCTCTGAAAACAATCTCTGAGATGGTGGTACCGGGTGTCTATGTGTTTGAACCTATTATGGAATACCGGATTAACCGAGAGTTTAATGCAACTCTGGTTAACTGCGTAGAAAATGTCTAGTATGGTGTTCACTAGGTACATCAATGAATGCACTAGCTACCTGTAAATAGTAGCGTCCACTACCTCACCTGAAGCAACATCCTTCTTCCTCCATTTTCCTGGAAGAGGAGTCCCCATGGGTTTACAACTCTCCATGTGAAACTTACTCATAATCTCTTTGGCATACTTGCCTTGAGAAACAAATATCTCACCATCCCACTGCCACATTTCCAACCCAAGGAAATAGTGAAGGAGTCCCATTTCCTTCATTTTGAACTTCCTTGCAAGAATTTATCAGCTGCTCATCACCTGCCAAAATTAGATCATCAACATAAAGTACGATAATTGAGAGATTACCATCAACCACAATCTGATACAGTTTTGCATCCACTTCACTTTTGGTGAAGCCCAACTCGGTGAAATAGTTGTCAATCCTACTGTACCAAGCACGAGGTGCTTGCTTAAGCCCATACAGTTATTTCTTGATTCTGCACACATGAGACTCACTGTCAAAGATCACAAAACCTTATGGCTGATCTATGTACACTTCTTCGTCAATAACTACATTAAGAAACGCATTTTTGACATCCATATGATTTATCTACCACTCCATCTGTGCTGAGAATGCAAGGATAGATCTAATAGATGAGTATCTTGCAACCAGTGTGAAATTCTCCTCATATTAAATCCCTCAATTTGTGAGATTCCCTAGGCTACAAATATAGCCTTATACTTCTCCACACTCCCATATTTTTCCTGCTTCACATTATAGATCCATATAGATCCAACCACTGATTTTCTGACTAGTCTTGGGACAACTTCCCATGCACTATTCTTGATGATGGGGTCATACTCCTCAACCATAGCGTCAACCCAAATTGGTTGTTGCACTGCTTCCTCAAAGGAGGATGGTTCTATTACAATACACTTGCTCAGAAGAGCCATGTATCCAGTAAACCTATCTGGAGACTATCTCTATCTGCACAGTGAAGTAGGTGCTCCTACATGCTCTGTTGCATCAAGTCTCAATCTATCAACTTCTGTGGTGGACCTTATACCAATTTTGGTGGATGGCTACGCATGAGTGTTTTCTTCCACTCCATAATCCTCCGCATGTGGTTTCTCCACATCTTGAGGTTCATTATTTGGAACCAATAGTTCCTCATCTGCATGCAAATCTAACTCCCTCTCAAGGGACAATCACATGGCTTTCTCCTCATCAAATTTTATATCTATCTCACAAAATTCATCTTGATGTTTGGCAAATACACCTGATAGTTGTGGGGAGTATCAGTGTACCCAAAAAATATCCCAATCTCAGTTGTTGGTTCAAGCTTCTTCCTGGAACCTTTGGCCACATGGCAATAGACAAATGAGCCAAAAATTTTAAAATATGAAACATGAGGTTTCTTACCATAAAAAGCCTCCTCTGGTGTACTCATGCCAAGTATCCGATGAGGACTAAATTTTTGCACAAATACTATTGTGTTGCATTCTTCCGGCCATAGATGCAACAGTAGGCCTTGATCATGCAACATCGCTCGTGTTGCACCCACAATTTTTATATTATTTATTTATGAGACCCCATTATATTGTGGGTTATGAGGCACAATCAAATCTCTCTAAATTCCTTCTTTGCGACAGAAGTTCTTGAATTCATTGGATATGTACTCACCACCATTTTCACTCCTAAGAGCCTTCACATGCTTCCCCGTGTCTTTCTCAACTAGTGCTTTGAACTTACATAATTTTTAGAACATATGATCTTTCTTATGCATGAAGTAGATCCAAAAATTTCTAGAAAAATCATCAACAAAGATTACATAATATCTATTCTTTTCTGTCGAAGCTATAGAGAATGGTCCACACACGTCTGAGTGAACTCTCTCAAGGATTTCCGATTCTCGGTTCTCCTTCTCATGAAAAGTGGCATTTGCATACTTCCCCATGGTACATCCCTTGCATGTGTCTAACTGCACAAGGGTACCCTTGGGAAGACCCGTAGGAATCTGGTGCATGGCCTTCAAGGCACCATGGTGTATATGGCCCAATCTCATGTGCCATAACTCACCGTCATCCCGGCTCGCCACTTTATATGCCTTACCCATCAATGTTGCGCAGCCATCTACGTCAAGTTATAGAGATTATTCACACAAATCACAATATTCTTGGCTTTTCCTATAGCTTTGTGTCACTAAAAACCACATCATAACATCTGTACTCCAACATATTGCGACTAAAACTAAATTTTTTTTCAAGCCTGGTACATGAATTACATATTTTAATAAGAAGGGTTTACCTGACTGTCTCTCGAAGGTAACTGTATGAATCCTGGTAGCAGTGTGTCATCCGTCATCACCCATTTTGATATGCATTTGGAGGTCCTTATCCTCCAAGCGACTGAAAATTTATTTGTCTCCTATCATGTGGAAAGATGCATCACTATCCAAGTACCACACTGATCCCATTGCACTTGACACCATGCATGCAATGAGTGGGAAGTCCAACTCAAATTGTGATGCCAAAGCCTCACCAGCTATAGATCCTGAATCCTTCTTGTTCTTCTTATTTTGTGGACAATTAGTGGCATAATTTCCATGCTCGTGACAGTGAAAACACTTCACTCTGAACATGTCATGCTTCTTGCCTTCTTTGCCAAACTCATATTTGGAATAGGATTTATTTCCTTTCCCCTTCCTCGCCTTACCAGTTAAGGTGCAATTTTCTTCATAATCTATCTTAGATGAAGATCCATCCCTGGTATTCCGCTTGAATTCTTCTTGCACCAAATCCGACCAAATTCGTTCCCAATCTGGCAGCCTCTCCCTCCCATTGATAGAGTCTTGATAACTATGCCAACTCTTGGGAAGGCCTATAATAGCTAGGTTCACCAAGTCATCATCCATGACAGTAATTCCGACGCTCCCAATCTCATCTTGACATTGGAAAAAATTGTTTAAATATTTTAGAATAGTGTCACTTTTCTCCATTTTGATTTTCTTGAGATTGTATTTTAGTGCCAATTTTATATGATCACTGCTACTCTGAAATAGATATGTCAAAGCCTTCCACATTACATATGGAGTCGCTTTTCCATGGGGACTTGAGACAATGTGGTCTCGTATTCGCTCCAATAAGATCCTCCTCACCTTTGCAACCTTCTTTTGCCAAGCATCAAGAAGAGCGGAATTTGCTGTAGTAGGTTTTGGAATGTCATTATCAATGAATTCTTTCAACCGATTTTCCTCCAGCACTACCTCCATCCTGTCTTTCCATGCAATATAATTGGAACTTCCCTCGAGTGCATACTCCAATCTCAAGCCATTGAAAGCCATTTTGATCTTGATCCACCTGTCGCACCAAAGAATACTTTTGCAAATTCGAATGCTATTCAGTCACACACTCAATTCTTCTCCACTTTAGTGATTTCCTGTGCTCTAATACCATGTAGAAATTATGAAAAAAATATGTATTCCAATGTATTCAATCCTATCATGCGATATGTTAGGTCCCTATATTACTAGTATAGTCCCTTATTGTTGTTACTGTAACCCCCTTATTGTTATTATTGTACCCCTGTAACCCCCATATTGTTATTATTGTGCCCTGAAATTATTATTGTTAGGTCGGCTAGGATTACATTGTGGCCCCACTAGGATTACATTATGGCCCCATGGACTCCTATATATAGAAAGGAGGTTTTGTAATTTGTATCATCCAAGAATTGTTCATTAATGTAATGTATTGGAGGTTGCCCCCTCGAATTTTCTTATTTCTAAGGCGTTTATATCTCTTTTCTTCTATTTTTGGAGCTGGTTTCCCAACGTTTGGTATCAGAGCTTTGGATTCTAGGGTTTCGCTGCTCCAAATCGGTCATCGCGGAATTTTCGCTATAACTTATTTTCTACGAATTTTCAGAAGCTGAAATTTTTAGGGTGAGAAGCCTAAATCCTGAGGAACACCATGAAAAAATTTTAGAGCTTGGTTCGCAACATTTTCGGAGATATGATCTGTGAAAGTTAGGTCTTTTTGCAGGCTCCTCAATTTAATCTAAACAGGTCATCGTGGAATTTGCGCTATAAATTTTTTTCTACGAAGGTTCAAAATCTTAAATATTTAGGGCACGAAGCGGAAATCCTGAGGAAACTCTTCGAAAAATTTTAGATTTTGGTTCGCAACATTTTCGGAGATATGATCTGTGGAATGTAGTGCTTTTTCAGGCTCCTGAATTTCATCTCAAAGAGGTGATCGTGGGAAAATATTCATAACTCTCTCTCTCTGAGCATCGGATTGGAGTGCCGTAAAAGGTGGTCGCAAGTACACAGACTGTAGTTTCTTTGTTATTAATTTCATAGCTAAAAGACGAAATAGTGACACGTGGCAAGTCATACAAGTTCACTCTACTGAACTAGTCCATAATTAGGCCATTGTGGGAGATTGGACATAACTTTGTCTTGGAGAATCCAAATCAAGTTAGACCTGTGACATTTGAAAGATAATTCAGAAGGCTACCTCATTTCCCAATTTTAGATATTGAAGAGCCGAAATCGCAAAGATAATCCAATTTCAATATCGAGCTCCTCAAAAGCAAGAAAAATGTGTGTATTTTTTCTTTTTACGAATTTCATAAGTCTTGTTTGAAGAATCAATTTGAATTGATTCCAAGGGAATATTTTAGAATATATATATATCAATATTGGGTTAAAAAATAAAATTCCTTGTAAAAATAATTCAACACCCATTAAGCCTTCAGAAGGCTCTACTATGACTCATGAAGATGAAGAATTGCAACATGATCTATCAAAATTACAAGAGCAAGTGCACCAAATTTTGCTCTCGCAAAGAGCAAAAAAAAATGAAATTGATGTTTTGAAGAAAGGTGTGGAAGCGAAGATGGATGGTTTGAAGAAAGGCGTGGAATCTAAGATATATGGCATGGAATCTAAGATGGATGACATGGAAGCTAAGATCGATGAAAAAATGAAAGACAACATGGAAAACATGAAGAATGATCTAAAAGCAGACATGGAAGGGTTGACAAAGTTGATACAAGAAATGTTTCCTAATGGTGAAAAGATAGTAGAGGAAACTCATGATGAGAACAAAATAAATGTTAATCGTGATTTCATAAACTCTAATGTTGGCGGGAAGAACCACCATATTCCAAAATGGATATGAGGAAGTTTGATGGAAAGGATCCTGTAACATGGATACTACAGATGGAGCAATATTTTGATCTCCATAATGTGAAAAACACACAAAAGGTACGCATTGCAACTTTACATTTAGAAAAAAATACATTTGTATGGTATAAATGGCTTTGCTCCCGTAAAAAAATTGTCACTTGGTCAATTTTTACGGAGGAAATGATAGCACATTATGAGGATACAAAGAGCAACACCTTCTTTAGCCAATTGATAAATCTCAAACAAAAGGGTTTAGTGGGGCAGCACATTGAGGACTTCCAAAAATTGGATATAAGGGTAATTGATATTCCAGAGGAACACAGGATCGATCTCTTCATAGGCACTCTAAAGGATAACATCCAACATGAAATTCGTGTTTTGGAACCGGATTCATTGGAGAAGGCATTCAGGTTGGCAAGAAAAGTTGAATGTAAAATAATGGCGACAAGGAAGCCTACCACTCAATTCTATAAAGAAGGAAGTGTTGCTACGCCTAGATTTCCACAACCTACAAGGTTTACACCACAAAAATTGGAAGAAAAAAGAGCAAAAGGGCTTTGCTACAGTTGTGATAGCAAATACACTAAAGGTCATAAGTGTGCTGAGAAGAAATTATTTTACATAGATTGTGAAGAGGAAGAAGAAAATGAATAAGAAGAGGATATACACCAGGAACCAGCCCTAGAAGAGGAAGAAATGAGTCCGACCATATCATGTAATGCATTGGCAGGAATTACCACTCCTCAAACTCTCAAGATAGAAGGACATATCAAGAAGAAAAAGGTAATAGTGTTGATTGATTCAGGTAGTACCCGTAATTTTATTCATTGTAAGGTAGCCAAGGAATTGAATTGTTTCCTATACCCAACACCAGAATGTCAAGTGATGGTTGCAAATGGAGGAACTATAAATTGCTCTATAAAATTCCATAATATCAAGCTAACCATGGGGGAATATGTATTGAATATTCCAATGCTTTCCATTCCTATGGGAGGTGCTGATGTTGTACTAGGAGTACAATGGTTACAATCTTTGGGGACGGTAGCTTTTAATTTTCAAGAACTTTTCTTGAAATTTTTTTCAGAAGGAAAGGAAGTCGAATTACGGGGTATTGCGGGGAAGCCAGGAAGGATAATAAACTCTAATGTCATGACAAAGCTTCTAAAGAAAGAACAACGAGGCGTAATTGCACAATTATGCTCACTAGAAGTTCCAACATCAAAATCATCTATTTCTGCAGATCTCCAACAAGTCTTGGACAATCATTCCAAGGTTTTTGAAACTCCCAAAGGACTCCCACCTATTCGTGATCATGATCATGCTATTCATTTGATTCGAGGAAGTGTTCCTCCAAACATCAGGCCTTATAGATATCCTTATGTCCAAAAGAGCGAAATTGAACGTATGATTGCAGAAATGTTAGAGGCGGGTATAATTCAACCTATTCAAAGTTCTTTCTCTGCTCCTGTAGTATTGGTACACAAGAAGGATGGATCATGGCTCATGTGTCTGGATTATAGGGAGCTCAATAAGCTCACCATTAAAGATAAATTTCCCATTCCTGTGATTGATGAATTATTGGATGAATTACATGGAGCAATTTATTTTACCAAGTTGGATCTTCATTCGGGATATCATCAAATTAGAATGAAGACTGAAGATATTCCAAAAACAACATTTCGAACTCATGAGGGTCATTATGAATTTTTGGTCATGCCTTTTGGCCTTACCAATGCACCTTCTACATTTCAAGGCTTGATGAATTCCATTTTCAAACCCTTCCTTAGAAAATTTGTGCTAGTATTTTTTTGATGATATACTAATCTACAGCAGGTCTTGGAAGGATCTTGTTGAACATGTTGACAGGGTGCTCAAACTATTGTAGGAGAAACAATTATATGCAAAAACATCCAAATGTTTCTTTGGAGTACAAGAGGTGGAATATCTAGGTCATATTGTATCTCACTAGGGTGTTAATGTAGACCCTAACAAAATTAAAGCCATTAAGGAATGGAAAGTCCCTACAACCATAAAGCAGTTGCGAGGATTTCTCAGGTTAGCAAGGTATTATCACAAGTTTGTTAAGAATTATGGGAGAATAGTAGCACCTCTAACAACATTATTGAAGAAAGATGCATTTTTATGGACTCCTGAAGAAACTAAGGCCTTTGAACATATTAAAGAGGCAATGTGCCTAGCACCGGTCTTAGCTATGCCAGACTTCACAAAAACCTTTATTGTGGAATGTGATGCCTCAAGAAATGGAATTGGTGTTGTTTTAATGCAAGAAGGAAGATGCATTGCTTTTGAAAGTCGTCCAATCAAAGGAAAGTATTTATAGAAACCTATTTATGAGAAGGAAATGTTAGCAATACTGCATGCACTAAAGAAATGGTGAAGTTACCTAATGGGAAGAAACTTCAAGGAAAAAACTGATCATGATAGTCTTAAACACTTTTTGGAACAAAGACTATCTTCAGAAGAGCAGAAAACATTGGTCACAAAGATGTTAGGTTATGACTTTGAAATAATCTACAAAAAAGGGAAGCTTAATGTTGTTGCAGATGCACACTCAAGAAAGAATGAATAAGTGGAAGCATTGCTTTGTTCCATTTCTATTTTCCAATCAGATTGGATAACCGAAGCAAGAGATGAATGGAAGAAGGACAAAGAAGTATGGACACTCATTCAAAATTTGCAGCAAGATCCTAGTACATCTGATACATTTAGTTGGAAAAATGATTATTTATGGTACAAAGATCACTTATATCTTTGTAATAATTCCCAAATAAAACAAAATATTCTTTTGGAATTGCACACTTCTCCTTTAGGAGGACAGTCAGGATTTTTAAAAAATTACCACAAGGTGAAGAAAGAATTTTTTTGGGATAGCCTTAAATCTGATATTCAAAATTTTGTGGCAGAATGTTTGGTTTGCCAGCAGAATAAATTTGAGACAATTAAGACCCCGGGACTTCTACAACCTTTATCCATTCCAAGTCAACGTTGGGAGGAGATTTCAATGGATTTTATCACAAGTTTACCTAAGTCTGAAGGAAAGAGTGTCATCATGGTGATAGTTGATAGACTTACCAAGTATGTGTTATCACTCAGGTTTTCCTAGAAGTTGTGTAAGAGGAAAGTATACCCAAGGTAACCACAAACCAACCTTTTAGATGCAGAATCTAGCCAATCTGCATCCAGAGAGGGCTCTCTCTTTATGATTTATCTTTGTTCTTGAAAGGTTTTAGGCCTTAAATTAGCGAAGCGGGAGCATTTAAGAATTCATGCTTATAGCTAATTTAGAAGAAAACATTTAGGAACAATCACATTTGAAAACAGAGTACAATTAAGCAAATTCTGTTTCAATCCTTTATGTAAACTATTCAGAAACGGATATGATGATAGCATAAACTAATATAAAATTTAAACACAAGGGTTGGAAAACTTATTGAACTGAAGTCCAACACATGAATCTTGCAACAAGTCCAGTGCTTCAAAACGTCATCCAGTAAGCCACAAGTAAATTTGTCCAAAAGCTTTTTATTCCGAAAACCTCAATGTTACAGCAGAGTAATAGAATCCACCCTTCAAAACTCTCTTTGAAGGCTTATTTATACAAAAATAATCTTAACAATCTTCCTCTATCCTAGCCAATAATTCAGGCTGACTTAAAGCGTATTTACAACAAACAAGAGACACATGGTCTCGAAAATAGAATAATGAGTAACGGCTGATGTGTTGTTCCTTTCTTCATGGACGTGCTAACGATAAGTGCTCTAAATAGGGCTCTGTGCTGTCCTTTGCGTATTCCTTTGACTTGTTGAATACTTTTACTTCTCACGGATACTCTTTACTCTTTCATCTGATACTCTTTCATCCGATACTCTTTCATCTGCATTTCTGTTTTTACCATTTACTCAATAGTAAAGATAAACTTTTATCCTGACAACATTTTTTTACAAAATTTCCAGCATTTCCTTCCACCACTGATCATCTGGTATCATTGTTCTTCTGAGCTTCCTTAAAGTTTCATCGGCTTCAGTAAGTTTATAAAAAGTGGGCTCGTTCGGAAATAGATACTTTAACTCATTTTCCAGATGAAACAGATTTCTCACTTTTTCATAAATACTCTTCCCAGTTGGTACTGTAGGTTCTGATGAGCTAGTAGAACCTATACTAGTAGAACTTACAGCTGTATGTTTAGCATGAGCTTTGATTCTTTTCTCACAAGTTTCCAAGTCTACTATTTGATCCTCGGTGAGCATGGGACTTGGCAAATCACTGTCCAGCAGAGCTTGAAATTTTTCTCTGAAAACGTTGATGTCGACCAAAATATCATTACACTTTCTTTCTAGATTTTGCATGAAAGTTCTCTTTGTAAAAATTCTCTTTGCTTCCAAAAATACACCTGTTCTGTCATCAATTCCTAGTAATGCTAGCTGTTGTTTTGTTCTGGAATTCAAAAACTGAATGAGCTGCTGGGCTAGCTCTGGCTTGCCTCTTAATTCATGTCTCGTTTTGTTTATTTCCTCTTGGGCTATCTTGACTAACTCATTCTGCTCAAAAATAGCTTGAATGGAAGGCCAAATATCTCTTATTAAATTGATGATGTTGTCCCAAAGAATATCATTTATTTCATTCAGAGGCTTTTCCAGTGTAAGATCTTTTTGCAAAGCCTCAACCAATTTTTCCAACCTTTTTATTTCTCTGAGGTTGTCAGCAACTGTCTTTTTGGATGTGTCATATTTTCCCTCAAATTTTGTTAATTGTAATTTTGCTTCTTGGAGTTCTGTGACCTTTAGCTGCAAACTCTCCATCTGTTTAATCAAATCATCAGAATTCAAATTAGAAATATTCATCTGAGATGATTGTTCCTGTTGTCCTGTAGTACCTGCTGCTGAAGCCTGTTTGAGAATTTCCTGTTCCTGCAATGCCTTTTCCAGCTCCTTCTCGGTTTCATTTAGTTGCTCTGTCAAATTTAAGAGCAACTCCATCATTTCTTCTTGTGAATTTCCTTTTATTACTTCCTGTGTCTGGGGGTGCCTTGAGGCTGGTATTTTCAACTGTTTTCTTAGTGCAGCTATATCATCCTCTTTCTTTTTTATCAGTGCCTCAATACCTTTAGTGTCTTTGGGATTGTGACCCAAACCAATAATGATCTCTTTCAGAGACTTTATTCTATTGTCCTTGGCCTGTGAGGAGGCCCTTTCAATTTTCAATGTTGCAGCAGTATTATTCAAGGAATCTTGTAGTGTTAAAGCTGCCATGGCTTTGTTGGTGAGAGTAGAATAAACCATTTCCCATGTTTGCCTATGAAGCTCTATCTGATCCAAGGGATGGATATCCTTTGCTAACACTTCAAAATTTGTTCTGATGTAATCTGTTGCTGAAGTTGGCTTTGGCACCTTAGCTTTGAAGTGGCTCATTTGCATTTTACCTTGTGAAAGATCAAATGCTGACATCAACCTTTGCTGATTGTGAGGAGCCATCTTAATATACTGATCATAGACCTTCATTTTTAATGGTTCATTCCTTGTTTTGATATCAATGAAGGTTTTCTTTATGTCTCCAGTATCTGTCTTGGGCGGTCTGAAAGAAGATACTTCAGTGCTCAGTTGCTTTTGTATCCCTTTCTGGCTTATATTTGTTTCACTTGCTGTACCTGTTTGCTGACTATCTTCCCTGCCATCATCAAATATTTCATCTATGATCTCTACATCTGGAGGTAGATCAGACCTGTGTTTTTTAGCTTGATAGACTTGTGTGGCTCCTTTTGAAGGTGTGGTATCTGGAGCTGACCTCTTTTTCCCTATTTCCACATTCAGTGGAGTTTGCATCTCTGGAGCTTGGATTTGCTTTGCTGGTGTTTGAGAAGCTTTAGATTGTTCTGGTGTTTTGGAACTCTGTGATTTTTCTGCCATGACCAGGGTTTCAATGACCTGAACTATAGGTTCTTTTCCTTTACCTTTAGACTCTGCTGCTACTGATGGGCTGTCTTCCTGTATAGCTTGTTGTAGAGTGGCTGTTGAAGATGTGCCAATATAGGGTACCTGCATTTGATCATATGTTTCTAGGTCAAATTTCTTCTCAGCATCTTTCATAAGTTTATTCAATTTGTCGGCTCCACTTCCCTCTTCAACAAGTGTTCCTTTAACCCATTCATCTTGATTTGCATACTGTTCTATGTCAGGAATTCTGTGATGTATATAAGGAGATGACTTATTTTTTAACCTTCTTTCACAAATGAAACCAAAGGGGTCATAAGGGACCCAACGGAAAGATATCTGGAATTTTCTCTCTAATATAAGTTCTGCATCTCTCTCAGCTTCTCTAGAATTGCAAATGAAAGGACCTAACTGGCTTTTGATCCTTAACTGTGCTTTCTTCTTTACATTGCAGAAATGGATTACATCTGAGTTATTCATCTGTCTAAAGTATTCCAAAGCAAAAATTCTCATTGGTACATATATGGGTAACTTGAATGGATGTAATTCACATCCATAAATCCTGATAACTGTATGGTTTTGGTACAAGTACCAATCCCCAACTTTGTAACTTTTTGACAATTGCGGGGTCTTTCTTATCTCAGTACTAAGCCTGGGGGGAGAAACTCCTGTTAACAAGGTTGTAGCAGGATGTACAAATTGATCAATGAATTCTGAATAAGAGTAGGGAGAATCAGAGGACAAATGAATGATGGGGGACCAAAAAATAACAGACCTGGGATTACCTTTAGCATCAAGTTTATGAACAGGGAAAGGGAATTTGTCTGAGTGATAGAAAATTATGAGGTGATAGATAACTGAGGAGTACTTGAAAACCTTTTCATCATCTAGCCTTAAAAATTGATCATGGATTTTGTTGGCAATGAAGGAAGCATAGTCATACTTAATCTCAGGAGGCTGTCCAGGGGTGAAGATAGATAGCAAAGCCCGAGTTATCTCGTCAACATACTCACTGGTATTGAATCCTAAGACAAAGGATATTACATTCACAATAAGCCTTCCCAATTGATTGAAAAAACAAAAACCATAGGGGGGAGTCCCTTTTGGCTGATGCTCAGGTAACATGAAGTACTGACACATTGCTTTCAATTTTTCTGGAGTTAACAATCTGGTTTTCTCAATTAGCCCTTCCATGGATAGAGGTGCTAATTCTTGTTCTGGCTCAAATTGTAACATAGCATTGATAGCCTGAGGTGTTATAGGGAACAAAACACTTTGATCAGGAGCTAATACAGCTCTTTGTATGGGATCATCATTTGCATGACAATAATGAATGATTTCAGGGAAAACGTGAACTGTAGGAATGAAATACCTTGGGAGATTGGATTCCCACAACCCTATAAGATCTTGCCCTTTTGAGTATTCGTCTCTGCAGCGACAGAAACTCAAACGGGGACTTTCATCAAAATGCAGGTCTTTTATTTGGAAATCTTCATCTATGAGAGGCAAGTAGTCTAGATCTCGGTGAGGAGCATTCAAAGGAGTGACATTTAGAGTAGTAGGGGCCTCCATTTTGGTTCTTGTGGATTCAAAATGGAGGTTTCAGTTTTTCTTGCAGACCGGACGGGATATCTGACAAAAGAAGAAATTGGGACAAATTGCAGGTTTGGGAAGCAAATTCACAGGTTTTAACTCTTCAATGAGGACTCAGAGAGGATTTTTAACCACTTTTTCAGAGAAAAAAACACAAGAAACCAAGCTTAACTTGCAGTCGGGGTGTGGAATGATAAATACCTGTTTTTTAATGAAAATTGGTTCTTCAACATGTAATGGACAATGGCAGGAACGTTCTTCAACACGGGCGCAGCGGAATTTCTGAGTAATTTGGTGTATTTGCAGTGAATTTTGAAATTTGCAGCGGGAGCTTAGTCTCTTTCGAAAACCAAAATAACTAAAAAAAACGCGAAAAATGGCTTAAAAACAAGTCAAAAGGGTTTTTGTCGTTTTCGAGGTGATGACGTCATTCGACATACGGGGTGACGTAAGGGAGTGGGGCCGGCGGTATGTGATAGGCAGTAAGCGGTAAGCCCGCACCGCTTATGGAGGAAGGCGGTAAAAATCGCAATGGCAGCGATTCCACAGGATGCTTGCCACGTGGAATGCTGAATAGTCAAACCCGCCCACTCCCCGCTGGCTAAAAAACTCATACGTGATGGGCAGCGGGATTGATCGGGACCGTTGATCAACGGAGGAATGATCTGACGGCTGGAGGAAAGGGAAACTTGTGCGGTTTCGAAAGTGGGCCCGTCGGGGTTTAAACAAGTTTTGACATGTAATCTAATCACCCCGGGGAGAAGCTAATAGGCGGGAATGGTTGTTAATTAGTCCAAATGACTAATTAACCCCGTGAATTTATCAAATGAATTGCGGCGGGGTTTGGCCATGTGGAATGCCACGTGGAATGCTGAGTATGGTGGCGCAGGATTCCGTCGTAGTTTATTCTTGTTTTTGGTGTTAAACACATATGTTACGTGTCTAAAGCTTTTCTATATATATTTTATTATACGATGAATAAATTAATATAATTAATTCATCATAGGGGCGGAATGTATATATAAGGTTAGAGTTTTACCAAAGGGCTTTATAAAGCGGGGTATTTATTTTAAATGTGCGGGACTATATATACTTTGGTAAAACATTATAATCAGAGGGTTTTGGGGATATTTATTAGAAAAGGGAGTTATATACATAGGAAAAAGGGATTTCACTAGGGATTTAATATAATAGAGTTAGGTGTTAATATGAAAAAGGACAAGGAAAATCAAAACACCTTTGTACATCTAAGAAAGTGAAAACTTATGAAGTAGATTGCACATTTTTATCTTCAACACTTAAACTTAGAATAACAAGTTGTTTTGAGGAAATTTATGGAATGTTGCATCAGTTTCCTAAGTAAAATAGGATTTTACTTAGGAAAAGTTAAAAATGGAAGATAATCAATGATGGATTATTTCAAGTGCTTAGGTCTTTTGATCATTAGGCCGAGGGTCCGGTCCCTCCAGAAGTCAAGGAAATGCCTTGAGCCCCTTTGATCTCCAATTACCTTAGTACTTTTTTGGGGGAAATTAGTAAAACTCTTGAGGGAAAAAAAATGATGAGGGAGGTTAATGAATTTGACTTTGCTTGCTGTGATTTTCCAGTGTATTTCCTGCTTTAGTACTTGTGATGAAAGTAAATGATTAACTAACATGTAGCAGCACCATTCATCAGATAACACTTTGTAGCACCATCTACCTACC
Source organism: Pinus albicaulis (assembly GCA_034641835.2). Classification (NCBI taxonomy): domain Eukaryota; kingdom Viridiplantae; phylum Streptophyta; class Pinopsida; order Pinales; family Pinaceae; genus Pinus; species Pinus albicaulis. The sequence continues at coordinate 717,819,504 of CM076576.1, read as the reverse complement.
CTATCTACTTAACACTACCATTTTGTCTTCTTTATTAGGGTGCATTTAGACTTGCAAACCCTTTTCAATCTTTTCTTTTTACATGATGAATCTATCTATTTCTACCCTTATTACATCCAAGGGCTCAGATTAAACTGTTGAGCACTTTTTATTCACTCTACCTAGCTACTTATCTGCCAAGATTAAACTGTTTGGCTAGATATTTATTCTCTAATCTAAAACATGAAATTGAAATATGACTAAGCCAAGTTTAAACAGTTTGACTTATTCATAAATTGTGGCAAAAGTTTCACAAGTTGCACACAATTGATTTATTACAACAGAGTAAAAAGTAGTGGCATTTGGATTTGCACACTTTCCTTGGTCTATTTTTTGCTTAGGGTTCATTTCTTTCTCTTTTTGACCATTTTTATTCTTTTTACCCTTTGATCTTTCTTTTAGGGTATACCCTCTTTACATTTTTTAAATTTTTTGATTTTTTGGTTTTTCAAGAATATGGAACACCTTTGCTCAAGTAAGAAGGTTTGAGCATATTCCACACTTCCATCAAGACAATCATGAAAGATGAAACCTATTGATATAGGAGGCTAACACTGGCTCCACTTGGGGATGGCTTTTCCTTGTGGAAAGTCAAGAACAATAGATCAGATGCCTCAGAATGTCTTCAAACTGAAAGTAAGGAATTTTCCTTCTTCTGGTAGCTTTATTTACATATGATAGTAAAACTTTTTTGGAACTTAGGGCCTTCACTTAGGGCTTCAATTCCAAGAAGTCACCATCCAATCCAAACTGCAGTAACAAAAATATAACAAGCAAACAATATATTATGTACAAGTTAGGAACATTTAAACATTCTAGTAAATTGGATCAAAATAATGCTTAAGCATTAAATTATCTGCATGTAGTGATGGGTAGCACGGGTGCACGAGTTCGCGGCACGGCTGCGGCTCTAGCCTGAGTTTCTAGCCTCTCTGATCCCCGTCCCCGTCTCAGAGTCCCTTGAAAAGAAACCAGTCAACCGATAGGCGTTCCACAAACTCCATGTTATGCCGCCCCCGCGGCAACACTGGCTGCGTGTCTCCCACTATCCCCAATGGTGGGAGGCCGGTCAGGAAGTACACATCCTGGACCGTCAGTTCGATCCTGTGCCCCTGCACTACAAAGATCTCCTGATCTGGATCCCAGTAACTGATAATCCGGGCCAGTAATGATTCCCCTGCTCTCATCAGCGGGTTCTCCACAAACTTGAGAACCCCAAATCTGGCCAATACACGACGGACGCCCTGATCCGCCTGGATCTCTGCCCGAAGTGTTCCCAGATCCCTCTCTCTCCAGTTGACCCGTAACTCTGCCATACCTGCACAAACACATTCTCTTTGTCAGGGTACAGATCGGGCAAACCATAACCACACACAAAAACCCAACTCCCAGCCATCAAACAGCACCAAGCCCCCCTCCCCTCCCAGGTCGCAGTTTTCTGCCCATTTCTGGACCAGGTCGCACTTTTTGCCCTCAAACCTGCGTCCTGGGTCACACTTTTTGCCCCAAAAAGTGCGACCCGGCCGTAGAGAGGAGGGAGGGGTTGTTTCTGGGGTGTTGGGCCCTAAACTACAAATCTAATCCATCAAAATGCAAGAGCAAGGTTAGGCCTCTTACCTCCAACTGACAGATCTCGAATCCAACGGTCGGTTTGTCCGCTACGTTCGCCGCAAGATTTAGGGCCTTCTCTCCTCTCCACATTCACCACAGCAACAATAACAAATGAATGATTTTGGAGGGAAACCAGCCTCATTAAAAGAGAACCCCTGTTTCTTCTTTCGACTGCTGCGACCACACCGTAGCCCCGTTCGACGAACCGTCAGCACCGCTGGATAGATCTCACCGAGCTCTCAAATGGGTTTTACTTAGTTTTTGGTGATTTGATACTTCACCCGGACACATTTTTCCACGAAGGGTCACTTCACCACTCCTTAAAATCGAATTTCCTCACTTACGACACTTGTACTTGGGGCACCACATCGCCCCCTTACTTGTCCATGTTCGTGTTGATTTTCGTCATGAGTGTCCACTTTGTACTCATGTTTCTATGACCCCCCATTGGGGCCTTTACTGTGTGGCAGCACTCCACAGTCGCCCTTGTTTAGAGCATCCAAGTCGAGTCATCATTGCATTCATGGAGTCTATCCTGCGTCCTTTTGCACCCCACTATAGCCCTCCATCCTTCTTTGCTTGATTACTCCCTTGTGTCGCATATCATGACCTTCGGTCCCACTGTCCCCTATCCCTTTCGATATTTTGTCAGTCGCTGCCATGTCATTCATGCCCTTTATGCTCTAACAAGGGAAGTCGTCCATTCGCCACTCCATCCTTCCCCTTTCCACTATCATCATTGGTGTCAGTCTGTCTGTTGCTCTATTGTTCTTCTCTCGTGCCTTAGTTGAGGATCTCTCATTGCCTCACCTACGGCGGACCTCCTTCTGTCGACATCAGCACATTTATTCCAGAAGCAAGGTCTAGAGGGCGGTGTACCTTGGTTCCGGCTTCCACTTTTGTTCGGTGCCTCGGATCAGGCAGGGGGATCTCTCACTTCCCTTTGACTTGATTGCTTCTCCAGCTCCTTTCAGCATGATCGAGATTCGTATACTGGACAGTCCAGTGACCCAGCAGTAGCTCTTGATGATTCCCGGGCGTGTGTGAGATGTCTCAGCCCTCATGAGGGGGTGGCCCTGCAGGTAGCCCCCCACATGCCCGGATGACCTCTTCATTTGCAGCCTTTGATGCCGCTCCAGATTTTGATGATGTTGGCCTTAGCCACTTGCAGCACCTCTCTGATTTGCATGTATTAGTCAGACTTTGTGAGCCCTTCCCCATTTACAGGGGGCATTTGGGTTGTATTTATCTCATGTACTCAGATGTTATTGTACTAGTCCTGGCTGTTATCCCAGGCACAGCATGTATGTGAGACTCTTCATTGTATTTTTATCTGGCCCTTGATTATGCCAGTTGTACTCTATGGTTCGGTCCCTTGTTTACTGGACACACTATTATTTTGTACTTTGTCACGGCGGGCATAGGTATGCCTCCCCCGCCGCCTTCAGCACAGGTACCCTCTCATAAAAGAGACTTGTTGCACCTGCGAGTCTCGTCTCCTTAGGGTCTAGTCCTTCAGCACACTATCTACCTCACATTTCTCTCTCTGACATCCCTTTTTGTTGTCTAGTGATTGTATTCTTACAACGTACTTCGGTCATACGATTTGCTCCTGACACTCGCACGCTGGGGGGCAATCTGTTACACCATTTTTTGGTCATCTCACCTTTTATTATTAGATGGACCCAAGTACACCATGTAAGACCAGTTTTACCCCAAGTAAAACTGCTTTCACTATGTTAATTAAGGAAACCCCAAAAGGAATAATTAATTAAACCACAATTTAATTATTATTCCCAGTCATGTTTAACCAAAAAACAAAGAAATTAATGAGATACACCCATAGTTATCTTATTATTTTCTAGGAATAATTATTTAAATAATATTCCTTGTTAAATATGACCAAATCAACCACTATTAATTAAATAAATCATTATTTATTTGATTATATCTCAACCACTTCCTTAAAAGGATAAATAAATCATTTATTTATTTATTCTTCACTAATAAAGGGATTTTGACCCAAGTCAAAGTCCCTTTCCCTCCAACAAATAATAATAAAATATTCCATAGAGGTGGATCTAGATTTGGTTAACATTATTTTAATCATGCACCAAGATCTAGAATGACCCAATATTTTGTTATAAATAGGAAGGTTTTCCCCATCATTCTTCACCTTTTGTTGCCTATTAGATCACTCTGGATCTATACACTTGGTCTCATTTTTCTACCATTTGCTCCCATTGAGCTCTACTTTCTGCATTGGGTTTTCTACATCTACAAGAGAGAGAAAGCTTAGATCTGAAGTGTTGAGGACTACAAAGAACCCATCCCATTGAGGAGATCTGGATACACCTTCTTGTTTCCTCCCAGGTGCCCTGTAATATAAAAATTCATTCAAAAAATCGTGTTCTTGTCTTGTTTGTTGGATGCATGGAGCAAACTCTTTACTTTTCTGCTTAATGTCTTTCCATTTATAGATCTGTTTGTTGCGGCATTTTAACTACTAATTGCAGATCTGAAGATGTTTTGCAGCCTCTATTGTTGTTAGGGCTATTAGTTATGCGTAGCTAAAGTGGTTCTTTTTCGTACACTTCCACGAAGAATTCATACTAACAATTATGTTTGCCTGAAAATTTCAAGTATATGCAGTTAGTAAACAAGAAATTTACCCCTCTATATGTCAATATTTTTTTTTTTTTTAAATATGGGTATGGAGGTAAGACAATTCTCTACAATTCTTGTTTTTATGTCAAAGCATATTTTGCAATAAAAATATGAGTTTAGTGGAGTTGAAGTTGAAAATCATAGAAAATTACAATTTTCAACGTCAAGAAAGGGCAAAAAGTGTTTCCCAACTTCACATTTTCACCCTTAAAAAAGATTGTAAAGGCAAAATCAAGGTTCAAAGGCCTAATACAGAGTTTTATGATTAAAATTAGAGACAGATTAATCCAAAGACAGCTTTGGATAACTCAACAAAGAAGCATTTACTTCTCCAAAGACAAAACTTCCACCTACAGCATGATTTATTCTCATAAAGGTAGTGGGCAGTTATTACATAGTCAGAGATATTTTGAAGTAGCTCAATATTTATTGCAAAGTTATTACAGAGCCTTAAAATTCAAACATTTCACCTATTCTTCCTTTGAAGTTAAGATAAGAGTTACTGAAATAGAGAAGTAGCTGCAGATATTCCTACCTTAAGCCTCGTATGGTTTTCAAGGTTAGGAATGCACTTACTCTGTAATAAATGATACTCAAACCTTATCTTGAGCTTCACCTCCTCATTTGTAGCATAAATACTGCATCTAAACCCATTGTATTGTTGGCATTTGATGACTCTTTGAAGTAATACATAGTCTCTTGGATGTTGAAGGAAAATTGATGTCTTGGATCTTATGAATGCCTTGATTTGTTTGTTGATGGAGGAGGCTAGATCACTGGATCCTTGAGCTTGGTTGTTGGTGAAGAGCTTCTAATCTATTATTGTTATTTCCTGTTTCCATTATGTTTCCATATTTCTTTGTTACAATAGAGAAAAAGTTTTAGGCTAAGAAATGTCCTTTGAAAGCACCTTGGTTCTGTTTTCTCTTCACTGTCTTAATGTTTTCTTCTACAAGGTCTGGTTGGAGGATTCTTAACTGCCCTCCAGTTCCATCTAGCTTTTTATTTTAGAAATGATTCAATAGAGTATAACTAGGAATATTTGGTAAGTCCATGTTCATTGGTACGGCTTGAGATATTGTTTTAAGGAATGATGTTAATAGAGTGCAACCAGGGAAATTAGTGATGAGTCCATGCTCCTTGAGTACAACTTGAGATATTTTTTTTGAGGTCTTCTTAAATTATGCTTACTAGAGTCTAAACCAGGGAAGTCTATGGTGTGCCCTATCCTTTGGCTTGCTTCAAACAATTACCTTGAAAGATTTCTCTTGTTTAAAGTACATGATAAAGGATCCTTAATTGCCCTATGTCCTAATTTTCATTCTTATCCTTTATGTTCATCTCATTATCCTAAAAAATTTGAAGATCCACTGGCCAAGTTAGATTTTCCCTATGATACTCCCTGATCCTTTAATGAACTTATCATGACTTTCATTTGACTCCATTTCCAAATTACTTAGAGATTTCCTCATTCTATCTGTTAGCCATCAATAAAAGTTTTTCATATCAAATGATAGCTAAATAAGTCCTTAGATTCCCAAAACCAATATTTTTATGAAAAAACTTGTGAGTTTTGGAAATCTCATTGAGTTCATTATCCTCAAAGCTATCCATTTACTAAAATCTTGACTCAAACCTTCTAACTTATCCTATTGTTTATAAAAAGAAATTGATTTCAGAACATTCTCCATCATTTTACTTTCATGACTCCTTCCCTTTTCCATTTTTGATCCTATCTTAATAGTCCTTTTCCCCCTTTGAAAAGACCATTTCCCCTCATTTATCCTCCATTCCCCTAAAAAAGGCCTTTTAAACCCTAAAAACCTCTTTGATTGGTTTAAAAATACACTTTTTTCACTCTATCGAAAGTCTCCAAAAAGGCTTAAAACACCCTTTTTAGTCCTAAATCTGACCATTTTGTAAAGACAAGCTTTTAAGCCCTTTTTGGCTTAAGCCTCAACCCCCTTCGCATATAACCAGGGATCGTGACCACCCGCTATCTCATTAACCCCTTCATTTCTCAAAACCCGCGGTCCTATCTCTTCCCCACAGGATCATGTCCTCATGCTTTACTTTGGCCCCTTTCTCCATTTTCTTACCCCACCACTACTTTTCCTCCAAGCAATCCTAGTTGTTGATCGAGCTTGATCTAACAGCTATCGTGCTTCCCGCCTCTTCTCCTTCTGCCATCTGTCTTCCACTACCGCACCCGATTAATCAATTTCTCCTTTTGGGCTTAACCCACATTGTCAATCTGAATCCCTCAGATTTGACGGTCAATAATCCATATCGCGTTCATTTCGCAGTCGAGGTTTAACAACCCATCTCCATGTGAAATAAGCGGTTTTGTTGAGTATGCGTGGCGGATACTAAGTAGAATCGCGTTCGTTTGGGCCAAAACCACTAACTGCCTATCTTCCACGCGATACCACCTGGTTTCACCCAAAACCACCTTCCTCCATTTCATGCCAAAAATTCAAATTTCCGTCCTTTCTCCTGATTCCACCAATGAAACCCCTCCTCCCATGCATATCCTTCCTCCTATGAACACTGCTCCAACGCCTTCGAACTCCTAAAGCAGTTTAATCCACAAAAAATGCAGGTTTTAAACTAAAAATATTGTTTATTTTTGTAGGTTTAATGGCGGCCTGAGCTCGAAAGGTCACCCCACAATCAATATAAGTGGAAAAAATCCTGGATGATGATCCAAAAGGCCAGAAATACGAAGAAAAGGAGGGACGAAGGTTCAGTTCGAAAGACAAAATTGGTGAGTCATGACCATCAATGGAATCGAGAAACCCCTGCACACAGAAAACCAAAGAAGATCAGTAAAAGAAGGAAGAAATAGAGGATGGAGATTAGCAGTAGTGATTAAAGATAAAAAATCAAGACTAAAGGTCGAAGGATAAAGAGTTAAGGATAAAAACAGTTGTTTAAAGAAGAAAAAGAGAAAAATACAATTGAAGAAGAAATAATAAAGGACATATTAATGTTAAAAACCTAAGATACAGTTTATTGATTAAATCAAGAAAAATCAGACCAAAGGCAACCTCGAATAAATCAAAATGAAACAGTTATTCACTCAAAAGATCTAACTCCACCTATATCATGCCTCCTGTCTATAAAGGAAATTAACAGTTATTACACAGTTAGAAGATATTTTTATCTGTCAAGGCAGTTATTGTCATAGTTAAAAATAGGCCTTAAAGTCAAACTTTTCACCTATTCTCCCTTAGAAGTTAAGACAGAGTTATTGAAACAGAGAAGTAGCTGTAGAAATTCTTGCCTTAAGCCTTGCATGGTTTTCAAGGTCAGGAATGCATTTACTCTGTAATAAGTGACACTCAAACCCTAGATAAGTTCCACCTCCTCATTTGTAGCATAAATACTGCATTGGAATTCATTGTATTGTTGGCATTTGATGGCTCTTTGAAGTAATACATAGTCCTGTTGAAGTTGAGAAAAAATTGGTGTTTTGGAACTTGTGGATGTCTTGACCTGTTTATTGATAGAGAAGGCTAGATCATTAGATCCATGAGCTTGGCTATTGGTGAATTACTCTAAATCTGTTATTGTTATTTCCTATTTCATTATGTTTCATCATTCTCTGTTGCAGTAGAGTAAAAGGTTTATGTTAAGAAATGTCTTCTGAAAGCACCTTAGTCCTGTTTACTCTTCACTGTCTAAATGTTTTATTCTGCTAGGAAATTTTAGAGAATTCTTAATTTCTCTCTAGAACCCCTATGCTTGTTTATTTCTTAAATAGCTCAATACAGTTGGTCTCAAGAATGATTTATGGTTTTCCCTGCTTACTTGCTGCCACTCGAAAATTGTTTCTGAAGTCTCCCTTCAAAGTACCATTGTTTAAAGTCTACCAAATAGGTTTTTTTTCTGATCATACCTTTTGTACTTGCTTAAGTAATTGTTTTGAAGGTCTTTCTGACTGTAATCAACGATTTTTAGGAGTTCCCTCTTCTATGAATGAAGTTATTTTTGAATCTTGAATGTTTCTTATCCTTGAAGGTGAAATCACTAGAAGTTAAATGAGTTTCTCGCCTTCTACATTTCATTGGAGAAGTTTGTCTTGGAATTATTATTTGCTGAAGTTTGGTTTGTAGAATTTATGGTTAGCTCTGTCTATTGAATGCCTCTTTATGTTTAGATAATGTTTTAAGTCCCTTTGTTGAGAATTACATATAATTAAGGATTCTTAATTTCCCTTAGTTCTACTTTTCATTCTAAAACCCTTAATGTTCATTTAATTTCACCTGAAAGACCTTAAAGATCCACTGGACAAGTTAGATTTTCCTTTTGATACCCCTGATCCATTGTCTGACTTTCCATGACTTTCATTTGACTCCATTTCCCATGACTTACGAATTTCCTCTTTCTATTTATGTTGCCTAGATCATCATGTCCAACCAAACAATCAAAACAAACTCATACTTAATAACTAGCCTAAAATCAACCCTTAAAAAGAAAACAAGTCTTACCTTTGCAAACAATTGAGAGATCCCTCTCTGAGACTAGAAAGGCTAGGTCCTAGAACTCTAAAGATTGGTTTTGATGTTGCCTTGTCACTTGGTATCCCAGTCTTCCAAATCACAATACCAAAACATAATGGCGATAACGGTGGGACCAGTAGTACATAGTAGCCTAGCAAGCCCTTATAGACTCATTTGTCCTTCAATTTACCTTAGAAAATCAGCAGATAAGCCATAGAGTAGACTCTATTTGGTTCACCATCTTAGCTAAATGATGAATCAGGTATAGGACACTCTTACAAACCATAAAACCATATAAAAACTCAGAAAACCAAAAACATTTCAGATTGGTCTTTGAAATACTTATTGGTTGTGGACCATAAAACATTTTACCTCCACAAAAGCTAAAAATTTCCACCTTGCGAATCCATTAGCCCCAGTAGGCCTATTACCTCACTAGTACTCCATATTTCCTTAGGATTGTGTTAACCAGCCCTAAAGAAGTTTAGAAGTCTAGTCCCATAATTTAGAAGTACATTAAACACTGAGAGAGGTCAACCTTTGAAAACAGTCCTTAAGCTTTTAGCCTCTCCAAATTTTTAAATTGAAATATGGCTTCACATAGGATCTATACCAGATATCATCTAGACCCTAATCCTCCTAAAATAGTTGATGATCCAGAAAAGATCTTGTGGAAAACTTCTAGATTTGGAAATTTAACTACTGTTAGGACTATCCAAAGATAAAGATTTGTCGCTGAGAACCTTACAGTATTAAAAGATCCTCACTTTGACTTGCCTCATACAAATAAATTATTTAGAACCAAGTCATATAGTGATATAGACCAAGCTGACCTTGGGCCCACAGATTTGCAGCAGGGCTCCAGTAGAGAAGCCTCACCTTCTACTCCACCTGATTCTCAATTTCTCCATCACTTCAGTTCCTTTCATAACAAATTTGCTCAAAATCAGTTTGCTGGACCAAGTGTTTCCTCCACTCCCATTCACACATCCACTGTTCAAAACACTCCATTTTAGCCCACATTTCCTCTTGTAAACCCACCTCTTGTAAGTCCCCCATTATTTCCTACCATGGCAGCATGCTATGCTCCACTAGTGTTACCACAACCTTTGGTTCCTTTACCAAATGATTATCAGAATAGAACTCCCCATTTCACTGGAAATGAATCTACTAATACCCAACGTCATGTAGATAAAATGGATGATGCTTTTGATTATATGGAAATAGAAGAAAAGACCAATAAGATGAGAATATTTACCCAAATTTTAGGAGGAGAAGCCAAGACATGGTTTAAAAACTTAACTCCTAATAGCATAAATGATCTCCCTTCTTTATACCAAACATTCATAAACAAATGGGAAATAAAAAATAATCCTCTCCAAATCCTTTCAGAATATAGCAATCTCAAAAGAGACATAGGGGAAAGTGTTCAAGCTTATTACACTAGATTCAATAGTGTCTACAATGCACTTCCCCCAAACATGAAACCTCCACTAGGCCTAGCCTTAGCTAAATTTTCTGAAGGCTTTGATCTAGACATGGCTTACCAGCTAAGAGAAAGAGACTCCTTAACCTTAGAAGATATGTAAAGGGGAGCCATAAGTGTAGAGGCAAATCTGATTGAGAAAAGAGCTAGGTTGAAATCAGAGAAAATAGTTACATACAAGGATGAAACAATGGCATCAACCTCATCATCTAATGCCAAAATTGACAACCAAGTAAGGGCAATGGAGAGAATTCTTGAAAAGATAAATATAAATGATAGAGTGCCTCCTAGAGAAAACCAAACCAACCCCCAAAACAGAAATAGAAATTCAAATTTCAGAAGAGAACCTATGCAAGATAGACAAAGAGACAATGATCAGCAAAGTAGGCCTCCCTTCCAACAGAATTATGTAGATCAAGAGGAAGAAAGGGAAACCAAAAGGTTGGAAGAAAATCATGTAAATTTAATAGGATCTGATAGTGAGAATGATGCTTTTCTCACTGAAGAGGAACAAGGGTTCTTCTCCTTAGAACAAACTAACACGACCTATGAGAATTATGAAGATTATAGATTGGGGTTTGAAAATGCAATAATGGAGGTCCACAAAAAATATGATCTTAGAAGCAAAGGGAATCCAGAAATTTCAAATGATATAAACACTAATACTGCTGTTAGGAAAACTTCAGAAAATCAGCCTAAAAGGACAACAAATAATATCAACACAGTGGCCAAGATAGTTGATCTAAACAAAAAGAGCCAACAAAGTGTTGAGCAAAGTTGCCCTAGTACTTCTGCTAGTAGCCCTAACAAATCTGTCCTAATTACCAGTCCTAATAAACCTCAGCAAATCAGAATCATTGAAAAGACTACATGGGACAAAACATATGTAAATATCTCAAAATCATTAGTCCCTTCCAGCCTTGAGGGTGAGATTTCCAATATCAAAATTAGCATACCTCTAACTAAATTAATAACCCAGGATGCATATAAGAACCAAGTTTTGAAAGCTTTGAATATAGGCAGTGATACTGATACTTTGAACTTGACAGATGACAAACTAGAATTGTTGTTTGGTCCTGAAGTGAAGGAAAATACCAAGAAGGGGTTGTCCTTCCCTTCTATGTTAGCTTGAACATACATGATAAGATCATGCACAATGCCATGCTAGACTCGAGTGCTTCTCATAACCTTATGACCAAAGTAGTGATGGAAAGCCTAGACCTAGAAATTACTAAACCATATAGGGACCTGTATTCCTTTGATTCAAGTAGAGTCAAATGCTTGGGCCTAATCAAAGATTTATGTGTCAACTTGTCACAAATTCCTGCTAAAGGTCTAGTTATGGACATAGTAGTAGCTGACATTCCCCCAAAGTATGGCATGCTTCTATCTAGATCATGGGGAGCCAAAATTACGGGGAGCCTTCAAATGGACATGTCCTATGCCACCATCCCAGTATTTAACCAAAATAGAAGATTATACAAGGAATCCCATATGAAATATATGGTGAGAAATATAGATAGGCCCAACAACACTCCTATCTACTCCATTCATTCAAATCTAGACTACTTTATCTTGTATAATGAAGATGAAATCAGCAAACAAGAAAAGGAAAACAAGAAAGAATTCAGTCCACCAGAACAGTCAAATTTGCCCTCAACTCAAACACATAACAGCTCAAACCTTAGCAGCCTTGAACAGCACATGGAAAGCGAAAATGAAATAAAAACATTGTGAGAAATGAACTTTGATGGCTCTTGCAACAAAACAAGTTCTGGAGCAGGTGTATGGATACAAAATATAAACAAAGGTCATTCTTATAAACTTGATTTTCTATGCAGAAATAACATTGCAGAGTATGAAGCCCTCCTCCTTGGCCTACATTTTCTCAAAGACTTAGGAGCCAAGAAAATATCAGTCCAAGGAGACTCAGAACTGATTAGTAGGCAAATAAACGGGGAGTATTCAACTAAAAACCCAAGATTAAGAGAATATAGGAATGCTGCCCTTGAGCTCTTAAAAACCTTTGAAAAATATGAACTCACCTTCATTCCTAGAGCTCAAAACCACCTTGCAAATGAACTTGCCTTTTCTGCCATCAATTGCCAAATACCACAGATAAATGAACAATTCAATGTCAAAGTAAAAAACAGACCTGCAGTCCCTGACAATGAAGACTATTGGCAAGTGTTTGAAGGCGACAAACACATAGATGATTTTCTGCAATCAAGGAATGATTTTTCCATACCAACCCCTAGCTTAAGCCATGAAGAAAATTGTTTTAAAGAAAAACAAATCCCTAAAGCAGAGTTGTCCTCTTTTGTTGATATAAATCAATTTGAAAATCTTTTTAAGACAGAATCATTTGACAATCCAGAAAAAAATGACCTTGAGGTTTTACAATGCAAAGATGATATAATACCAAGGGGCCTTACACCACTAGAAGAGCCTTTTGATTTCAATGATGTAGCCAAAAAACAAAAGATGGAGCCTACATAAACCAATGTAGAAGAACATAACATAGGCAGCCCAATTGAACCCAAAATGATCAAGTTATCTAGCAACCTTCTAGCTCATATCAAGAAGAAATATATTGAACTTTTCAAAGAGTTTGGATATGTGTTTGCATGGGGGTACAAAGATATGAAATCATATGATACCAGCATCATCCAACACAAAATTCCTCTTAAGGAAAATCAGAGACCTTTAAAAAAAAAACTAATAAGGATAAACCCTATCTTATTATATTTAGTTGAAAAAGAGATCAAGAAGATGTATGATTCTGGGAGCATAGTTCCCCTTAGATACTCACAGTGGGTTTTCAATCTATTATCTGTTAGGAAGAAGACTAGGGAAATCAAGCTTTGCATTGACTTTAGAAATCTGAATAGAGCCTCCCTGAAAGATAATTATCCCTTGCCTAAAATGGACCATATACTTCAAAAGGTGGTTGGGTCTAGAAGAATATCGCTGTTGGATGGGTTCTCAGGCTACAATCAAGTATTAGTCCTCCCAGGTGATCAACGTAAAACTGCCTTTACTACACCTTGGGGTACATTCATGTATGTCAAAATTCCATTTGGTTTGATGAATGCAGGGGCCACCTTCCAAAGGGCCATGGACATTGCCTTCTCATAAGACATAGGCTATTTTATAATCATTTACCTTGATGACATTACTATTTTCCAAAACTGATAAGGAACATCTGATTCATTTAAGAAAAGTTTTTGAGAAATCTAGAAAATATGGCTTATCCTTGAATCCCAAAAAGACACTCATTGGTCTCCAAGAAGGAAAGCTTCTTGGTCACATAATTTCTGAACAGGGATCAAAATATACCCTAAAAGGATTGATGGCATATTGAGAATCAACCATCCCATGAACCTCAAAGAATTACAATCTTTCATTGGGAAGATTAATTTTTTGAGGAGGTTCATCCCCAACCATGTTGAGCTATTAAGGAATATCACAAACATGCTTAAGAAATAGGTAGTTGTTAAATGGCAATGCAGGCTAAACAGTCATTTGAACTAGTGAAACAAGCTTTAACTCAAACACCAATTCTTATCAGTCCTGATTTCACCAAGGATTTCTATATCTTTTCTTTTGCATCTGAATTTACAATAGCTGCAGTATTGTTGCAAAAGAATACTATGGGGCAAGAACAACCAATATCCTTTTTTATTAGGGCCTTAAGAGATGCTCCACTCAAATATAACATCATGGAGAAATAGTCCTTAGCCTTGGTAAAAGCATTGAAATACTTCCGAGTCTACATTTTACATTCTCATATCATTGCTTTTGTCCCACATACAGTTGTCAAGGATATTCTAAGTCAAGACCCTGATGGCAAAAGGGGAAAATGGATTTCTATTATTTTAGAATATGACTTAGAAATTAGGCTTACCAAACTAATTAAAGGATAGGGATTAGCAAAACTCACGGCAGAATCAAATCTCCAAGAATTAGATATAAACATGGTTGATGTTTTAGAAGAAACAAAAGAATTCACAGCTCCATATATTGAAGAAACATTTGTGAATTCACCTTGGTATGTTGATATCATATATGTGCTACAATATCTAAATACCCCTCCTTCTCTATCAAAAACTAAAGCTATATTTTCAAAACAAAAGGCTTTAAATTATTGTATTTTAGATGGGGTTCTATATTGGAAAAATACTGTTGGAATACTGCTTAAATGTTTGCTTGAGATTGATGTAGGAAAAATCATGCATGAGCTGCATGAGGGAGAATGTGTAGGACACCATTACTGGAATACTACAACAAATAAAATCCTTATAGTTGGATAATATTGGCCCACACTTTTCCCAAATACTCAGAAACTAGTCATAACTTGCCATAAGTGTCAAATCTTTGATGGCAAGAGAAAACTCCTACCTTTACCCTTGCATCCCATCAGTGTTGAGGCTACCTTTTAACAATGGGGTTTAGATTTCATCAGGGAAATTCACCCATATTCATTTTCCCAACATAAGTGGATCCTTACTGCCACTAACTATTTCACCAAATGGATAGAGGCCATACCTTCTAGGAATGCCACTGACTCTGTCATTATCAAGTTCCTTGTAACCAACATACTGTCCAGATTTGGTTGTCCTAGAAAAATCATTACAGACAATGCTGCTGCCTTCAAATCCAAGAAAATGATTGACTTCTGCTATAAATAACATATCACTTTAGGACATTCCACAACCTACTATCCTCAAGGAAATGGATTAGCTGAATCCTCCAACAAAATCCTTGTCAATATTATAAAAAAACTGTTGGAACAAAATCAGAAGTCATGGCATAGTAAGCCAATTCATGCTTTATGGGCTAATAGATTAACCACCAAGAAATCAATTAATATGTCTCCCTATTAGCTGGTTTATGGCATGGATGTTGTCTTCCCAACATCTTTAGGAGTTCCAGTCATGAAACTTCTCCAAGAAGTGCAATCTGAAGAAAATGACATGCATAGAAGGCTAAATCAGACGATTCATTTATAGCAGACAAGAGAAGAAGTGTACAAAAGGACACAGACAGTTCAAGAAAACATCAAGAATATATTTGACAGAAGAACCAAAGCTAATGATTTTCAAGTTGGAGATACATTTTTGAAGTGGGATTCAAGGATGCAAGATAAAGGCAAACATGGAAATTTTGAGAATCTATGGAAAGGGCCTTATATCATTCACTCAATTAGGGGTCATAATGCTTTATTTTTGGAAGGACTGAATAGAGAAGAACTTTTTGAAGGTCCTGTTAATGGCACGATGCTTAAACATTATTTCTGTCAAGAGTCCTAGATTCAAAGGATTTCATTCATTATACATAACATAGCATAAGAAAAATCAAAGAATGTACAAAAACAATAAAAGAAAAGGAAAAGAGGGCAAATTCAAAAGAGGTAGAGCCCCATACCCAAAAAAAATATTTTTCTGAAAGTGTGCAAGTCTAAATGCCACTGCTGATTCAAAATGATATCTAGTTCAGTCATCTAGCCTAATCATGGCTGAACATGCTTTAAATTTATGTTGATAAGATAGTAGAAACATTGATTGATAAGATTATTTCAGACTTAACTTGTCAAGAAGAATAGATTAGGAGAATATGAAGATTTTGGTTCCACATGCTCAAAACAAAACCAAAGAGATAGATAAGAATGCATTACTAATGACAAATCATAGCCTTATATTTCTGAAATCACTTTATGCAAATAACGTTTGTGTGCAGCTTGTTCCAAATGCCACAACCATGGTTGATCAGACTGACCAATCCTGATTTGGACCATGCTTTAAATTTTCATGTTAAATAGCTAGAGAATCAAGATTGCCAAACAGTTTAAATCTTGGCAGTCAGTTGGTAGAGGTAGGAAATAAAAAGAGTTCAACAGTTTAATCTAGACTCTTGGAAGAAATAAGGATAAGATTAGATATTTATTTTCTGTTTTCAAAAATAAAATTTCAAAGAGTTTGCTAGTTGAAATGCACTCAAAGAAGAGAAAATGCTAGGACAAGTACGATGGGGTAGGTAGATATGTTGTTTAAAGAAAATCACAGATTGCAGATTATTGAAAGATTGTTATTTCAGAGGAATACCAGCATAAGGAAAGAGAGGGAAATCTGCCCAATGGAAAGGAACTGGTCTGCTGAAACTCAAAGATTCATTTTCTAAGGTTCTTGACACCCCCAAGGAGTTGCCCTCCCCAAGTGGAGCCACTGTTAGCCATCAATAAAAGTTTGTCATATCAAATGATGGCTAAATAAGTCCTTAGATTCCCCAAAACAATCTTTTTATGAAAAAACTTGTGAGTTTTGGAAATCTCACTAGTTCATTATCCTCAAAGTTATCCATTTACTAAAATCTTCACTCAAACCTTCTAATTTATCCTACTATTTACAAAAAGAAACTGATTTCAAAACATTCTCCATCATTTTAATTTCAAGACTCCTTCCCTTTTCCATTTTTGATCCTATCTTAACAGTCCTTTTCCCCCTCTGAAAATCCCATTTCCCCTCATTTATCCTCCATTCCCCTAAAAACGCCTTTTAAACCATAAAAACCTCTTTGAATTTTTTAAAAATACCCTTTTTTACCCTATCGGAAGTCTCCAAAAAGTCTTAAAACACCCTTTTTAGGCCTAAGTCCGACCATTTTGTAAAGACAGGCTTTTAAGCCCTTTTTTGGCTTAAGCATCAGCCCCCTCCGCATATAACCAGGGACCGTGACCACCCGTTGTCTTATTAACCCCTTCATTTCTCAAAACCCGCAGTCCTATCTCTTCCCCACAGGATCATGTCCTCGTGCTTTAATTTAGCCCTTTTCTCCATTTTCTTACCCCGCCACTGCTTTTCCTCCAAGAAATCCCAGCTGTTGATCGAGCTTGATCTAACGGCTATCACACTTCCCGCCTCTTCTCCTTCTGCCATATATCTTCCAATACCGCACCCGACCGATTTGTTTCTCCTTTCGGGTTTAACCCACACTATCGATCTGAATCCCTCAGATCTGACGGTCAGCATACCATATCGCATTCATTTCGCGGTCAGGGTCTAACAACCCATTTCCATGCGAAATAAGCAGTTTTCCTTAGGATGCGTGGCAGTTGGTGAGTGGAATCGCGTTTGTTTGGGCCAAAACCACTAACCACTATCTTTTGCGCGATACCACTTGGTTTCGCCCAAAACCGCCTTCCTCCATTTCACACTGAAAATTCAAATTTCCATCCTTTCTCTTGATTCCACCCATGAAACCCCTCCTCCTATGCACATCCTTCCTTCTCTGAACATTGCTCTGATGCCTCCAAACTCTTGAAGTAGTTTAATCCACAAAAAATGCAGGTTTTAAACTAAAAATATTGTTTATTTTTGTAGGTTTAATGGCGGCCTGAGCCCGAAAGGTCACCCCACAGTCAATATAAGTGGCAAAAATCCTGGATGATGATCCAAAAGGCCAGAAATATGAAGAAAAGGAGGGACGAAGGTACAATCCAAAAGACAAAATTGGTGAGTCATGACCATCAATGGAATCAAGGAACCCCTGCACATAGAAAACCAAAGAAGATCAGTAAAATAAGGAAGAAACAGAGGATAAAGATTAGCAGCAGTGATTAAAGATAAAAAAATCAAGACTAAATGTTGAAGGATAAAGAGTTAAGGATAAAAATAGTTGTTTAAAGCATAAAAAGAGAAAAAGACAATTGAAGAAGAAATAATAAAGGACAAATTAATGTTAAAAACCTAAGACACAGTTTATTGATTAAATCAAGAAAAATCAGACCAAAGGCAGCCTCGAATAAATCAAAATGAAACAGTTATTTACTCAAAATATCTAACTTCCACCTATATCATGCCTCCTGTTTATAAAGGAAATTAACAGTTAGTACACAGTCAGAATATATTTTTATTTGTCAAGGCAGTTATTGTAATAGTTAAAAATAGGCCTTAAATTCAAACTTTTCACCTATTCTCCCTTAGAAGTTAAGACAAAGTTATTGAAACAGAGAAGTAGTTGCAGATATTCTTGCCTTAAGCCTTTCATGGTTTTCAAGTTCAGGAATGCATTTACTCTGTAATAAGTGACACTCAAACCCTAGATAAGTTCCACCTCATTTGCAGCATAAATACTACATTGGAATTCATTGTATGGTTGGAATTTGATGACTCTTTGAAGTAATACATAGTCCTGTTGAAGTTGAGAAGATATTGGTGTTTTGGAACTTGTGGATGTATTGACCTATTTGTTGATGGAGAAGGCTAGATCATTGGATCCCTGAGCTTGGCTCTTGGTGAAGTACTCTAAATCGGTTATTGTTATTTCCTGTTTCATTATGTTGCATCATTCTCTGTTGCAGTAGAGTAAAAGTCTTAGGCTAAGAAATGTCTTCTGAAAGCACCTTAGTCATGTTTACTCTTCACTGTCTAAATTTTTTCTTCTGCTAGGATATTTTAGAGAATTCTTAATTGCTCTATGTAACCCTTATGCTTGTTTATTCCTTAAATAATTCAATACAGTTGGTCTCAAGAATGATTTATGGTTTTTCCTGCTTACTTGCTACCACTCAAAAACTGTTTCTGAAGTCTCCCTTCAAAGTACCATTGTTTAAAGTCTGCCAAAGAGTTTTTGTTCCAATCATACCCTTTGTACTTGCTTAAGTAATTGTTTTGAAGGTCTTTATGACTGTAATCAAAGATGTTTAGGAGTTCCCTCTTATATGAATGTCGTTATTTGTGAATCTTGAATGTTTCTTATCCTTGAAGGTGAAATCACTGGAAGTTAAATAAATTTCTCGCCTTCTATATTTCATTGGAGAAGTTTGTCTTGGAATTATTATTTGTTGAAGTGTGGTTTGTATAATTTATGGTTAGCCCTGTCTATTGAATGCCTCTTTATGTTAAGATAATGTTTTAAGTCCCTTCGTTGAGAAGTACATATAATTAAGGTTTCTTAATTGCCCTTAGTTCTACTCATTAGGGGAATTTTGAGGTCTAAAATGGGCCTCCTAAGGAAATTATAAAATAATAGTGGGAAAAATCAAATAAGATTTGATGACAACATCAAATTTTCGAGGGAAAAATGGAAAAACTACTTTTTCAAGTCATATTTTCAACTTATCTCCCAAAGTTTTTACTCAAATTTCGAGCGGGAGTACTCGTTAGATGCGAAATTTAATTCCCCATCCAAGGAGTACCCATGTTGCATACTTTCGATGGGTCCTACTACATGAAAAATGAGAAATATATAAAAAGATGTGATTACAATCACATTTTTTTATGTATTTCTCATTTTTTGTGTAGTAGAGTTCATCGAAAGTATGAAACATGGGTACTCCTTGGATGAGGAATTAAATTTCGCATCCAACGAGTACTCCCGCTCAAAATTTGAGTAAACATTTTGGGAGATAAGTTGAAAATATGAGTTGAAAAAGTAGTTTTATTATTTTATTATTTTTTAATATTTTTACCCTTTTATTTAAAAAATGGTGAATCATCTCCCATGGTTGACATCATCATCTTGAATCCTATTGGTTGTTATAAAGTTTATTTTTGTTGTACATTTTTCTTAGGAGGCCCATTTTAGACCTCAAAATTCCCCTAAAATGGGAAAACCCTTAATGTCATTTCATTTCACCTGAAAGACCTTAAAGATCCACTCACCAAGTTATATTTTCCCTTTGATACCCCTGATCCATTGACTGACTTTCCATGACTTTCATTTGACTCCATTGCCCATGACTTAGGAATTTCCTCTTTCTATTTATGTTGCCTAGATCATCATGTCCAACCAAACAATCCAAACAAACTCATACTTAATAACTAACCTAAAATCAACCCTTAAAAAGAAAACAAGTCTTACCTTTGCAAACAATTGAGAGATCCCTCTCCGAGACTAGAAAGGAGAGGTCCTAGAACTCTAAAGATTGGTTTTGATGTTGCCTTGTCACTTGGTATCCCAATCTGCCAAATCATAGGACCACAACACTATCTATGCTCTTTGTTCATCATACCCAAGCAAAACAAACAACAAAACATTGTACTTAAATAACTAGCCTAAAACCAACCCTACAAAGCAAACAAGCACATATATTTTGCAAACAAATAGAGAGATCCCTCTCTGAGTCTAGGTAGGCTAGGTCCTAGAACTCTAAAGACCGGTTCCATGTTGCCTTGTCATTTGGTATGCCAATCTGCCAAACCACGAGACTCGAACAATGTCCTTAGGGTTGTTTTTCTTCTCATTGATGATTTCTGTATGTGTCTTCCTTACTTTTCCCTTGACTACCTTCTTGAGAGGCATTTTCATTTTCTCTCATGCTAGTGTCACTGTCAAGATTTTCATGATTGTCGTCCTCCGTATTTGCAGCATTAGAGGTGTCTTCATAATTTCTTTGTACATTTGTATCTTCATGACTATCCTCCTCTTCATAATTTGGCCCACTGTCCTCACTTTCAAATTATGCCTCTGTCTCTACATCTTCATTCTCTGTATTATTGCTTGCATTTTCTGTGGGGTCACTGTCAGAGGCATCTTCATTGTTTTCTTCATCTTTGTTGTGCCTACTTTCTTTGCCCTCAGAATTTGTTTCTTCATCATGACTGCTTTGTTCATGAGCACTATCATGATCTTCTTCTTCACCATGGCTCTCGTTTTCTGCCTCATTATGTGTGTCTATACCCACACTGATTTTCCCACTATATTCACTTTCAAACTCTACCTCTTCTTGACTGCTAACGTTTTATGTGGGGTCACTGTTAAAGGCAGTTTCATTAGTCTCTCCTTTACTTTGATTTTCACTTTCTTGACTCCTATCTTCATCTTTGTCACTGCAAATTTTATCACTGCTATTTGGCTCACTGTTTTCTTCTTTACCTTCATCTACCTCCTCTTCAAAATCTGCCTATGTACTTGGGCTGTCATTGACTTCCTCATCCTCATTTAGCTCGCTTCCTTTTCCTTCTTGATCACTTTCTGTTTCACTACTTTTGTCATTACTTTCTTTTTCATCAACCTCTTTGTCATCACTTTCTTCACTTACACTTTCCTCTTTTTCATCACTTTCTTCATGACTGCCATGTTCATCTTGGTCATCAATTTCTTCATGACTGTCATTTTCATCTTGGTCACTGTTTTCTTCCTCTTTGTCATCACTATTTTATTTTTTACCTTCTTCATTATTTAGCCCACTGCTTTTGTCACTGTATTCTTTACTGCTTTCATCTGCCTCCTATTCACTGTCTTTGGTATCTTCTCCATCATTTTCATTTTCATTTTCCTCTTCTTCATCACTTTTTTCTTCTCCTTTACTGTCATTTTCTTCCTTGTCACTGCTTTCTTCATGTTCTGAGAATTTAGGGGAAGGTGAGAGAGGGAGGTTTGTTTGGGGAGAGGATTCATGTGAAGAGGATGAATCATGGTCAGTGGAGGGTGATGGGGGTGTGGAAGGAGGAAGTTGAGATGATGATGGTAAACTTTGCAGAGGAAGAGGCTGTGGGTTTGTGAAAACACCATGGGCGATGAAAACTTCCCATGGGATGCCTTGTTACTCTAATTGGTGTAAGACAATCATTTTGATGAGGGAATGATGGAAAAGACTTGACATTTGTTGGGAGGGAGGCCTTTTTTGCACAATTGATGACATTTTATCAATACTTTTACAAAGGTAGTAGGGAAAATGGAGCAGTTTGGCCTTAGTAAAATGCATGAGAAGTCTTATGTGGTAGGAATAGATCCTAGAAAACCTACCCTCACAGGTGAAGTATTTCATAATGATCTTCATCAAAGGAGCATACCTTTCCAACAAATGAGAAAGGGGGAAAATGGTTTTTCAATTAGCTTGGAAACTTGGTTTTAAGAAGGGATGATAATGGCTTAGGTCCAGATGCACCTGTTTGAACCATTTCTCCCCCATGCAAGGTATTCCCGTGGCCATAGAGATTTCATTGGTGGTCAGCTCAAAGTCCACTCCAGCTAGATGTACATGGTGGTCATGGAGGTTAAGGATAAAAATTTTGGTCAATTGAGGGTGACTTTGGACTTTCTACACTTTCTCACAAAACTCATAGCATCCTACTTCTTGGAAATAAGAAACTATAGTAGGTGATCAGGTGATCATGTCCAAATTGAAAAAAAGCCCAAAAATGAAATTGTTCAGAATTGGTTTCAATCTGAATGACCAAAAAGGCCTCGTCGCTACGATTCTAGCACCGTGAATGAGACTCAAATCCGACATCGTATGTGAAATTTATGAAGGTTTGAAGTCTCCAGTAAACTCCAAAAGCCAGTGGACCAAATTTGACCTTTTGACTTTGGAAAAATTAAAAAAATGAATATTCCAAAGAATATTATAGCAATATTCCTCTGAATATTCCATAGTGGCGAATGGGAATTTGACAAGTGGCTTCTCCTTATTTGATGTTGGGTTTACTGTGAAAATTTGGGCCAATCATGGGCTGCCACGTGGTAGGCCCGGAGGCTGCCACGTGGCCCCAGGTTGCAGTTGAAAGGCACATTAAAAATTTTGTTGCACTCCGCCAAATTCGAATGCGGGTCTAGTCCCCGCAAGAACAAGCGCCTGACCAACCCGTCTATACATTAGTACTTAACATATTAATAAGCCCGCTCATTGTTAAGGTTTGAAATAGTTTGGGGCAAAAAAAAAAGGGGCTAGGCCCTTAGGGATGGCCCGGATGTCATACAACCAAACACTGGTGACCAGGGGCTAACAGCGACGGAAAAGTTTATTCGATGGTTAACAAACATAATGTGACCACTTCTTAAAATAAATGTTGCGGTTAGTAATGCGGGTTAAGCAGCTGTTAGTGCGAGGGTGGTCACATGCCACCCCAACTAACATTTAATTTGACATTAACTATCTCTGCCCAGTTTGGAGCGACTCCGCTATTTTCAGCCAGTTTTCCAAAATTAGCGCTTCTATCTGTAGTTTCGCCACATTTGGTGGAGTTTGTTTAGGGAATATTGGGCAAAATTGGTTTTGGCCATATCTCCCTCAATATTGAACCAATTTGGATGAAATTTTAGTCAATTTTGGGTTTCTTGAGCATTCTGGAGTGTTTGGGATAGGTTGCAGAGCAAACAGAGGTGTTATTCAGCCACTGCTTCTTTAGGAAAGAGGAAAGGGCCACTAGGGCCATTAAGAAGATGGAGCTGTATTGGGTTGTACTTCACTGTTTGAGGTGAAACAAAAGCCTTTTTTAGCTTAAATCTATCTTCTGAAGTCAAATTCACAACTTGTTTTGGCTGTTTAGGCCTATATTTCACTGTATAACCATTTTGAGCAACTTAATAGAGCAAGTACATGCCCATTGGGAGCCTTGGACCCGACAGATGTAACCTAGGAGGGGTGAACTGCCTCATTAGTTTGTTGTTTTATGCTATGGTGCATTTATCTTGCTATGTATTTCTAATATAATATGTTAAATAGTAAAATTAACTAACATTTTCTCACACAAAAACTCAGAAACAATTACCAAAAACATTTTGTTTAACTTTCAAGACATGGAGAACACTTTTCACACTAAATTAAATGGAAACGGATACTTTGCATAGCATTAAAAATAGTTCCATTTCCAGATTAGTTGGTATCAGAGCTTAGGATTTGAGCATTAGAAGCTAGACTTTTACTCTGCATTTGCTCTTGTGCAAAGATATAGTTGATTGTTTGCAAGTTTTGATGCTTACTAGGCTTAAACTCAAGAGAGGTGAAGGACACTTGGTTAGTGCAAAAAGTAATCCTCAACCAAGAAGGGCCAGAGATCCACCTCCAAGAGTCATTGAAGAAGCCTCAAGCATGTCTTCAAGAGAAGGATAAGCTCTTGAAGACATTGATCCCAAAGAAGAGGAACGGGTGTTCCGAAAGGCTTTCCTAGGCATGACAGAGATGGTGAGGATACTCTACCAAGAAAGGAACGATAGGCTTGTAGAAGAAGGGTCTAGACACCAGAAAGAAGAAGAGGGTTCTTCAGGAGGAAATAAAAGTGATGACAAGTCAAAGAAAGGACATGGAGGAAATGGTGATCCACCATCACCATCTTCATCTTCTTCATCTACATCATCATCCTCAACTTCGGTGAATCAATCTCACAAGTCTAAAACCATTATTAAAAGTTCATTTTTAAAGCTTGATGTTAAATTTGAGTTGCCTATGTTTAATGGTGAGGTCAATGCAGAGAAAATTGACAATTGGATAAGACAGTTGGAAGTTTATTTGAGGATACAAATCCTTATTGAAGACGACACCAAGATTCAGTTAGCCTCTTTGAGAATGGAAGGAGTAGCATTAGTATGGTGGGAAGCCAAGACCAAGGATGAAATTAAAAAACATGGTAAGATCAATTTATCATGGGCTGAATTTATTTCTTCAATTAAACAATAATTTTATCCATTAGCTCATTTACAAAAGGCTATCATGAATTGGAAAAGTTTTAGAAAACTTAAGGGATAAAGTGTTCAAGATTACACTCAAGAGTTTAGAAGAAGGGCTTTATTACTTGGAATTTATTTGCATAGCCAAGAGACTTTGCTGAAATATATAGGTGGTTTATACAGCTATATTATACATACTATCCTTATGTTCAACCTACTAGTCTAGACGAGGTTTGTCTCCAAGCCACGCATTTAGAGGCTAGAGGTAAACAATATTTTGATGGGAATGAGGGAAGTGAATTTAAAGGCAAAGGTAGGAAAAGAAATGCAAACTCTAGGAAAGAAAAAGGAAAATTATTTTGTAAAAAATGTTTCAAAACAAGCCATGATGAAGACCATTGCTGGAAACTTCATCCGGAGCTGAAACCAGAAAAATTTAAAACCAAAGATAAGGCCAAAGAAAAGGGAAAAACGGTTGTAACTACTGAACAAGATTTAGGGTCTGAATTAGGTGATGAAAATAAAAGCATAGCCATGGTACTAAAGAACATAAAGGGGAAAGAGATTGTAAATGAAACAAAATGGACCATATACTTCAGAAGGTGGTTGGGTCTAAAAGAATATCACTATTGGATGGGTTCTTAGGCTACAATCAAGTATTAGTACTCCCAGGTGATCAGCATAAAACTGCCTTTACTATACCTTTTGGTACATTCATGTATGTCAAAATCCCATTTGGTTTGATGAATGCAGGGGCCACCTTCCAAAGGGCCATGGACATAGGCTTCTCAGAAGACATAGGCTATTTTATAGTCATTTACCTTGATGACATTATTGTTTTCTCCAAAACTGATAAGGAACATTTGATTCAATTAAGAAAAGTTTTTGAGAAATGTAGAAAATATGGCTTATCTTTGAATCCCAAAAAGACACTCTTTGGTATCCAAGAAGGAAAGCTTCTTGTTCACATAATTTCTGAAGAGGGAATCAAAGTAGACTCGAAAAGGATTGATGGCATATTGAGAATCAACCATCCCAGGAACCTCAAAGAATTACAATCTTTCATTGGGAAGATTGATTTTTTGAGGAGGTTCATCCCCAACCTTGCTGAGCTATTAAGGAATATCACAAACATGCTTAAGAAAGAGGTAGGTGTTAAATGGACAATACAGACTAAACTATCATTTGAACTAGTGAAACAAGATTTAAATAAACACCAATTCTTATCAGTCCTGATTTCACCAAGGATTTCTATATCTTTTCTTTTGCATATGAACATACAATAGCTGCAGTATTGTTTAAAAAGAATAATATGGGGAAAGAACAACCAATATACTTTTTTAGTGGGGCCTTAAGAGATGCTCCACTCAAATATAACATCATGGAGAAACATGACTTAGCCTTGGTAAAAGCATTGAAAGACTTCTGAGTCTACATTTTACATTTTTATATCATTTCTTTTGTCCCACATACAGTTGTCAAGGATATTCTAAGTCAAGACCCTGATGGCAAAAGGGGAAAATGGATTGCTATTACTTTAGAATATGATTTAGAAATCAGGCCTACCAAACTAATTAAAGGATAGGGATTAGCAAAACTCATGGCAGAATCAAATCTCCAAGCATTAGATATAGACATGGTTGATGTTTTAGAAGAAACAAAAGAATTCATAGCTCCATATATTGAAGAAACATTTGTGAATTCACCTTAGTATGCTAATATCATATATGTGCTACTCTATCTGAATACCCCTCCTTCTCTATCAAAAAATAAAGCTAGATTTTTAAAACAGAAGGCTTTAAATTATTGTATTTTTGATGGGGTTCTATAATGGAAAAATATTGTTGGAATACTGCTTAAATGTTTGCTTGAGATTGATGCGGGAAAAATCATGCATGAGCTACATGAGGGAGAATGTGGAGGACACCTTTACTAGAAGACTATAGCAAATAAAATCCGTAGAGTTGGATATTATTGGCCCACCCTTTTCCCAGATACTCAGAAAATAGTCATAACTTGCCATAAGTGTCAAATATTGGATGGCAAGAGAAAACTCCTACCTTTACCCTTGCATCCCATCAGTGTTGAGGTTCCCTTTCAACAATGGGGTTTAGATTTCATCGGGGAAATTAACCCATCTTCATCTTCCCAACATAAGTGGATCCTTACCGCCACTGACTCTTTCACCAAATGGATAGAGGCCATACCTTCTAGGAATGTCACTGATTCTGTCATTATCAAGTTCCTTGAAACCAACATACTATCCAGATTTGTTTGTCCTAGAAAAATCATTACAGAAAATGTTGTTGCCTTCAAATCCAAGAAAATGATTGACTTCTGCTATAAATACCATATCACTTTAGGGCATTCCACAACCTACTATCCTCAAGGAAATGGATTAGATGAACTCTCCAACAAAAGCCTTGTCAATATTATCAAAATCAGAAATCATGGTTTCGCCCAAAAATGCCTTCCTCCATTTCGCGCTGAAAATTCAAATTTCCATCCTTTATCATGATTCCACCCATGAAACCCCTCCTCCCATGCACATCCTTCCTCCTCTGAACATTTCTCCGATGCCCCTGAACTCCTGAAGCAGTTTAATCTACAAAAAATGCAGGTTTTAAACTAAAAATATTGTTTATTTTTGTAGGTTTAATGGCGGCCCGAGCGCGAAAGGTCACCCCATAGTCAATATAAGTGGAAAAAAGCCTAGATGATGATCCAAAAGGTCAGAAATACGAAGAAAAGGAGGGATGAAGGTTCAATCCAAAAGACAAAATTGGTGATTCATGACCATCAATGGAATCGAGGAACCCCTGCACACAGAAAACCAAAGAAGATCAGTAGAAGAAGGAAGAAACAAAGGATAAAGATTAGCAGCAGTGATTAAAGATAAAAATCAAGACTAAAGGTCAAAGGATAGAGAGTTGAGGATAAAAACAATTGTTTAAAGTAGAAAAAGAGAAAAAGACAATTGAAGAAGAAATAATAAAGGACAGATTAATGTCAAAAACCTAAGACATAGTTTATTGATTAAATCAAGAAAAATCAGAACAAAGGCAACCTTGAATAAATCAAAATGAAACATCTATTCACTCAAAAGATCTAACTGCCACCTATATCATGCCTCCTGTCTATAAAGGGAATTAACATTTATTACATAGTCAGAAGATATCTTTATCTGTAAAGGCAGTTATTGTAATAGTTACAAATAGGCCTTAAAGTCAAACTTTTCACCTATTCTCCCTTAGAAGTTAAGACAGAGTTATTGAAATAGAGAAGTAGTTGCAGATATTCTTGCCTTAAGCCTTGCATGGTTTTCAAGGTCAGGAATGAATTTACTCTGTAATAAGTGATACTCAAACACTAGATAAGTACCACCTCCTCATTTGAAGCATAAATACTGCATTGGAATTCATTGTATTGTTGGCATTTGATGACTCTTTGAAGTAATACATAGTCCTGTTGAAGTTGAGAGATATTGGTGTTTTAGAACTTATGGATGTCTTGACCTGTTTGTTGATGGAGAAGGCTAGATCATTGGATCCATGAGCATGGTTGTTGGTGAAGTACTCTAAATCTGTTATTGTTATTTCCTGTTTCATTATGTTTCATCATTCTCTTTTGCAGTAGAGTAAAAGTTTTAGGCTAAGAAATGTCTTCTGAAAGCACCTTAGTCCTATTTACTCTTCATTGTCTAAATGTTTTCTTCTACTAGGATATTTTAGAGAATTCTTAATTTCTCTCTAGAACCCCAATGCTTGTTTATTTCTTAAATAGCTCAATACAGTTGGTCTCAAGAATGATTTATGGTTTTCCCTGCTTACTTCCTACTACTCGAAAATTGTTTCTGAAGTCTCCTTCAAAGTACTATTTTTTAAAGTATTCCAAAGAGGTTTTGTTCCAATCATACCCTTTGTACTTGCTTAAGTAATTGTTTTGAAGTTCTTTATGACTATAATCAAATATGTTTAGGAGTTCCCTCTTCTATGAATGCAGTTATTTGTGAATCTTGAATGTTTCTTATACTTGAAGGTGAAATCACTGGAAGTTAAATAAGTTTCTCACCTTCTATATTTCATTGGAGAAGTTTGTCTTGGAATTATTATTTGCCTAAGTGTGGTTTGTAGAATTTATGGTTAGCCCTATATATTGAATGCCTCTTTATTTTCAGATAATGTTTTAAGTCCCTTTGTTTAGAATTACATATAATTAAGGATTCTTAATTTCCCTTAGTTCTACTTTTCATTCTAAAACCCTTAATGTTCATTTCATTTCACCTGAAATACCTTAAAGATCCACTAGCCAAGTTAGATTTTCCCTTTCATATCCTTGATCCATTGACTGATTGTAGCAGCGGAAGTTGTAGATTTGGTTACTGTAGCAGCAAGATTTGTAGATTTGTAGACTTAATAGCAAAAATAGTTGTATTTATAAAAATACACGAGGTATATATAATAATAAATATTTTATTAATATGATATATGACAGTTGAATGATTACAATGAGGTCCCGCTTTTATACCTATGCAGGTACCTTTTCATGAACAGGCATGTCTTTTAGACATGCCTTTTCAGTTACCTAATGACTACTTAACATAATCCTAACTGATTATTTAGTAATTAAATTTATTTGTATTTATTCTATTTTATTCTATTAATGACTATATTTATTACTTAAGTTATGAATTAGGTTCATAACATTGCCTCCTTCTCGAAAGGCTTTGTCCTCAAAGCTTAACTTTCGACAATTTCCTTTACTTCAGATTATCTGCTAGACACGTCATTCATCACTGGTACCTTGGCTTGTATAAATTCTCCAATAATGCTTCCTTGAGACTGGGTTCTCTCTCTCTATATATATATATAGTATTTAACTCCTTTATATGTATAATTTAACTTCCTTCTCTTTTTTGATAATGAACCTTTTCCTTTATTTGAATTTGTACTTCTATATATATATATATTTATTTATTTTTTAATATATATATATATATATATATATATATATATATATATATATATATATATATATATATATATATATATATATATATATATATATATATATAATAATTCATCGATACCCTGTTTGAAAAAAAGAAAAACGTTCACCGTATTAATTAAATGAACACACGTCCACCTGACCAAACGTTGTATCGAGCGGGAGCCACACCGTTTCCGTTTTCTTTTATTTTTTATTCACCGCATAAACAAGCCCGCACTGCACTTCCACATCTGTGGCTAAATACCCGACCGATTGTCCGAATGGGTTACTTGATCCAAACATTGTGAAATCCAATATTATTCGATCTTGAAATTTTCCACAAAAAGCCTTAGAAACCCCGATCTGCGCAGTTTTTTCTCCCGGCTTCTGAGGGTATGTTAACTTGTGGTTTGAACGCAGCACGAAGGCCACCAGAGGGATCTTGCGCTCTCTAGGCAGTATGTTGAACTTCCTGGTCCTAACCAGATCATCTCTCAGAGCCTTGGCGTTTGTTACGCAGGCACACATAATAATGGTGGTTGTCACAAAATAGTTTATGACGTCCAAATTTTCTGAAATTTCCGTTGATGTAACTCTAATGACAACGATGGCTAGTATAATGGTTTTTATCCCCAATAATGACACAGGCCACGCAAACAAAGAAATGCGGGCGTCCAGATCAGAATAAAAAACGTGGACAACCAGCCTCTGGATCTCCTTTGGAAATGTGGCACTAAAAAGCATGGTCTGCTTCTGGCCTGGTTGAGGCATGTCCATTTGTTGAACTATTTTATGGATTTGAGGCTCAAAACCCATGTCGAGCATACGATCAACCTCATCTAGAGCCAGGTACTGTACCACAGATAGTGACACTCTCGCTCGCTCAAGAAGATCCACCAGACGTCCAGGAGTTGCAAAAAGAATATCAACACCCCTCTCGAGCTCTCGCAACTGTTGATGAATTGGTGTACCTCTGTCGGTGGCGTTGCCGAGCAACTGAATGAGCCGGTTCTCCACCATTTCCTCAACCGTATTGTGGACGCTAGCAAGACTCGTAAGAGATATCAAAGTCTTAGAAGCGGCCTCTATGTTTCGTCTTCTATTGGGAGATTTGCTAGCTTCTAATGTGGTTGTCTCTTCACTACAGGGAACACTACCAAAAGCTCGAGACATGTTGCTGTATGAACCATTTGCCACACGAAGTCCATCTCCATTTAAATAACACTCAAATTTGTCGTAAATTGAATCATTTTGATATAAATCATAAAACTTGGGTCGTAGATATTCATGGACTCGGAATGTCGCAACTGGCCTAGATTCCATGTTTATATCCCATAGCTTAAGGGTCATATAGTCACGACTTAGAATATGTCTTCCATCTTTTCCAAACTTTATATCAGATATGGAAGAAATTATCTCTGTTAAAATTGATCTTGAACCAGGTGCTTCCTGTTCCTCAAATAATTTTGCATGACTGTCACAGAAAGCTGAGTGGCGTTTTGTCAGCGTGTATCGCACAGTAGGATCTGCGTCACTATCATGGTGGATTTCGCCACTCTTTCCTTCCAAATAATCACTCAATAACTCATGAAGCTCCAATGGTTGTTCAATTCCTAAGACGCTTAGATCCATATAAGCATACCCACTTTTGACATCAATGGAGCAAAATTCAGTGTGTCTATTCATAAATTCTATTATTGTCTTCGGAATGTCCTCGGGAAATTTTCCAAACAAATCCTCTATCATCTGCATGAGCGAAGCTCGGTATTTCTGATTGATATTGATATTGTTAACTTTGGTCGTATTTGGTTTTAGCCGAGGCTTCTCAACTACTGCTTCATTGTCATTGTTGAAGCGCATGGATTTCTCTTCCATTGGACCTGAAGTTTCAAGTCCCTTCAACATTTTTGGTACAATGGAATTCCATTCAGAAAAGAAGATATCATACAACTCTTCAACCATGATGTACACTTCATGATCAGGGGAAATGAAGGTCATTGCATTGTCAAGTGTCAATTTAACATCATTTGCAAATTCCACTGGACTCAAATATTGATTATTTCTTAACTTGGACCTTACTGTTCCCAAATCCATGGGCTTCTTGATAATCTCAAGATACTTATCAATGCCAACCCAAATATCTGAATTCTTGTTCTTGCATCGTCCAGCGCCTACAGGAACATTTCTCATTGTCCCTCCAACAGTCTAGTATCTCTGGCATTCTTTGCAAAAATGCCTAGGCTGATTCACATTGTAATTATTGTAATAGCAGAACTTGGTGCCTGAACTACCACAGCGAGGACAACGTAACCGCTTGTCAGTCTTTTTGAGCATCTGGTCGTTATTCCCATTTCTCACAGGTTCAATTTTGAAGCACAAAAACTGATTCTTTCTCCTCCTTGGAGCAACTTGGCTAACAAGTTGCTTTAGAACCAACAACGAACTATCATTAATGTTGTAAGAAATTTTGACTATACCCTCCTTATTTTTCTTACTGTTTGAATTCATATCCTTTTTTCCATTATCAGATTTATCCATTTTAACTTCCTTTTCATCATCTGAATGAGTAGGATGAATAAATTTTTTTGTAGGCAGCAAATCGCAATTTTTTTCTGAATCTCTGGCCAATGTGTTTTCTGTAGCCTTTTTTGCTGATATAGACAACTCATGACTGAAAGGCTTGCCATCTTCAGAATCATTAATGTATTCTTCAACAGTGTTCCGACTAGCAGAATCATCTTTATTTGGATCCTCCTCAAGACCAGCTTCATCTTCATCTTTTTGTGTTTTTTTACTGTTGCTGGCAATGATATTTCTTGTATAAAAGGCACATTT
The DNA here is from genome assembly GCA_034641835.2 of Pinus albicaulis. Lineage (NCBI taxonomy): Eukaryota > Viridiplantae > Streptophyta > Pinopsida > Pinales > Pinaceae > Pinus > Pinus albicaulis. The sequence goes on along the minus strand of CM076576.1, from coordinate 717,786,984 downwards.
GTGTCCTGCGAAGTATTTGTCTCTACATTTCCAACATTTCCCTTCTTCTTTACTTTCAATATTAGTTGGATGTTTTTCTTTATTACGCATTGGTGGGGGAATATATTTACTTGAATTTACCATGGATGTTCTACTTGATTTTCCCTTGACATAACTAACTGCTTTCTCATTTTTACAACATTTTTCATCTTCTTTATTATGGATTACTGCAGAAATTTTTTTGAGACCTGCAGAAAATTTTGCACATGACTTATCTAAGTGCTGAAGCTTTTTTTGAACTTTTCTAATCTGCTCAATTATTTTGGGATTTTCACGTAATGGCACATTATATGGTAAACAATGTGCTCGGGCTTGTAAACTACGTTCATAGGCTTGTAGAATGATGTTATGTGCCACTGCTTTAACTTGTCCTTAATATGGCTCTGATACCACTGTAGCAGCAGAAGTTGTAGATTTGGTTACTGTAGCAGCAACATTTGTAGATTTGTAGACTTAATAGCAAAAATAGCTTTATTTATAAAAATACACGACGTATTTATAATAATAAATATTTTATTAATATGATATATGACGGTTGAATGATTACAATGAGGTCCCTCTGTTATACCTATGTGTTTGGTCTCAATCTAGTCTCCTAAATTGAGCTCATTTAATTGTCAACCAGGGTTGGTAAACTGCTGAAGTGAAGTGTACTGTATGTACCTAGGTGCTTGTTTCATAATGCGTTGTGTGTAGTGTTTTGTGATGTTTTTGGTCTTTTGTGATGATTTATGATGTTTTTGGTCTTTTGGTGGTTTTATGTTCACAAGAAAGATGACTAGAAAGCTGATAAAAGGAAACTAATGATTAGAAACAAAGTGAAACCTAATTGGTTGATGACAAATGACTGATACAAATGCAATACTTAAAACAGAATCAAAACTAAACTATGACCAAAGTTTGATAATGACTTTTAAGCAAATGATTCAAGACATAAACTCAACTTAAGAAATGATCACTAAGTATGCAAATCCTCTAACTAAACAGTTAAACAACTAACTTGCAATGATGCAACATTTTGTCCTTGATTAGAGATTTGAGACATATTTAGAGGAAAAACATTGTTACTGTTGGGCCTCAAAATAGTCTCTATTTTCACTCCATTATTCATCAATATCTTCACATTTTACCTTCATGTCACCTCCATTCCACCTCCATATCATTACATTCACCTCATTATTGGGCCATAACTATGTTTTTCCAAAGTTTATTAATTCTTAACATTTTAAAGTGAATTTATGGCTAAAACTTAGAAAATAATATGCTTATACTTATACCTAACAATTAGCATGAGTTTGTTGACATGTGTAGGCTCAAAGGAAGCTTCCAAGACACCTTTATGTGGCCTTGGATGATCAAATTCGAATTTAAGAAGATAAACCTCATGGAAAAGATCATGGAGGAGATCATGGAGGATAGGGTTATGTGTCTAGATTTTTAGAGATATTAGTGGATGATCATTATGAGTTTGTTACTCCTCTCATTGTATAAATAGGAGTACCTCCTACATTCCAAGGGGAGGACTCTTAGAGCATTGTATCCAATTGATGATGGAATAGAATAAAGCTTCATTTTTCATATATTTCCATTATGTAGTTTTAGATGTACATTGTGTTTATGGAATTTCTGTAGTTTTAGATATAAGTTTCCTTAATGTAGTATATGGAATAATTTGTCTTGTTCTTAAGAGAATTGAGCTCACTCTAAAAGGATGAGAGAAACATTTTATTTCATATTAGATTTTGTTTCATTTCATTTCTTAGATGTTTAAGGATTTGTTTGTGATTGATGAATGAGTTTTAAATTAGAATCTTATCAACATGTGAGAGGATATCCAAGGGTCTAAGTTAGGCTCTCTCTCTATTTGATTTACAAGATAATTGAAATTCATTCTTTTGCTTTTATGTTTCAAGTCATTTCATTTCTTATGCTTATGAATGGATCTTAGTTTAGTTTGGATTAGTACATGAGAGGACAATCAAAAGACTAAGTTAGTCTTTCTCTCTCTTTGAATCTGAACAACAATTAAAGATCATTCTCTTGTCTTTATTTCAAGTTTCTGGTTTTATGAATGATTTCTCTATGGTACTGTAGGGAAGGACAACCAAGACCTCCTTAGTTAGGAGCCTCTTCCCTTGCATATTCTATTGAATCATAAATAATTTAGTTAGACATAGAGTTAGTTGCCTACTCTTGCATATATATTGCTGGCACCATCACAAGCTCACGAGTTTCCCTAGTCGATAATTTAATGCAGCAACTTGTAAATTTTGGCGCCGTTGCCGGGGATGGTGCTAAGGGATTAGGCATTAGAAATTTAATTTAGTACTAGCATTTTTCTTTAGACAAAATAATTTGTGAACCCTGGTGACAGCAGGATCTTCGCAAAGGAGTTTAAGTTTGAATTTTCTGATGTTTTAATGTTTAGCTAGTTTTAAATTTTTTCATTTCAAAAACACCCCCCTGCATAAATAAAAACAAATCAAGCGATGAGTATGCTCTCTTCCTGCGCTTCGTGCGATCAGGAAGATCAGAAAATCAATTGATTTATTCAAATAAAAAAACTCTTGCTGAAAAATTGATCTGCGTACCGACCTTAACTGGAGACTGAAATCCTCCAATAAGAAAAGCCGGGTGGAGTAGAATGGATGCAGTAAATAGTGGGTAATTGCCTTAAGAGTTGATTAGTTCTCACAAAAAAAAAAAAAAAAAAAAAAATCACAACTCTGAATTTGCTCTTTCATTGTAAACACATTGTCAAGTTGTTGGCGTGAATGACAATCAAATATAGATCAAAAGCTTTATTTCATTCCTTAAATTCTTTACCTTCGTATGCTGGACTCCATTACCATGCACATCAATTGATTTCTATTGCCAAAAGCTTCACGAAATCACATCAGTTTCAACACGCGATTTTAAAATGGATTTTCTGAGCAAACTAAGATGAATTAAAAAAAACTGAGACATGGGTTTTTTCCAGAACGGGGGTAATTAGGTGACTCGTGAGAAATTTCCTGAAATTTGCAGCGGTTTAGGAGAAACTTGAGGTTCTTTCAATCACAATTTAACATATTGCGCCCAGATCCGTTTTTTTTCCATTTCTTTTGGTTTGTTTGAATTTTTAGTTTTAATTTGTTTTGTATTTAATGTTATATGTTATGTTTTTTTATTTGTTTTGATTCATATTTATATTTTTAGTTAATGTTGATTTGTTTTGATTTGTATTTGTTATAATTTCTTTTTATAGTTAATATTTGATTTGCTATGATTGTATTAATATATTAATATATTAATTATATTAATATATTAATTATATTAATATATTAATATATTGTTATAATTATATTAATATAGTTGTAAATTTTTATTTTTTTATTTTTCTTTTGTTAATTGTAATTTGTTATAAGTTGATGTCTATGTTTGTTATTTAAGGTTTGTTATATTTGTATTAATATATTAATGTATTAATATATTAATTATATTAATATATTATATATTGATATAATTGTATTAATTGTTATAGTTGTAGTTTGTTATTATTATTTTTTTAATTTGTTGTATATAATTGTTGTTATGTTTGTTGTTATATGATTGAATTAATATATTGTTAGGTTATGATTTTTATTAAAAAAAAAAAAAAAAAAAAAAAAAAAGTTGTGTTTTGTGACAGTAGTTGTTTTGAAGGATTTGAGGGGCAAATATTGGCATTTTATAAAGTAAAGAACATTGGCATAAAAAACTTTGGTGAAATGCATATTGAGAGAATAATGGAATTGGATGAAACCGCAACAGTTGGTACAAGGGAAAAATAAAAAATAAACACACTTTTCACAAAATTCACGCAGATTTGAAAATAAATAATGGAACACTTGGAAACAAATTTTAAAAATCAATTGGAGGATTCAATTCTATTTCGATAGCATCAAGATGGTATAAACTCATCACATGGTTCTTGTATGCTTTACAGAATAGAATTGCGAAGCACATTTCATGAGTTATCTGACAGGGAGTATTATTTTTCATGGTTATTTTTAAGAATGGATTGATTTTAATATCATGATTAAGTCAATTTCAACACCTTTGATTGTCCTTAATTTGTTTTATTTGGTATAAAATTTTTGCTTAAGAATCATAAAGGAAATGCGCATTCCTTCTTGAACACACTTATGTTTCTTTTTGTCAAGTTTTTTTTACAGGTTACAGGACGACAAAGCGATCATTACGGAGACTACATTGTGACGACAATTAGTCTTCCAAAGACAAAATTCATGAAAAAAAAAATTTCTCAAGACAAATCCATCTCCACAACCATTACCTTCCACCTCCCTTTCTGAAAAGATTTTGAATCCCATCAATTGTACATCTATAACGCATGACATTTCCATATCCATTTTTCATAGCAAGAGTTCTTCTTCATTCACCATGCATTTCCTTTCATCTATCCCTAACTCATCAATAAAAGCCATTTTCCATTTCCATTTCCCTTTTCATACCATTTTTCATTCCCGCCAATAAAACCCTGCTTGAGTCAAAGTCCTAGAGTCTAAGTATCATTAAAAAAACACCTAGAGACTTGCATGCCTTAATGGCAAGTACTCTTGCCAATGAACAATGGGAGTACATTAATATCCCTTGTTCGTTGGATCTTGTAGGTGACTCGACCACGACAAATTTATTCGTACCTACAAAGATGTGTTAGGCATCCTGACTCCCATTGGAATCAATGGTGGGAGCTCTTGTGTTGGCTAGGGGCATTCATTAACGGCCACAAAGTCAACAACTTCTTGCTATGTTCGACATCGACACATTTAATCACATAGCAAGATTTGTGCCATCGAGCGTTGAAGACTTGAAGACCCATATTTTGCAGCAGATGAAGCCAATTTCCATTCATTGTATTTCCATTCATGGTATTCATTGTATTTCACTCGAGGACAAGTCAATAAATAAGGCTGGGAGGAAAATGTAACTTCTATATTTTGTATACCTTCCAAGCCTTATAGATTTTCAGCCATATTCAGCAAACTCATCGGATTCATCATCCAGCAGCAGATACAACTTTCAGCCATGTTCAGCAGACTCCTCAGATTTTTCATCTAGTAGCAGTGGATCCAGCAGCTGATACGACAATACAGATCCATCTTTCATCCACCATTTTCACAACAGTTTGCAGTCACACATGCACGAATCTCACCTATTTTTGGAAGGGTAAGTTAAGGTATGCTATTTTCTAACTTTTAACCATTAAATTCCTTGAAATGTTAGAATAATAATTTTTGGAAAAAAAAAAAAACTTCACTTCCTTTCCTTTCATTGCCAAAGCCATCCGTTTAATGGGAAGGATACATTTACATACATGCTTTGTCACATTCATATCCACAGTTATATATCACATTCTAAACCCACTTACCTTCAAAATATATTTATTATTACATGAGCATACAAATGGCTTTGTCTAAAGTATTTAAAAGTTAATTGGATGCCAATAGAATCATGGTTGTTACACAAGAACCAACCATGATGCATTCCAACAAAAATACTCTGCCATAAAAAGCACATTATCATTATGCAAAGATCATACAATGAACGCAACAAACAAAATATGGTTGAAACACACGAACCAACCAAGTTGTAGTTCATCAAAATAACGCTTTGCAAAAGTTAAGTAAATGATCTCATGCAGAGTTTAAGCCAAAGCTCAAGTACCAAAAAGTAATGTAATAGATTGCATGAGGACATGCAATACCTTCAGTTTGGGGGTATGTTGGGCCTCAAAATAGTCTCTATTTTCACTCCATTATGCATCAATATCTTCACATTTTACCTTCATGTCACCTCCATTCCACCTCCATATCATTACATTCACCTCATTATTGGGTCATAACTATGTTTTTCCAAAGTTTATTAATTCTTAACATTTTAAAGTGAATTTATGGCTAAAACTTAGAAAATAACATGCTTATACTTATACCTAACAATTAGCATGAGTTTGTTGACATGTGTAGGCTCAAAGGAAGCTTCCAAGACACCTTTATGTGGCCTTGGATGATCAAATTCGAATTTAAGAAGATAAACCTCATGGAAAAGATCATGGAGGAGATCATGGAGGATAGGGTTATGTGTCTAGATGGTTAGAGATATTAGTGGATGATCATTATGAGTTTGTTACTCCTCTCATTGTATAAATAGGAGTACCTCCTCCATTCCAAGGAGAGGACTCTTAGAGCATTGTATCCAATTGATAATGGAATAGAATAAAGCTTCATTTTTCATATATTTCTATTATGTAGTTTTAGATGTAAATTGTGTTTATGGAATTTCTGTAGTTTTAGATATAGGTTTCCTTAATGTAGTATATGGAATAAATTGTCTTGTTCTTAAGAGAATTGAGCTCACTCTAAAAGGATGAGAGAAACATTTTATTTCATATTAGATTTTGTTTCATTTCATTGCTTAGATGTTTAAGGATTTGTGTGTGATTGATGAATGAATTATAATGAAATACTTTACATGTCTCTTAAGTTAAGAGCTTCTTTCATTAATAATTTATCCATCTTAAGTTCTTGGTTTTAATCTCTGATTCATTAAGTGGTAATTGAGGTGAAAGTGGATTTCTTGAGTCAAGAACCATTTCAATATTATTCCTCTTTTTAAACTAATTGAGTTAGAGTTATAGAATATATTATTTTCAGCTTTTGAATAGTCTTGTCTTTATTTCAAGTTTTTGGTTTTATGAATGATTTCTCTATGATACTGTAGGGAAGGACAACCAGGACCTCCTAAGTTAGGAGCCTCTTCCCTTGCATATTATATTGAATCATAAACAATTTAGTTAGACATAGAGTTAGTTGCCTACTCCTTCATATATATTGCTGGCACCATCACAAGCTCACGAGTTTCCCTGGTCGATAATTTAATGCAGCAATTTGTTCAAATAAATTGCCCAACAGCTATCATCATAAGATCTTCTATCCTAGGATTAGTTCCTAACTCTATTCTGCAACTTAGTGAAATGTCACAAAACCTTACTCAAGAGTTATTGATTTCTTTTCGAAGTAGTCTTTTGAGGGAGGGCTCTGTTTGTGAAATGATAAGGAAATTGCAGAGGTACTTCAAGCCTTAAAATGATATTGTCTTCTGTTCATATGATTATAGATCAATTGTAGATTTTAGAACAAGAAGATGTTTGTAAATAATGAAGGTTGTTTTGTTAAGTTTAACAACTGAAGTAGTCTAATATGCAGTGAATGACAATTGAATATGGAGTGCAAGTGTAATGAGTTAATCTTAAGAATGAACTTAAGATGCCACTAATCTAAAACAATGCTGAACTACAAGTCATTATCAAACCCAAAACAGAACAACTGAGCATGAATTAAGTGCAATGAAACTCCGGAGTATCCTAACTATGCTATCATGCATTATTCTATGGAATTATACAGTCTGTTTGTCCATCATTATTGATATTTTGGAAGAGTTCCTTCTTTTGGAAGAGGTTTTAGAACAATTCTGACTGTGTAATTGAATGCAAATGCAAGCAAAAATACTGAAAGCAATGAAAAACTAAGATATCATATCCATATCCCACTCATCATTATGATATTTTGGACAAGTGTTTAAGAGTAAGAACAGAGATGGTACTTAGTGCAAATACACAACTAAATCATTCATTATCACGGTCATGTCTTGAACATCTTAATAGTTTCTTGGAAGAGTTTCTTCTTGTGGAAGAGTGATTAGAACAAGTGTAACTGTGATAGTGAATAACAAAAATTACAATTAAATCCTACAATACTATAGCCATTTCCCATTCATCATTATAATCTTTTGGAAGAGCTTCTTCTTTTGGAAGAGTTAGAATGAGTATAACTACAGTAGCTAATTAAAACAACTATGAATTCAACTTCTAATCCTACAATACTATAGCCATTTCCCATTCATCATTATAATCTTTTGGAAGAGCTTCTTCTTTTGGAAGAGTTAGAATGAGTATAACCACAGTAGCTACTAAAAACAACTACAAATTCAACTTCAGAAACGTAAAGGCAGCTAGAGTACTTATCTAAATTACGCAAATAAATCCGTGCAAGAGGAAGGGGCCCTCTACCACCTGACAGAATTCAACTCCAAATTAAATCAACGCTTTCAAAACAACACTGTCTGCTTCATTAAAGATGAAATAACTTGAACATAGCACTCTGTGTCTTCAGAAATGTAGCACAGAATCTAAGCAAAATCTAGAATAAAATCTAGCATAAAATCTAGCCTAGCTCTCGGTTTCCCAAGTGTTTATATAACAAATGTAAATAACAAGACTTGCAACAATTTCAGGAACACTGTCTTTCCTTATTGGAATCACATTAGGACTCTTGAAGTGGCTACGTGAAAAGGAAAAAGACATCTGGACTGAGACAGTCCTAATAGAAGTCTTCCTTCCTAAATGTGTTCCCACGTTCCAAAACCATACCCAGAATTCATTTCTTCCTTCATGGTGAGCAACGAACCATGCAGACATGACGTGGAATATGCCCATATGCGGTTTTTCTTGAGAGGCCACCTGGAACATACTCAAACGTGAAGACAGCTGCAGAATCGCCGGTTAGCTACGGAATGTCTGCATTCTGCAGCTAGTTCCGGTCAAAATGCTTTACAATGGCAAAAATCATAAAACTTAGCAAGTCAGTCATATAAATCATTCTAAAAGTAATTTTAACTATATTCATTGATCAATTGGGTCTAGGATAGCAATGGACAAAGGAAAATGAGGTAAAATGGAATGAAAGAAAGCACAATTTTGAGGCTCAACATACCCCCACTGTTGTCTCCTTGCATGTCCTCATGCAAATTATCCTATGAACTCAGAGGCTTGCTGCAAGAACATCTAATCCTCTCCTTCTCCTTTGTCTGGAAGCTAGAGATCCTCTGGGTTTTCTGATAACAAGTTTGAACCTTAGGTTGGTAAGTGCCCTGATTAGCTTTTTGTTCCTCTTCCTCAACCTGTCATTGGTCTTTTTCACTTTGTCTATATGTAGGGATAAGGTTGAGTTCATATTAGTTTTGAGCTTGACTTGATCTTTGAGAATTTCATTCTCATTTTTGATGTGTCTATTAAGTAATTCCAACTCATACCTATCCCTTCTTAATACATCTATTTCAGACAGTGGAGGACTGGGGGTTCTCTCTCTACTTTCTGAAGCTCTCCTCTCCAAAGTTTCCACATAGTCATAAATTTCTTGTTGAGCAGGGTCAATTTCAGGGGTTCCTTCATAAAAATCCTCTTCAACATCTTCTTCCATGGATGTTTCCTCATCTTCTATATCAATCACCCATGTTTGTTTGATTTGAGTTTTCTTTAGTTTTCCCTTTAGTATGTGGCTTCTCCTTGGCTGAGAGGATCCCTCTCCTTTCTCTGTGGCAAATTTCTTGATTACCTTCTTCTTAAGTTGCCTTCTGGATTTGAGCTCAACTTCTAAAAGAGTTTCCCCACCGCTTCTAATCATGGTTGGACTCCAACTTTGGTTTCCAACTTCTACTTCCTCCTTAAATGTGGTCTGTGTGTGAAATTTCCAGTGATACTCTGCACACCCACCTAGTCCATTTGGACCAAAGACCAACAATTTTTTGCAATTTTTCACAATATTCAAGACAACTTACTATTTTTAGCAAGTTTTTGGTCCCTCCACTCTATAGCCATTTTGGGCTTAATGAATTCATGATATTAGTATTACCCACCAATTCCATTTGAACCCCCATCTTCAGTTCTTTCAATTTTCAAGTTGCAACAAAACTTACTATTTTTAGCAGTTTTTCGGGTCCTGAACTTCCGGAGCCGTTTTGAGGCTCTAAACGACATTTTTTGGGAAAACGGAGAGCAAGATGGGTCCATGGACCGATGTTGCTCGTTCAAAAACTGAATTCCTCAGATAGATATTTCTAACGAGCTATTGAGCGCGTCAAACGGAGATCGGGTGCCAAAGTTATGCCCCCGGGAAGTTGAACCACCAATTTACCCAAACGGGCGACCACAGTTTTGGCGCCTCATCTCCTACGGTTAGGTTTTTGGACGTTTCAGATTCCACATTGTTTCTCAACAATAAATAGGCCCTCGAGCCTCATTGTAACACAGTTCAGAGGTCTGTAGCCACCACATCTCTTCTCAGAGATTCGCTACCAGCACCCTAGCTATTTTATTTTCATTATGTCTGTAAGCATATTTCTGTTATTTGATATTAATCAAATGACGCATTATTTCCGCTGCATCTCTATGTTTATGGTTATTTCTGTATTCTGTTGCGTTCTTGCATAAATCTGGATCAGTGGGTTCTTTTGGCTCTTCAAAATGATTTCTTATCAAGAAATTGTCCCATGTATCATTTGTTTTGGCTAAATGATGTTCAATCAAAATTTTAACCAACCCATGATGATATAGGGTTGTCTCTAAAAATTGAACCCTTCTTTGAACACAGGAAGCCATCTTTTTCAAGCTTTGAAGTAAGAAATATGGTAGGTTTAAGTCTTCCCCCATAAAATGCATTATCAGTCTAATGTGGTAGACATAAAATGTCCCATATCTACCCTCACATGTAATAAATTTTTGCAGAAGAAGTAGTATGTTTCTCCATTTATTTTTCAATGCAGAACTGGGAATTCCTTTCTTAAATAAAGTGGCATCCATACCTGATGATTTTAGAATTTGCTTCCAGGATTCATTGTGGAATTCTCTGTTTTTGAACCATCTCTCTCCAGTTCTGAGCAACCCTGTAGCTTCTGCAATGAAAACTTCAGTGACAGTAAATTTGACATCCCCCACTTCAACTTCAGCTCCTTGAAATTATCTTGCAAATGTTTTAGTGACTTCTTTGTGGAAGCCATTAAATTTCTCCAAAAAATTGAAGCCATCCTATCTGTTGTAACATTTCTTTGCATTGAGGGTAGCCTTCTAAATATTTTGAACCCACTGGTTCTGTTCTTACAATGAAACCCATGATTGCTTCTTCAATGTTCAAATTAACACTCTTCTACCCACAAAAACAATGAATTTCACCTTCGAATTGAAATGGCTTCAAGTTCTTAATGAAAATGGCTTCAAACTTCGGAATGACATACCTCTGATTGATAGTGGCAACAGCTTCAAATTTCGAGCTGATATACCTCTGGTTGATAATGAAAACAACTTCAAAACTTCGGGTTGATATGCCTCTGTTGACAATTGAACTTTGGACTGATATGCCTCTGTTTGACAGTGACAAATGGCTTCAAATTTCCCACACTACTATACCTCTGTCTCTTGGTGGCAAATAGCTTCAAATTCTTCAATGCTATACCTCTGTTTCCCAGTGACAAATGACTTCAAATTCTTCTCTGCTATACCTCTGTGTTTATAGTGATAATCTCAATCTCTGCCCACGGAATCAAATGGCTTCAAATTCTCACGCTGCTATACCTCTGAGTTTACCCTTTTTCTCTGCTCTGCATTTACAATGATAATGCTCAATGCTATTCAAACTGATATCCTTTTGCTCTGCTCTCGGTGATAAGAATATCTCTGTCTACGGAATGAAATGCCGGCTATAGAATGGAGTGATGGCAGTGGTCACGGAATGAAGTAATGGAGTGAGGTGGAGGGAACGAATTAATGATTGAAGAGACGGCGGATATTTTTACAACGGCAAAGAGAATCATCATTGAATGATTTGGTTAAGAGACGTGAAGAATTCAAATACCTCGACCATTTTAACCGCTTAAATGATGTCGGATATGGAATTTGAAATGAGAGATTTTAATCCAAAGTCTGTGGAGGGTTTATTGGTCTTGATCAATAAAAATAATTAAAACAACCTTTTTGAACAATCCATAACTAAAACTATGCTAAACTTTATGAAATGCCATTATAATTTAAACTTGTTACCTCTGCCTTTCATTTGATTTTTGTAGTCTTTATCTTCTTTGTTCACCTTTGGAAGAGTCTTCATAATCTTCTTGATGCTTTTGATTCATGGATACACTGGGTCATTTTGTTGCAATTCTAATGTCTGCTGATTGATGCCTTCAAGATTTGTAGCTGCGGAAAGACTGTCTGGCTGCAGAAAGGCTGATCAGCTGCAGAATGTCTGTTGAGTTGCAGAATGTTCCTGTAGAGCATTTTAATCATGAAATGGAGTGTTTTTGGAATATGGGTGAAATGTTATATGGTATGAATGAAGATGGATGATGGGTTATGATATGTATGAAGTGGATGATGAAATGGAATGGATTCAGTTTATGAAATGGAGTGAAAGAACATAAGAACTGCCCTGCAATCCTTGACATGTTTTATTCATTTACAGCAAGACATCAAACTTGAAATTTTGACATGAAAATGAGATGGATGGAGTATGGAATGCGATGAATGAAATGTGGAATGGAGTGAAATATGAATGATGGAATGAAATGGAGTATGGATGGATAAGTGAATGGAGTTAAATGAAATGAGATGGATCATAAGCACTATGGATCTGAACTTATGATTTTTGTAACAGCTGCTTGTAAAAACAAAAATGGGAAAAGTTAGAGTGTCAGAGAAACTCTGATTTTCACCCTATCTTTTCTGTATAAACATGCCAATCAATGATTGGTTTTCATGTTTATACCTTTTTTTTTTCTTTTTTTTTCAAAGAAAAATGCTTCAGAAAATTTAATCAAGTTGATGAAGAAGAGAAACTCTTCTTCATTAACTTCACATCATTGCTTTCTTGGAACTTCTTGACAAATTCTTCTCTTGAGAGTGGTTTGTGATATAGCTTCAATCTATGACCATTCACAAGAAAAGTGACCTCTTCTTCATCTATAGTTCTGATTTTTACTGCCCCATTATCAAAAATTCTAACAATTTCATATGGCCCAAGCCAATGTGTCTGAAATTTCCCTTGAAAATCCTTGAATTTTGAATCAAACAAGAGAGCCCAGTCACCCTCTTTAAATTTCTTCTCCTTGATGTACTTGTCATTCCATCTAGCCCTTTGCTGTTGGACTAGACTTGTTTTCTGAACTGCATCTTGTCTGATCTCATCCAATTCATTAATTTGCTCCAGTCTATGCTTTTGTGCCTCCGTTAGATCAAGTCCTAGCTGAACTGCCATCTTGAATGTTTGAATTTGGAACTCTATGGGAAACAAAACTTGCTTTCCATAAACAAGCTCATAAGGAGTATGGCTTGTTGTGTTTCTCCATGTAGTTCTATAGGCCCACAAGGCTTCAGGAAGCCTATCTACCCAATCTCTTCTATGTAAATGAACAGTCTTTGTTAGGATTCCTTCAATGACCTTATTAGTATATTCCACTTGACCATTTGCTTGTGGATGATAAGGAGTAGATTTTCTATGTCTGATTTTGTACTTCTCCATTATTTGCTCCACTAGCCTTGATGTAAATTGAGCTCCTTGATCTGTAACAATTTCCCTTGGGACACCAAAACGAGTAAAAATATCCTCAAAAAGAAAAGTAACTACATATGATTCATTAGCAACAAGTAATGGTTTAGCTTCTACCCACTTAGTAACATAATCAGTGCAAACTAATATATATTTCTTTTGTCTTGATGGAGGACTAATAGGTCCTACAAAATCCAAAGCCCATTTTTCAAAAGGTTCAATGTGTACCTGAGGTTGTAATGGCATCTCACCTGAAGCAGAAGGTTTCCCTACATTTTGGCAACTGTCACACCTTTTGACATACTCCTTAGCATCTTTAAACAAGGATGGCCAATAATATCCCAAATTAAAGACCTTATAGGTTGTCCTCTTATCTGCAAAGTGTCCGCCACAAGGTTCATCATGACATGCCTTGAGAATCTCAGGCATCTCATCTTCACGAACACACCTTCTAATGATCAAATCTGGACCTGTCTTGTACAAATCATTAGCGACCCATGAATATTTTGCACTATCATTAATGATTTTTCTTTTATCCCTTGCATTCATAATTGAAGGAAATTTTCCTGAAACTAAATAATTAGCAATATCAGCAAACCATGGAGTTTGAGTAGAGATTGCAAAAAGATATTCATTAGGAAATTGATCTTCAACCGGAGTGTCATCTTTGATATTGTGGATTCTAGATAGGAAATCAGCCACTGTGTTTTGTTTTCCAGGCCTATCTAGAATAGTAATGTTGAATTCTTGTAAGAGCAACAACCATCTTATAACTCTGCCATTAGTGATTGATTTTTTCATTAAGTATCTAATTGCAGAATGATCAGTATGAACAAAAGTTTCATAGCCTGTTATATAGTGTCTAAACTTGTTTATGGCATGAACAATAGCTAAAAACTCTTTTTCAGTTACAGTATAGTTTAACTCTGCAGGAGTCAATTTTTTACTGATATAATAGATGGCATAGGGAATAAAATCTTTCTGTCCCAATACTGCTCCTAGAGCTGTATCGGAAGCATCTGTCGAGATATGAAAAGGTAACTTCCAGTTAGGTCCCCTTAATATAGGTGCTTCAGAAATTTTGGTTTTCAGGGTTTCAAAAGCTAACTGACAATCAGAAGTCCACTTAAATTCACAATCTTTGGTGAGTAATTTGAAGAGAGGAGATGCTATTTTGGTGAAGTTTTCTATAAATCTCCGATAATACCCTGTAAATCCTAGAAAAATTCTAACATCTTTTTGACAATTTGGAATGGATAGGTTAGAAATAACTTCAACTTTCGCCTCATCTACTCTAATCCCATCCCCTGAAATGTGGTGCCCTAAAACAATACCTTCAGTGAACATCATAAAACATTTTTCATGACTAAGTGAAAGATTTGCTTCTTGACATCTTTTTAAGACTTTTTCCAAGTTTTCTAAAGCCTCTTCAAATGTGTCCCCATAAACTGTGAAATCATCCATGTACACTTCTACACAGTCATGTATTAGATCCGAAAAAATTCCTAATACTGCCCTTTGGAATGTTGCAGGTGCATTGCATAATCCAAATGGCAATACTCGGTAGGCATAGGTACCCCAAGGACAAGTGAATGTGGTTTTATCTTGGTCTTCAAGTGCTACTTGGATTTGATTGTAACCACTAAACCCATCTAGGAATGAAAAGTACTTTTTTCCAGCTAATGTATCTAATACTTGATCTATGAAAGGTAAGGGAAAATGGTCTTTAAGAGTAGCTTTATTCAGTTCTCGGTAGTCAACACACACCCTCCATTTTCCATTTTTCTTCGACACAATTACCAAAGGAGAAACCCACTGACTATCTGAAATAGGATAGATGAAATTAACATTTAACAATTTTTGCAATTCCTCTTTAACAATTTCCCTAAGATTTGGATTCATCCGTCTTTGAGGCTGTCTGATTGGTTTGAAATTTGCCTCTATATAGATGTGATGAGTACAAGTCTTGGGACTTATCCTTTTCATGTCAGTGTATTCCCATGCATATGCAGAAGAATGTCTCTGTAATACTTTGACTAACTCTTCTTGTTGAGATTTTTCTAGGTTTTTGTTTATGTTCAAGGTTTTGCCTGGAAAAATTTCACTTGTAGAGCTGCCAAATTTTTCCATAGAATGAAGAGACATCTGCCTAGATGACAAAAAATCAATATTGGATCCCTCTTGAAATGATTCATGTTTGTGTTCTGGAGAGGATTCAAAGTTTTCTAGAGTATTCGGAATTTGATTATCTTCACTAATTTCTGAAATTGTGAAGAGTGGCTGTAAATCTTCTTCATCCTCTATCCATTGAGTGTCATCTAGATCTGTAATTGTCCTAGCTGGAGGATATAAAGTGAATCTCTTAGTTGAAATACCATCAGAAATATACATATCACCGGACCTACAACTAATAAAAGCATCAGCTGTAGCCAACCAAGGTCTTCTTAATATAACAGGATGGCCTCCTAGATTATTCTTAGGAGTTAGGATCATGAAATCCACAGGGTACTCCCAAGAATCTAGGGACACTGGAATGTCTTCTATTACCCCATCTGGTCTGATCACAGATCTATCTGCTAATTGTAATAGTGTGGGTGTAAAGAGAAGATTATGAAGTTTTAGTTTGTCCATGATTTGTCTACTCATGATATTTATTGCTGCTCCTAAGTCAATGAGTGTGTTTTGAATTTCAATTCCGTTGATGTGAATTTTGACAACTGGATTTCCTAGGTCAAGATACTTTGGGATAGCAATCTTGCCCATCATAATGTCTGCTATTTGTCCTACCAGTTGAATTTTCTTGGTTTCTCTTATTCTTTTTCTTGTTGTTTTCATACTCAACTCCTTTATTGTTTTGGCTAAAATTTGGATTTCCTTGATGGCTTGCAATAATGGAATTTTAATGCAAACATTTCTCAATTCATCTAAGAAATCATAATTAGGCACCATGATCTGTTTTTCTACACCTCTATCAATTTGTAATCTTTTCGGAAAGGGAGGTATAGAAGTAGATGTGGATGGTTGCTCTAATATAGGAGTTGGATTTATTGGATCTTTTTGTTTTAGTTTTTCAAGGTGTGGGTCTTGAAAGGATGTGCCTTCCTCAAGACTTTTATTCACCCGTAGAGAGTCTTCCTCAGAATTATCTTGTTCTTGTATGATCACAGAAGGTTTCCTCCTTTCAAGTATCTTTCCAGACCTAAGTTGAACATCACTAAGGTCTAGAGGAGTAATTAAATAAGTTGGAAACTGTTGACCTTCTATCATGTATGTATTCTAAGGGTTTTTATTATTGGGGTTTGGTATGGGTTGAGCTGGCAATTGATTGGATTTTTGAGGGAATGGTAATGGAAGTGGTTGATTTTGATGTGGTTGGTTCTGATGATGTTGTTGAGGATTTTGTTGAAAATTTTGTTGAAGATTTTGAGGAAAGTTTTGTTGAGGATTTTGAGGATAAAAATGTGGATATGGTGGATACTGATAGTATGGAGAGTATCTTCCATAGGGACTTTGTGTTCCTTGTGCCCAAGATTGAGATTGATTTTGAAATTGGGGCCAAGGTTGCTGCCAAGAATTCCAAGGTGGAGGTTGATTATACATTTGATCATGGAATCTTTGTGTCTGAGGTCCCTGCCAAGGTCTTCTAGATACAAAGTTAAGAGATTCTGTGGAGTCTGTAGGAGTTTCTTCCTGAAAGACAGCTTTGAGACCAGGAAGAGAAGGACAATTCTTGGTCTCATGTTTTTTAGAACAAATGACACAGGTCTCTACAACTTTTACATCCAAAGGACACTCTCTCAAGGCATGTTTCTTTCTACATTTGGGACAAAAGATTGCCAAGGCATCAGATTCAGCTTTTTGCTTGTTTTGTATCTTAAGGGTGTCTATTTGTTCACTAAGACTCCCTAAGATGTTAGATTTAAAATCATCAAGCATATGTCCTATTTCTGATCTACTTACTATCCCAGAAGCAGACTTACTTGCCCTTGCAAGAGCAGGATCTCTTGGACCTTTTACAGTTTTAGATTTCCCTCTTGAAAGGTTGATACATAACTCAGATATTTCAGGTAATGTGAGTTGTGATATATCCCCTTTTCCCATCATGTTAAGAATATCCAACCATTCATCCCTAATTGTTTTCAAAAAAAGAGCTTTTAAGGTGTCTTGATCTAGGTTTTCCATTTTTTCCCTTTTGATGTTGTAATTAAATCTTTCCAACAAATCTTCTAAGTTTTCATCTTCTTTTTGTAACATCTTGAACACTTCTTCCTTATGATTAACCGGCATACAATAATCCAAGTATCTCTCTAGAAATGCTTGTTTCATGTCTTTCCATGTTCTAATAGAACTACTGATTAGACTCATAAACCACTTCAATGCTGCTCCCTTCAAAGTTGAAGGAAATAATTTCAGTTTTTGAGCATCTTGTAGGTAGTCATAAGTTCTACACAACACTTCAAATTCGAATAAGAAAGTTTCAGGATCTTCAGTTTTAAGTCCATAGAAGTTTGGGAGGACAGAGGGTGAAATGTTTTTCATGGTTGTATTGGTTTCTTCATCAATTATAGGGAACCCAAAAGAGCTTCCTATTCTACCTCTTCCTCCATTTGCACCTCTATCTCCTTCTCCTCTACCTCCTCCTCTACCTCCAAATAGTGTGTTAAAAACTCCTCCTCCTCCTTCTTCTGCCATGGTTGACTCTCCTGTGGAAGTGGAAAGGTTTATGTCCCCAACAGAAGTTTTTAGATCTTCTTCTATGGCAGGTTTAGTGGATGAAGTGGAAGGTTTCTCTAATGGAATAGTTGACCTTAGATCTTCTAGAAGTCCAGGATCAGGAGAGGATGGAATATGGGTTTGAGTTGAAGGTGTACTAGCTCTGGATCTGGATGAAACAAGTGGTGTTCTAGAAATCAAACTTATGCCTCTGCTGCTTATAAATCTTCCCCTTGAATCTCTCTCTCTACGCATAAAATTGTTTTTGGATGCTAAGAAACAAAGGTTACTTATTTTTCACTTCCCCGGCAACAGCGCCAAAATGTTTGGTCTCAATCTAGTCTCCTAAACTGAGCTCATTTAATTGTCAACCAGGATTTGTAAACTACTGAAGTGAAGTGTACCGTATGTACCTAGGTGCTTGTTTCCTAATGCGTTGTGTGTAGTGTTTTGTAATGTTTTTGGTCTTTTGTGATGATTTATGATGTTTTTGGTCTTTTGGTGATTTTATGTTCACAAGAAAGATGACTAGAAAGCTTATGGAAGGAAGCTAATGATTAGAAACAAAGTGAAACCTAATTGGTTGATGACAAATGACTGATACAAATGCAATACTTAAAACAGAATCAAATCTAAACTATGACCAATCAGAAACAAAGCTTGATAATGAATTTTAAGCAAATGATTCAAAACACAAACTAAACTTGAGAAATGATCACTAAGTATGCAAATCCTCTAACTAAACAGTTAAACAACTAATCTTACAATGATGCAACATTTTGTCCTTGATTAGAGATTTGAAACAGATTTGGAGGAAAAACATTGATACCATCCTAAGATCTTCTATTCTAGGACTAGTTCCTAACTCTATTATGCAATTTAATTGAATGTCACAAGACCTTACTCAAGAGTTATTGATTTCTTTTCAAAGTAGTCTTTTGAGGGAGGGCTCTGTTTATGAAATGATAAGGAAATTGCAGAGGTACTTCAGGCCTTAAAATGATATTGTCTTCTGTTCATATGGTTATAGATCAATTGTAGATTTTAGAACAAGAAGATGTTTGTAAATAATGAAGGTTGTTTTGTTAAGTTTAACAACTGAAGTAGTCTAATATGCAGTGAATGACAATTGAATATGGAGTGCAAGTGCAATGAGTTAATCTAAGAATGAACTTAAGATGCCACTAATCTAAAACAATGCTGAACTATAAGTCATTATCAAACCCAAAACAGAACAACTGAACATGAATTAAGTGCAATGAAACTCCGGAGTAACCTAACTATGCTATCATGCATTATTCTATGGAATTATACAGTTTGTTTGTCCATCATTATTGATATTTTGGAAGAGTTCCTTCTTTTGGAAGAGGTTTTAGAACAATTCTGACTGTGTAATTGAATGCAAATGCAAGCAAAAGGACTGGAAGCAATGAAAAACTGAGATATCATATCCATATCCCACTCATCATTATGATATTTTGGACAAGCGTTTAAGAGTAAGAACAGAGATGGTACTTAGTGCAAACACACAACTAAATCATTCATTATCACGATCATGTCTTGAACATCTTAATAGTTTCTTGGAAGAGTTTCTTCTTGTGGAAGAGTGTTTAGAACAAGTGTAACTGTGATAGTGAATAACAAAAATTACAATTAAATCCTACAATACTATAGCCATTTCCCATTCATCATTATAATCTTTTGGAAGAGCTTCTTCTTTTGGAAGAGTTAGAATGAGTATAACTACAGTAGCTAATTAAAACAACTATGAATTCAACTTCTAATCCTACAATACTATAGCCATTTCCCATTCATCATTATAATCTTTTGGAAGAGCTTCTTCTTTTGGAAGAGTTAGAATGAGTATAACTATAGTAGCTAATAAAAACAACTACAAATTCAACTTCAGAAACGTAAAGGCAGCTAGAGTACTTATCTAAATTACGCAAATAAATCCGTGCAAGAGGCAGGGGCCCTCTACCACCTGACGGAATTCAACTCCAAATTAAATCAACGCTTTCAAAACAACACTGTCTGCTTCATTAAAGATGAACTAACTTGAACATAGCATCATTACTGCCTTCACGAATGTATACGTATCCAAGCAAATTAGAATAAAATTCAGTACAACTTAGACTAGCCTTTGCCTACAAGTTATATAACAACAAACAACAAGACCAAGAACAATTCTTAGAACATCGTCTTTTCCTTACTCACCGATTAGGTCTTCAATCTAGAACCTCGCGTGAAAAGGAAGACATGCCGACCGAGGACACCTAATAGAAGTCCCATCGTTTTCCAAATGTGTTCCCACGTATCAAAACCATATCCAGAATCCGTTTCTTCCTTCATGGTGAGCAACGAACAATGTAGACATGACGTGGATTATGCCCATATGCAGTTTTTCTTGAGAGGCCACCCGGAACATACCCAAACGTGAAGACAGCTGCAGAATTGCCGGTTAGCTACGGAATGTCTGCATTCTGCAGCTAGTTCCGGTCAAAATGCTTTACAATGGCAAAAATCACAAAACTTAGCAAGTCAGTCATGTAAATCATTCTAAAAGTAATTTCAACTAAATTCATTGATCAATTGGGTCTAGGATAGCAATGGACAAAGGAAAATGAGGTAAAGTGGAATGAAAGAAAGCACAATTTTGAGGCTCAACATACCCCCACTGCTGTCTCTTTGCATGTCCTCATGAAAATTATCCTATGAACTCAGAGGCTTCTGCAAGAACATCTAATCCTCTCCTTCTCCTTTGTCTGGAAGCTAAAGATCTTCTGGGTTTTCTGATAACAAGTTTGAACCTTAGGTTGGTGAGTGCCCTGATTAGCTTCTTGTTCCTTTTCTTCAACTTCTCATTGGTCTTTTCCACTTTGTCTATATGTAGGGATAAGGTTGAGTTCATATCAGTTTTGAGCTTGACTTGATCCTTGAGAATTTCATTCTCATTTTTGATGTGTCTATTAAGTAATTCCAACTCATACCTATCCCTTATTAATACATCTATTTCAGACAGTGGAGGACTAGGGGTTCTCTCTCTGCTTTCTGAAGCTCTCCTTTCCAAAGTTTCCACATAATCATAAATTTCTTGTTGAGCAGGGTCAATTTCAGGGGTTCCTTCATTAAAATCCTCTTCAACATCTTCTTCAATGGATGTTTTCATCTTCTATATCAATTCCACTTCTGCTTGTTTGATTTATTTTCTTTAGTTTCTTCTTTGGGTCTCGGTTTTTCAGGGTCGAGAGTGATCCTTTCTTTATTGGCAGATGGATTATTTTCTTTCTTACTTTGCCCTTTTGATTTGAGTCTACTTTCTAAAAATGATTTCTCATCGTCAAATTTTGGGATCGGTTGGGTTTAGACAACTTTTGAAGCTTCATTTTCTATTCTTGTAGGTCATGTCTGTGTGGGTTCTTTTGGTTTCTTCAAACACTTTTTATCAAGAAATTGTCCCATGTGTCATTTGTTTTGGCTAAATGATGTTCAATCAAAATTTTAACCAAACCATGATGATATAGAGTTGTCTCTAAAAATTGAACCCTTCTTTGAACACAAGAAGCCATCTTTTTCAAGCTTTGAAGCAAGAAATAAGGTAGGTTTAAGTCTTCCCCCATAAAATGCATTATCAGTCTAATGTGGTAGACATAAAATGTGCCATATCTACCCTCACATGTAATAAATTTTTGCAGAAGAAGTAGTATGTTTCTCCATTTATTTTTCAATGCAAAACTTGGAATTCCTTTCTTAAATACAGTGACATCCATACCTGGTGATTTTAGAATTTGCTTCCAGGATTCATTGTGGAATTCTCTGTTTTTGAACCATCTTCCCCGCTTCCGAGTAACCAGCTTCCGGTAATGAAACTTCAACCTGATGTTAAATTTGACATCTCCCACTTCAACTTCGGTTCCTTGAAATGATCTTGCAAATGTTTTAGTGACTTCCTTGTGGAAGCCATTAAATTTCTCCAAAAATTGAAGCCATCTTATTTGTTGTAACATTTCTTTGCATTGAGGGTAGCCTTCTAAATATTTTGAACCCACTGGTTCAGTTCTTACAATGAAACCCATGATTGCTTCTTCAATGTTCAAATTAACACTCTTCTACCCACAAAAACATTGACTTTCACCTTCGAATTGAAATGGCTTCAAGTTCTTAATGAAAATGGCTTCAAACTTCGGAATGACATACCTCTAATTAACAGTGACAACAACTTCAAACGTCGAGCTGATATACCTCTGGTTGACAATGAAAACGGCTTCAAAACTTCGGACTGGTATGCTTCTGTTGACAATGGAACTTTGGACTGATATGCCTCTGTTTGACAGTGACAAATGGCTTCAAATTTCCCACACTACTATACCTCTGTCTCTCGGTGGCAAATAGCTTCAAATTCCCATATTGTTATATCTCTGTCTCTTGGTAACAAATGGCTTCAAATTCTTCAATGCTATACCTCTGTCTCTCGGTGACAAATGACTTCAAATTTTTCTCTGCTATACCTCTGTGTTTATAATGATAATTCTCAATCTTTGCCCATAGTGATACTTTGTCTACCCGCGGAATCAAATGGCTTCAAATTCTCACGCTGCTATACCTCTGAGTTTACCCTTTTGCTCTGCTCTGCGTTTACAATGATAATGCTCAATGTTATACCTCTGTGTTTACAGTGATAATGCTTTGATATTCAAACTGATATCCTTTTTCTCTGCTCTCGGTGATAATAATATCTCTGTCTACGGAATGAAATGCCGACTACAGAATGGAGTGATGGCAGTGGTCACGGAATGAGGTAATGGAGTGAGGTGGAGGGAACGAATTAATGATTGAAGAGATGGCGGAGATTTTTACAATGGCAAAGAGAATCATCATTGAATGATTTGGTTAAGAGACGTGAAGAATTCAAATACCTCGACCATTTTAACCGCTTAAATGATGTCGGATATGGAATTTGAAATGAGAGATTTTAATCCAAAGTCTATGGAGGGTTTATTGGTCTTGATCAATAAAAATAATTAAAACAACCTTTTCGAACAATCCATAACTAAAACTATGCTAAACTTTTATGAAATGCCATTATAATTTAAACTTGTTACCTCTGCCTTTCATTTGATTTTTTGTAGTCTTTGTCTTCTTTGTTCACCTTTGGAAGAGTCTTCATGGTCCTTCTTGATTTTTTTTTTATTCATGGATACACTGGATCATTTTGTTGCAATTCTAATGTCTGCTGATTGATGCCTTCAGGATTTGTAGCTGCGGAAAGACTGTCTGGCTGCAGAAAGGCTGATCAGCTGCAGAATGTCTGTTGAGCTGCAGAATGTTCCTGTAGAGCATTTTAATCATGAAATGGAGTGTTTTTGGAATATGGGTGAAATTTTATATGGTATGAATGAAGATGGATGATGGGTTATGATATGTATGAAGTGGATGATGAAATGGAATGGATTCAGTTTATGAAATGGAGTGAAAGAACATAAGAACTGTACTGCAATTCATGACATGTTTTATTCACTTACAGCAAGACATCAAATTTTGTATTTTGACATGAAAATGAGATGGATGAAGGATGGAATGAGATGAATGATATGTGGAATGAAGTGAAATATGAATGATGGAATGAAATGGAGTATGGATGAATAAGTGAATTGAGTGAAATGAAATGAGATGGATCATAAGCACTATGGATCTGAACTTATGATTTTTGTAACAGCTGCTTGTAAAAACAAAAATGGGAAAAGTTAGAGTGTCAGATAAACTCTGATTTTCACCCTATCTTTTCTGTATAAACATGCCAATCAATGATTGATTTTCATGTTTATACCTTTATTTTTTTTATTTATTTATTTTTTTTTTTTTTCAAAGAGAAATGCTTCAGAAAATTTAATCAAGTTGATGAAGAAGAGAAACTCTTCTTCATTAACTTCACATCATTGCTTTCTTGGAACTTCTTGACAAATTCTTCTCTTGAGAGTGGTTTGTGATATAGATTCAATCTACGACCATTCACAAGAAAAGTGACCTCTTCTTCATCTATAGTTCTGATTTTTACTGCCCCATTATCAAAAATTCGAACAATTTCATATGGCCCAAGCCAATGTGTCCGAAATTTCCCTTGAAAATCCTTGAATTTTGAATCAAACAAGAGAGCCCAGTCACCCTCTTTGAATTTCTTCTCCTTGATGTACTTGTCATGCCATCTAGCCCTTTGCTGTTGGACTAGACTTGTTTTCTGAACTGCATCTTGTCTGATCTCATCCAATTCATTAATTTGCTCCAGTCTATGCTTTTGTGCCTTCGTTAGATCAAGTCCTAGCTGAACTGCCATCTTGAATGTTTGAATTTGGAACTCTATGGGAAACAAAACTTGCTTTCCATAAACAAGCTCATAAGGAGTATGGCCTGTTTTGTTTCTCCATGTAGTTCTATAGGCCCACAAGGCTTCAGGAAGCCTATCTACCCAATCTCTTCTATGTAAATGAACAGTCTTTGTTAGGATTCCTTCAATTACCTTATTAGTAGATTCCACTTGACCATTTTCTTGTGGATGATAAGGAGTAGATTTTCTATGTCTGATTTTGTACTTCTCCATTATTTGCTCCACTAGCCTTGATGTAAATTGAGCTCCTTGATCTGTAACAATTTCCCTTGGGACACCAAAACGAGTAAAAATATCCTCAAAAATAAAAGTAACTACAGATGATTCATTAGCAACAAGTAATGGTTTAGCTTCTACCCATTTAGTAACATAATCAGTGCAAACTAATATATATTTTTTTTGTCTTGATGGAGGACTAATAGGTCCTACAAAATCCAAAGCCCATTTTTCAAAAGGTTCAATGTGTACCTGAGGTTGTAATGGCATCTCACCTGAAGGAGAAGGTTTCCCTACCCTTTGGCAATTGTCACACCTTTTGACATACTCCTTAGCATATTTAAACAAGGATGGCCAATAATATCCCAAATTAAGGATCTTATAGGCTGTCCTCTTATCTGCAAAGTGTCCGCCACAAGGTTCATCATGACATGCCTTGAGAATCTCAGGCATCTCATCTTCACGAACACACCTTCTAATGATCAAATCTGGACCTGTCTTGTACAACTCATTAGCGACTCATGAATATTTTGCACTATCATTAATGATTTTTCTTTTATCCCTTGCATTCATAATTGAAGGAAATTTTCCTGAAACTAAATAATTAGCAATATCAGCAAACCATGGAGTTTGAGTAGAGATTGTAAAAAGATATTCATCAGGAAATTGATCTTCAACCGGAGTGTCATCTTTGATATTTTGGATTCTAGACAGGAAATCAGCCACAGTGTTTTGTTTTCCAGGCCTATCTAGAATAGTAATGTTGAATTCTTGCAATAGTAACAACCATCTTATAACTCTGCCATTGGTGATTGATTTGTTCATTAATTATCTAATTGCAGAATGATCAGTGTGAACAAAAGTTTCATAGCCTGTTATATAGTGTCTAAATTTTTTTATGGCATGAACAACAGCTAAAAACTCTTTTTCAGTTACAGTATAGTTTAACTTTGCAGGAGTCAAATTTTTACTGGTATAATAGATGGTATAGGGAATCAAGTCTTTTTGTCCCAATACTGCTCCTAGAGCTGTATCGGAAGCATCTGTCGAGATATGAAAAGGTAACTTCCAGTTAGGTCCCCTTAATATAGGTGCTTCTGAAATTTTGGTTTTCAGGGTTTCAAAAGCTAACTGGCAATCAGAAGTCCACTTAAATTCACAATCTTTGGTGAGTAATTTGAAGAGAGGAGATGCTATTTTGGTGAAGTTTTCTATAAATCTCCGATAATACCCTGTAAATCCTAGAAAAATTCTAACATCTCTTTGACAACTTGGGATGGATAGGTTAGAAATAACTTCAACTTTCGCCTCATCAACTCTAATCCCATCCCCTGAAATGTGGTGCCCTAAAACAATACCTTCAGTGAACATCATAAAACATTTTTCATGACTAAGAGAAAGGTTTGCTTCTTGACATCTTTTTAAGACTTTCTCCAAGTTTTCTAAAGCCTCTTCAAATGTATCCCCATAAACTGTAAAATCATCCATGTACACCTCTACACAGTCATGTATCAGATCAGAAAAAATTCCTAATACTGCCCTTTGGAATGTTGCAGGTGCATTGCACAACCCAAATGGCAATACTCGGTAGGCATAGGTACCCCAAGGACAAGTGAATGTGGTTTTATCTTGGTCTTCAAGTGCTACTTGGATTTGATTGTAACCACTAAATCCATCTAGGAATGAAAAGTACTTTTTACCTGCTAATGTATCTAATACTTGATCTATGAAAGGTAAGGGAAAATGGTCTTTAAGAGTAGCTTTATTCAGTTCTCGGTAGTCAACACACACCCTCCATTTTCCATTTTTTTTAGGCACAATCACCAAAGGAGAAACCCACTGACTATCTGAAATAGGATAGATGAAGTTAACATTTAATAATTTTTGTAATTCTTCCTTGACAATTTCCCTAAGATTTGGATTCATCCGTCTTTGAGGCTGTCTGATTGGTTTGCAATTTGCCTCTATATAGATGTGATGAGTACAAGTTTTGGGACTTATCCCTTTCATGTCAGTGTATTCCCATGCATATGCAGAAGAATGTCTCTGTAATACTTTGACTAACTCTTCTTGTTGAGATTTTTCTAGGTTTTTGTTTATGTTCAAGGTTTTGCCTGGAAAAATTTCACTTGTAGAGCCGCCAAATTTGTCCATAGAATGAAGAGACATCTGCCTAGATGACAAGAATTCAATATTGGATCTCTCTTGAAATGATTCTTGTTTGTGTTCTGGAGAAGATTCAAAGTTTTCTAGAGTATTCAAAATTTGATTATCTTCACTAATTTCTGAAATTGTGAAGAGTGGTTGTAAATATTCTTCATCCTCTATCCATTGAGTGTCATCTAGATCCGTAATTGTCCTAGCTGGAGGATATAAAGTGAATTTCTTTGTTGAACTACCATCAGAAATATACATATCACCGGACCTACAACTAATAAAAGCATCAGCTGTAGCCAACCAAGGTCTTCCTAGTATAACAGGATGGCTTCCTAGATTATTCTTGGGTGTTAGGATCATGAAATCCACAGGGTACTCCCAAGAGTCTAGGGACACTGGAATGTCTTCTATTACCCCATCTGGTCTGATCACAGATCTATCTGCTAATTGTAATAGTGTTGGTGTAAAGAGAAGATTAGGAAGTTTCAGTTTGTCCATGATTTGTCTACTCATGATATTTATTGCTGCTCCTAAGTCAATGAGTGTGTTTTGAATTTCAATTCCATTGATGTGAATTTTGACAACTGGATTTCCTGGGTCAAGATACTTTGGAATAGCAATCTTGCCCATCATAATGTCTGCTATTTGTCCTACCAATTGAATTTTCTTGGTTTCTCTTATTCTTTTTCTTGTTGTCTTCATACTCAACTCCTTTATTGTTTTGGCTAAAATTGGGATTTCTTTGATGGCTTGCAATAATAGAATTTTAATGCAAACATTTCTCAATTCATCTAAGAAATCATAATTAGGCACCATGATTTGTTTTTCTACACCTCTATCAATTTGTAATCTTTCCGGAAAGGGAGGTATAGAAGTAGATGTGGATGGTTGCTCTAATACATGAGTTGGATTTATTGGATCTTTTTGTTTTAGTTTTTCAATGTGTGGGTCTTGAAAGGATGTGTCTTCCTCAAGACTTTTATTCACCCATAGGGAGTCTTCCTCAGAATTATCTTGTTCTTGTATGATCACAGAAGGTTTCCTCTTTTCAAGTATCCTTCCAGACCTAAGTTGAACATCACTAAGGTCTAGAGGAGTAATTAAATAAGTTGGAAACTGTTGTCCTTCTATCATGTATGTATTCTGAGGGTTCTTATTATTGGGGTTTGGTATGGGCTGAGCTGGAAATTGATTGGATTTTTGAGGGAATGGTAATGGAAGTGGTTGATTTTGATGTGGTTGGTTCTGATGATGTTGTTGAGGGTTTTGTTGAAAATTTTGTTGAAGATTTTGAGGGAAATTTTGTTGAGGATTTTGAGGATAAAAATGTGGATATGGTGGATACTGATAATATGGAGAGTATCTTCCATAGGGACTTTGTGTTCCTTGTGCCCAAGATTGAGATTGATTTTGAAATTGGGGCCAAGGTTGCTGCCAAGAATTCCAAGGTGGAGGTTGATTGTACATTTGATCATGGAATCCTTGTGTCTGAGGTCCCTGCCAAGGTCTTCTAGATACAAAGTTAAGAGATTCTGTGGAGTCTGTAGGAGTTTCTTCCTGAAAGACAGCTTTGAGACCAAGAAGAGAAGGACAATTCTTGGTCTCATGTTTTTCAGAACAAATGACACAGGTCTCTACAACTTTTATATCCAAAGGACACTCTCTTAAGGCATGTTTCTTTCTACATTTGGGACAAAAGATTGCCAAGGCATCAGATTCAGCCTTTTGCTTGTTTTGTATCTTGAGGGTGTCTATTTGTTCACTAAGACTCCCTAAGATGTCATATTTAAAATCATCAAGCATGTGTCCTATTTCTGATCTACTTACTGTCCCAGAAGCAGATTTACTTGCCCTTGCAAGAGCAGGATCTCTTGGACCTTTGACAGTTTTGGATTTCCCTCTTGAAAGTTTGATACATAACTCAGATATTTCAGGTAATGTGAGTTGTGATATATCCCCTTTTCCCATCATGTTAAGAATATCCAACCATTCATCCCTAATTGTTTTCAACAAAAGAGCTTTTAAGGTGTCTTGATCTAGGTTTTCCATTTTTTCCCTTTTGATGTTGTAATTAAATCTTTCCAACAAATCTTCTAAGTTTTCATCTTCTTTTTGTAACATCTTGAACACTTCTTCCTTATGATTAAACGACATACAATAATCCAAATATCTCTCTAGAAATGCTTGTTTCATGTCTTCCCATGTTCTAATAGAACTACTGATTAGACTCATAAACCACTTCAATGCTGCTCCCTTCAAAGTTGAAGGAAATAATTTCAGTTTTTGAGCATCTTGTAGGTAGTCATAAGTCCTACACAGCACTTCAAATTCAAATAAGAAAGTTTCAGGATCTTCAGTTTTAAGTCCATAGAAGTTTGGAAGGACAGAGGGTGAAATGTTTTTCATGGTTGTATTGGTTTCTTCATCAATTATAGGAAACCCAAAAGAGCTTCCTATTCTACCTCTTCCTCCATTTGCACCTCTACCTCCTTCTCCTCTACCTCTACCTCTACCTCCAAATAGTGTGTTTTCTCCATTAAAAACTCCTCCTCCTCCTTCTTCTGCCATGGTTGACTCTCCTGTGGAAGTGGAAAGGTTTGTGTCCCTAACATGAGTTTTTAGATCTTCTTCTATGGAAGGTTCAGTGGATGAAGTGGAAGGTTTCTCTAATGGAATAGTTGACCTTAGATCTTCTAGAAGTCCAGGATCAAGAGAGGATGGAATATGGGTATGAGTTGAAGGTGTACTAGCTTTGGATCTAGATGAAACAAGTGGTGTTCTAGAAATCAAACTTCTGCCTCTGCTGCTTAAAAATCTTCCCCTTGAATCTCTCTCCCTACGCATATAATTGTTTTTGGATGCTAAGAAACAAAGCACATTTGGGCTACTTCCGGCAACGGCGCTCAAAATGCTTGGTCTCGTTTAGTCTCCTAAAATTGAGCCATGTTTAATTGTCAAATCCGTGTTGGTAAACTGTCAAGTGAAGAAGTGTACCGTAGTGGGTCTCAGTGCTTGTTTCCTAATGCGTTGTGTGTAGTGTTTTGTGATGTTTTTGGTCTTTTGTGATGATTTATGATGTTTTTGGTCTTTTGGTGGTTTTATTTTCACAAGAAAGATGACTAGAAAGCTGATAAAAGGAAACTAATGATTAGAAACAAAGTGAAACCTAATTGGTTGATGAAAAATGACTGATACAAATGTAATACTTAAAACAGAATCAAAACTAAACTATGACCAAAGTTTGATAATGACTTTTAAGCAAATGATTCAAGACATAAACTCAACTTAAGAAATGATCACTAAGTATGCAAATCCTCTAACTAAACAGTTAAACAACTAACTTACAATGATGCAACATTTTGTCCTTGATTAGAGATTTGAAACATATTTAGAGGAAAAACATTGTTATCATCATAAGATCTTCTATTCTAGAACTAGTTTCTATCTCTATTCTGCAATTCAATTGAATGTCACAAAACCTTTTGAGGGAGGAATCTGTTTATGAAATGATAAGGAAATTGCAGAGATACTTCAGGCCTTATAGTGATGTTGTCTTCTGTTCATATGGTTATGGATCAATTGTAGATTTTAGAACAAGAAGATGTTTGTAAATAATGAAGGCTGTCTTGTTAATCTTAAAAACTGAAGTAATCTATTGTGTAGTGGATGAAAATCTGAATGTGAAGTGAAAGTGCAATGAGTTAATCTAAGAATGAACTTAAGATGCCACTAATCTAGAACAATGCTGAACTACAAGTCATCATCAAACTCAAAACAAAGTAACTGAACATGAGTTAAGTGCAATTAAACTCCGGAGTATCCTAACTATGCTATCATGCATTATTCTATGGAATTATACAGTCTGTTTGTCCATCATTATTGATATTTTGGAAGAGTTCCTTCTTTTGGAAGAGTTAGAACAATTCTGACTGTGTAATTGAATGCAAATGCAAGAAAAAAGACTGAAAGCAATGAAAAACTAAGATATCATATCCATATCCCACTCATCATTATGATATTTTGGACAAGCGTTTAAGAGCAAGAACAGAGATGGTACTTAGTGCAAACACACAACTAAATCATTCATTATCACGATCATGTCTTGGACTCCTTAAGAATTTATTGGAAGAGTTTCTTCTTGTGGAAGAGTGATTAGAACAAGTGTAACTGTGATAGTGAACAACAAAAATTACAACTAAATCCTACAATACTATAGCCATTTCCCATTCATCATTATAATATTTTGGAAGAGCTTCTTCTTGTGGAAGAGTTAGAATGAGTATAACTACAGTAGCTAATTAAAAACAACTACAAATTCAACTCCTAATCCTACAATACTATAGCCATTTCCCATTCATCATTATAATATTTTGGAAGAGCTTCTTCTTGTGGAAGAGTTAGAATGAGTATAACCACAGTAGCTAATTAAAACAACTACTAATTCAACTTCAAAAACGTAAAGGCAGCTAGAATACTTATCTAATTTACGCAAATAAATCCGTGCAAGAGGCAGGGGCCCTCTACCACCTGACGGAATTCAACTCCAAATTAAATCAATGCTTTCAAAACAACACTGTTTGCTTCATTAAAGATGAAAGAACTTGAACATAGCACTCTGCGTCTTCAGAAATGTAGCACAAAATCTAAGCAAAATCTAACATAAAATCTAGCATCAAATCTAACATAGCTCTCGGTTTCCCAAGTGTTTATATAAAAAATGTAAATAACAAGATTTGCAACAATTCAGGAACACTGTCTTTCCTTATCGGAATCACATTAGGACTCTTGAAGTGGCTGCGTGAAAAGGAAAAGACATCTGGACTGAGACAGTCCTAATAGAAGTCTGCTTTCCTAAATGTGTTCCCACGTTCCAAAACCATACCCATAATTCGTTTCTTCCTCCATGATGAGCAACGAACCATGTAGACATGACGTGGATTATGCCCATATGCGGTTTTTCTTGAGAGGCCACCTGGAACATACCCAAACGTGAAGACAAATTACATAATCGTCAAGAATACGGAATGTCCGCATTCGTACTAGTTCCCATTAAACGTTTACACAAAATCATAAAACTTAGCAAGTCAGTCATATAAATCATTCTAAAAGTAATTTCAACTAAATTCATTGATCAATTGGGTCTAGGATAGCAATGGACAAGGGAAAATGAGGTAAAGTAAGATGAAAGAAAGCACAATTTTGAGGCTCAACACTATGCAGGTACCTTTTCATGAATAGCATGTCTTTTAGACATGCCTTTTCAGTTACCTAATGACTACTTAACATAGTCCTAAATGATTATTTAGTAATTACATTTATTTGTATTTATTCTATTTTATTCTATTAATGACTATATTTATTACTTAAGTTATGAATTAGGTTCATAACACTGACTTTCCATGACTTTTATTTGACTCCATTGCCCATGAATTAGGAATTTCCTCTTTCTATTTATGTTGTCTATATCATCATGTCCAACCAAACAATCAAAATAAACTCATACTTAATAACTAGCCTAAAATCAACCCTTGAAAAGAAAAAAAGTCTTACATTTTCAAACAATTGAGAGATCCCTCTCTGAGTCTAGGAAGGCTATGTCCTAGAACTCTAACGATTTGTTCCATGTTGCCTTGTCATTTGGTATGCTAATCTTCCAAACCACGAGACCCCAACAGTGTCCTTAGGGTTTTTTTTCTTCTCATTGATGATTTCTGTATGTGTTTCTTCCTTACTTTTCCCTTGACCGCCTTCTTGAGAGGCATTCTCATTTTCTCTCATGCTAGTGTCACTGTCAATATTTTCATGATTTTCATCCTCTATATTTGCATCATTAGAGGTGTCTTCACCATTTCTTTGTACATCTATATCTTCATGACTGTCCTCCTGTTCATAATTTGGCCCACTGTCCTCACTTTCAAATTCTACCTCTGTCTCTACATCTTCATTCTCTATAATATTGCTTTCATTTTCTGTGGGGTCACTGTCAGAGGCATCTTCATTGTTTTCTTCATCTTTTTTGTGCCTATTATCTTTGTCCTCATAATTTGTTTCTTCATCATCACTGCTTTTTTCATGGGCACTATCATGATCTTCTTCTTCACCATGGCTCTCATTTTCTGCCTCATTATGTGTGTCTATACCACACTGATTTTCCCATTGTATCCACTTTCAAACTCTACCTCTTTTTTACTGCTAACATTTTCTGTGGGGTCACTGCTAGAGGCACTTTCATTAGTCTCTCCTTTACTTTGATTTTCACTTTCATGACTTCTATCTTCATCTTTGTCATTGCTCCTTTTATCACTGCTATTTGGCTCACTGTTTTCTTCTTTACCTTCATCTGCCTCCTCTTCAAAATTTTCCTCTGTACTTGGGTTGTCATTGACTTCCTCGTCCTCATTTAGCTGACTTCCTTTGCCTTCTTGATCACTTTCTGTTTCACTAATTTTGTCATTACTTTCTTCTTCATCAACCTCTTTTTCATCACTTTCTTCACTTACACTTTCCTCTTTGTCATCATTTTCTTCATGACTGCCATGTTCATCTTGGTCACAATTTCTTCATGACTGTCATGTTCATCTTGGTCACTGTTTTATTCCTCTTTTTCATCACTATTTTCTTTGTCACCTTCTTTATTTTTTAGCCCACTGCTTTTTTCACTGTCTTCTTTACTGCTTTCATATTCCTCCTCTTCACTGTCCTTGGTATTTTCTCCATAATTTTCACTTTCATTTTCCTCTTCTTCATCATTTTTTTCTTCTCCTTGACTGTCATTTTCTTCTTGACTATCATGTTCTTCCTTGTCACTGCTTTCTTCATGTTCTGAGGATTTAGGGGAAGGTGAGAGAGGGAGGTTTGTTTGGGGAGAGGATTCATGTGAAGAGGATGAATCATGGTCAGTGGAGGGTGATGGGGGTGTGGGAGGAGGAATTTGAGATGATGATGGTAAACTTTGCAGAGGAAGAGGCTGTGGGTTTTTTAAAACACCATGGGCAATGAAAAATTCCCATGGGATGCCTTGTTGCTCCAATTGGCGTAAGACAATCATTTTGATGAGGGAATGATGGAAAATACTTACCATTTGTTGGGAGGGAGGCCTTTTTTGCACAATGGATGAAATTTTATCAATACTTTTACAAAGGTAGTATGGAAAATGGAGCAGTTTGGCCTTGGTAAAATGCATGAGAAGTCTTATGTGGTATGAATAGATCCTACAAAACCTACCCTCACAGGTGAAGTATTTCATAATGATCTTCATCAAAGGAGCATACCTGTCCAACAAATGAGAAAAGGGGAAAATGGTTTTGCAATCAGCTTGGAATCTTGGTTTTGAGAAGGGATGATAATGGCTTAGGTCTAGATACACCTGTTTGAACCATTTCTCCCCCATGCAAGGTATTCCTATGGCCATAGATATTGCATTGGTGGTCAGCTGAAAGTCCACTCTAACTAGATTTACATGGTGGCAATGGAGGTTAAGGACAAAAAGTTTGGTCAATTGAGGGTGACTTTGAAGTTTCTGCACTTTCTCACAAAACTCATAGCATCATACTTCTTGGAAATAAGAAACTATAGTAGGTGATCAGGTGATCATGTCCAAATTGAAAAAATGCTCAAAAATGGAACTTCTTAGAATTGGTTGCAATCTGAACGACTGGAAAGGCCTCGTCTTTGCGATTTTGGCGTCGCAAACGAGACTCAAATTTGATGTCATATGTGAAAGCTATGAAGGTTTGAAGTCTCCAGTAAACTCCAAAAACCAGTTGACCAAAGTCGACTTTTTGACTTTGGAAAAATTTTAAAAATGAATATTCCAAAGAATATTCTAGGAATATTCCTCTGAATATTCCCTAGAATATTCCACAGGGGCGAATGGGAATTTGACAAGTGGCTTCTCCTTATTTGATGTTGGGTTTTCTGTGAAAAATTGGGCCAATCTTGGGCTGCCATGTGGCAGGCTCGGAGGCCGCCGCATGGCCCCACGCCGCAGTTGAAAGGCATATTAAAAAAAAAATTGCACTCCACCGAATTCAAATGTGGGTCTAGTCCCCGCAAGCACAAGCGCCCGACCAGCGCGTCTATACATTAGTACTTAACATATTAATAAGCCCGCTCATTGTTAAGGTTTGAAACAGTTTGGGGCAGAAAAAAAGGGGCTAGCCCCTTAGGGATAGCTTGGATGTCATACAACCAAACATTAGTGACCAGGTGGCTAGCGATGGCAAAAACGTTTATTCGGTGGTTAACAAAAATAATGTGACCACTTCTTAAAATAAATGTCGCGGCTAGTAATGCGGGTTAAGCGGCGGTTAGTGCGGGGGTGGTCACATGCCACCCTACCTAACATTTAATTTGACATTAAATATCTTCGCCCAGTTTGGAGCGCCTCCTCTATTTTCGGCCAGTTTTCCAAAGTTATTGCTCATATCTGCCTCATCATTTTGTTGTGTTATGCTATGGTGAATTTATCTTGCTGTGTATTTCTGATATAATATGTTAAAAAGTAAACTTAATTAACATTTTCTCACATAAAAATTCAGAAACAATTACCAAAAAATTTTGTTTAACTTGCAAGACATGGAGAACACTTTTCACACTAAATTAAATAGAAATGGATACTTTGCATAGCATTACAAATAGATCCATTTCCAGATCAGTTGGTATTAGAGCTCAAGATTTGAGCATTAGAAGCTAGAGTTTTACTCTGCATTTGTTCTTGTGCAAAGACACAGTTGATTGTTTGCAAGTTTTGATGCTTACTAGGCTTAAACTCAAGAGAGGTGAAGGACACTTGGTTAGTGCAAAACGTAATCCTAAACCAAGAAGGGCCAGAGAGCCACCTCCAAGAGTCATTGAAGAAGCCTCAAGCATGTCTTCAAGAGAAGGAGAAGCTCCTAAAGAAATTGATCCCAAAGAAGAGGAACAGGTGTTTTGAAAGGCTTTCCTATACATGATAGAGATGGTGAGGATACTCTACTAAGAAAGGAACGATAGGCTTGTAGAAGAAGGGTCTAGACACCAGAAAGAAGAAGAGAGTTCTTCAGGAGGAAAGAAAAGTGATGACAAGTCAAAGAAAGGACACGGAGGAAATGGTGATCCACCATCCCCATCTTCATCTTCTTCCTTTACATCGTCATCCTCAACTTCGGTGAATCAATCTCACAAGTATAAAACCACTGGTAAGAGTCCATTTTTAAAGCTTGATGTTAAATTTGAGTTGCCTATGTTTAATGGTGAGGTCAATGCAGAGAAACTTGACAATTGGATAAGACAGTTGGAAGTTTATTTGAGGACACAAATCCTTATTGAAGACGACACCAAGATTCAGTTAGCCTCTTTGAGAATGGGAGTAGCATTGGTATGGTGGGAAGCTAAGACCAAGAATGAAATTAAAAAACATGGTAAGATCACTTTATCATGGGTTGAATTCGTTTCTGCAATTAAACAACAATTTTATCCATTAGCTCATTTACAAAAGGCTATCATGAATTGGCAAAGTTTTAGACAATTTAAGGGACAAAGTATTCAAGATTACACTCAAGAGTTTAGAAGAAGGGATTTATTACTTGGAATTTATTTTCATAACCAAGAGACTTTGCTGAAATTTATAGGTGGTTTACACAGCTATCTTATACATACTATCCTTATGTTCAAACCTACTAGTCTAGACGAGGTTTGTGTCCAAACCACGCATTTAGAGGCTAGAGGTAAACAATCTTTTGATGGGAATGAGGGTAGTGAATTTAAAGGCAAAGGTAGGAAAATAAATGCAAACTATAGGAAAGAAAAAGGAAAATTATTTTGTAAAAATTGTTCCAAAACAAGCCACGTTGAAGACCATTGCTGGAAAATTCATCCAGAGCTGAAACCAGAAAAATTTAAAACCAAAGATAAGGCCAAAGAAAAGGGCAAAACAGTTGCAACTGCTGAACAAGACTTAGGGTCTGAATTAGGTGATGAAACTAAAAGCATAGCCATGGTACTAAAGAACATAAAGGGGAAAGAGATTTTAAATGAAACAAATCCCAGTTCTAGCACTTTAAACTGTCATATAGAAACTCCAAATGAAGAGAGTAGGATAGAGTTGTTTCATGTGAGGATAATCTGAAAACACACAAATATAGACACACTATTTGACAGTGGGTCACAAGCGAATCTCATCTCAGAAGAATTTGTCAAGAAGCTGAAACTTGAAACCATTCCACATTAAAGGCCATGTTCACTTGGATGGATTTGCAAGGATTCTAATTTACAAGTTTCAAGGAAGTGCATATTTCTCTTCGCCATAATAGCTCATTATGTTGACATGGTTGAACCAAATGTGGTACTACTTGACATTACAGGTGTGGTGTTTGGTAGTCCGTATTTATATGACAGAAAATCGATCTTCCATCACCATGAGAACAAGTATCACCTATTCAAGGAAGGGAAGGAGTTTATTGTGAGAGCACATCAGAAGAAGCTAGAATCTTCTTTAGTGAATGCAGGGCAGTTGAAAAGGCTTGTCAATCCAAGTCAAAATTTGACTTTGTTGATGATTAAGCAACAATATTTTTTACATAATCCTTTTTATGTTATTGCTGATATAAATGATGATATGTTTTAGTCTGAAAGCAGGTCAACTTTGGAAGAAGATGACAAGATGTTACACAATGTGCCTTTGGTGTCAATCGGTGCAGAGAACAAAGTGTCGGTGCAAAGTGGTGCAAGAATCCAAGAAAGGGAAAAGCATGCAAGTAAAGAGGGCACAAAGTTCAGCATGGGTCATTGCTAGTTTTAGAATGGAAAATTGGTATGGCGAGAAAACTTGGTCAGGAATTGACACAAGTACATGGATCATTTGACAAAAATTTGCCATAAGGACAGTTGGCAAGGTGAATCTCAAATTCAATTTCCTTTGAAGGCAGACCATTGTAGGAGCAGTATGTTTTTTGCAAATTATAGTCGTTGTTCTGAAAATTTCAAAAATTTTGCATCATGACTCAGTCAAGGTTAGCAATAGTCAGTTAGCAGATATAAGGAAGAATTTATCTTTTTATGAGAAGCTCAATTTGATGAAGTCGGGAAGATTTCAGTGGTTCAAGGTTGGAAGAGTGGAGAATCAGTCTCCTCATCTTCAATTTATGTAACTCAGAGAGATTTTGGGGTCCAAAAGCTTCCCATTTGGGAGGTGTGATCAAGTAATCATGTCCAAATTGAAAAAATTCTCAAAAATGGAACTACTAAGAATTTATTGCAATCTAAACGACCGGAAAGGCCTTGTTGGTCGGCTTAATTTTCAGATTAAACCTCTCAATATTAATTATCAATCCGGGAGTCGTAAATGCGAGTTGTACTGTGTATTGGCTCAGCTTATTGATCAGAGTATAAATATTTTCCTTTGTAATGATAAACTAAACACTGGAATGAAACACACATTGGCTCACAAACAAGTAATCGTGAAAATGAAACCTACTTAACCAATTTTTCTCAATGCAAATGCAATTAAACTATAATGAAATTCAAGAAAATCCTCAAACATTCTTGCACTCGTATTAAAAATCTCCTATGATAACTTAAAAACCTTAATCTAATTATTCCTCCTAAAAACTAACACTTGAAATTAATCTTGAAATAAACAAAAGACCACACATTATAAATTCACACCTTAAACTAGTTAAAACTACTTGTTAAAACAAATTCAAGATTCTAAAATAACAAAAGAAACAATCTTGACTATTGTTAAAGGACAACTACTTTACTTTATGTAAAATAATACTTAAAAAGATCTTATTGAAAACAATCTATAATAACCTTCAATTCAAATATTTTAATGAAATAAAAACAAGCTCACTCTTAAAATCATCGAAATCATGTCACTCACTAACTAAAACTAAATCACGCTTAGGTAAATCATTAATGAAAACCAAATCAGTGCTACCTACACAATCGGATCAGCAATCAAAAGCTCTTATGAAGAAATGATCTATACTAAAAAGAACAAAAATAATTCTAATTAAAAATAAATCTAATTATTAACATTAAATCAAATGAACAAATTAAATGAACATGAAATCTACAAATATTCAAACAAATTAAGTAAGGCAAACCATGACTAAACTCGAAGTATTAAAATCTATTCTAACTCTTGAATCAAACTCAAAAATTGAAAAACAAAACAATGATCTAACTAGAATTAAGAAATATTAAACACTATTTTAAAAAAACGATTTAAAACGAAAGATAATTTTACAATTTAAACAAATCCTAAAGCTATGAAGAATGAGGACTCAACTCCAGGTTGCGGTGGGTCCTTGCCACTCCCTGGAGCAAGTCTTAAATTAACTCAAAGTTTAAAAAGAAAATTACAATGCTTATATGAAAACAAAACAAATGCAGAAGCCAAAATAAATTAAATCAAAACATCTAATCAAATCTGAATCAATAAATACATTATCTGTTGCTGCATTACAATTATTGTGCTGGGCAATTCGATGCTAGATACATCTGAGCAAATCGACTTCACATTGAGAACTCTCCTTAATTGCTGAGCAGACTCAATGATTCTGCGCCCTCTCCAACTCTGAGAAATCGATTACTCCTATCTATCTTATGCGCACAATGCTCATCCATTGTAATGACTCCTTCATTCTACAACTATTACCCTGCTCTATCTATCGACTTCCTTTATTCTACAGTTTACATATCGACCTGCAGCTACTGCACATCTCTACACTTTATAGCAGTGGAGCTGCTCTTGTTTTCCCAGAACAATATGTATAAATAGAAGATTTTGTTACAATAGATTTGAGACCAGAGATTAGAAAAATCAATTTCCACAACTGCATGAATTATTTGCTGGAATAAGAATTAGATTGAGACAATATGCCTGAATTCAGGAATTCGTTCCCCTTTTCATGGGATTTTATTGTTGCTGGAATATGTGTTCTAGGATTCTGGAAGAAAATCTCTTGTTCAGGATGTGAATCATGTCCCCTTTTTGGTAGCCTACGATTCACCCTGGCAGGCATGTTCACACCTAGTCGAATGCCCAGCCTACCATTTGAACGAATCTGGAATTACTCATAGAGTGATTTTCCAAAATATGAAGTTTGTTGTCCCTTTGATAAAACTGCATGTGAGGTTGAAGTAATTACATGCAGGTTGACGGCGTTGGTGTGAATTTCTCATGGGAGGCATGCATATGTTGCATAACAGGAAAATACCACCATCTTAGCATTTATACTCATGGTTGATCTGAAACGTTTTCTAAGTTGACTCGGCGTTGGGAAAGATGGTCTCTCCCTTTTAACAGTAGATCTCAATGCTCGTCTCTGATATATTTTTGCTTATTCTATGTTTCAAGTACTAATACTCTTTATCTCCCATGATGGAGGACTGGAAGCCACAACTAGTTGAAATGCATAGACACAAAACGTATCCTACAGGTTTGATTTATTCTGAGAATGCCTAGATCATAGTTTCCTGATACCCATAATCCTGGACTGTATAATGACATCTGAGATTTCCTAGAAAGTTCTTGCTGGTATGTTGCAAATATTGTATTCGAAATCCAAAATTGTTGCCTGGAAGATCTCATCAAAGACTCTAAAGATGTATAAGTACCTGGCAAGTTTCCATAGGAATATTATCTTGGATACAACTTGTGCATTTTCACATAACTTGCATTTTCCCTATATTATTGTTAGAAGGAATTTGCCCTATTGGAAATGTTGTCATTGATGGAAAATGACAGCATATGAGATAGAGACAGACAAAAGAGAAGCAAGCAGCGCAAAGGAGACAAGGAGCATAAGAAGAACAAAGACAGGGTAGTAAAAAGAGAGGCGGAGACAGTGAATACAGAGGCAGAAAAAAAACGGTCAAGAACTGGAGGTAGAGGAAGAGATGAAATAATAGAGTAGTAGAGGCAGAGGTCGAGCAGCAGAGGTAGAGGCAGAGACATCGAATATAGTAAATTATGAATCGAAATGGTAATAAAACCGTGCGTTATAATATGTGGAAGTGCAGTACAGAAGGCGCTATAATGGTTTGCAGTGAATCGAGGTTTAAGTTACAATTTGAGATCATGGTTTATAGAGCATTCGAAAGAGGAGATTGCACATTATGCCGAGTAATTTCATTCAGTATTCATTGAGAGGTGAAGTACACAGCTGCTGTGCGTAACCAATAAAGAGAGGGTTTGATCTCTGTTTAATGAAACTGTGGGCCTTTTTGATATCTATGTATAATCAAGATTTTGGGCGAATGGAGAAGTTAGAACAGGAATAATACATTTCAGATGTATGCCTTGACGAAGCACCGAAGAGTAGAATGCCATAGGTATAGGTAGCACGAGATTGAAGGGAAAAGGTTCAAAACAGTTCGATACAATGGAACAGTGAATAGCGTGGCCAATTCATGTAATGGACCAGCGTTGTAGAGCCAAATCGAGATCATGGGGGATTGTTACATCTCAACGGAACCATGCAAGGAAAGAATAAAGAAGAGTGAAGGTGAAGAAGGTGGAACTTCAGTGGCAGAAGCGATGGAGTAAGTATAGCCATGGCACAGTAGAAAAAAATCGAAATCGAAGTTATAAAGAATGGAACGGAACCTGGAGTGGGGAGTAACCGGAACCATGAAGGAACAGTAACGACGGTCAGGAACACCCGACGGTTTTCATCACACCACTTTTGTACGGTAAGTGGTTTTCGTGAAATCAACACAATCACAGCCATCGGCTGACACGTGGCCTTAAGCGGTTTGGAGAAACCACCCTTATCGCGTGCCATCGCGCGTTAACTGTCGATTGTGGACTCCACGTGATATCGACGTACGCTGTCTGATCTAGAGGCGGGTAAATCGAACAGTAGTCGCACGTCAATTAGCACGGAAGATAACTCAAGGGATGGCGTGATAAGCGATTGGGCCCTAGTTCATCGCATGACTTCTGAGAGTTAAAATTCATATTGTTTAATCATGCGATTTCCATAGGATCAGAGGGTCGGAGCGCGAGAACAGGTGAATCATTGGATCCAAGCGGAGTTGTGTGCACGTTAAGCAAGGTACGTAATATGTTGTTGTGGGCCTAGATGCTTTGTAAATGATGCTTTGGTTTATTTGGAAGCCAGAAGTTAATAACTGCGATAAAATCAAAGGTTATATGGTTATATATATATATATATATATATTACTGTTGGGTGTTTAATATAAGCTATAAGGTTGAGTAGCATAGATATAATGCCGAGGGTTGTTGACAAAAGGGTATGATAATACTATATGAAAAGGTCTTTGCTCGTGAATAAAACTTGGATATAAAATTTGGGCACTTCATTATATTGATTCACAGTTCATAAATTCTGGGTAATTAAAACAAAGCTGAAGGTTTGTATTATGGGATGTAATGCCCATTTCATATGGTGGGACCCTCACCCAATCGCATCAGAGAAAATTCGCAGCGCAACATGTTAACAAAGAATTGTGATTGCGATGAAAGTCCGGACCTGATGGGTTTATAAACCATGACTGATATATGTTTGAGTTCCGTCATAACAGTGAATCATCGGAATCGGAGCATCGGAGCATCGGAACTCCGGAACATCGGAGAATCGTAAATCAGTAAACAGTGTTTCAGTGCATCGGCATTTGATCACAATCGGAAGTAGTCAAGGAGCGATACATCGCATCGGGAAATTCGGCGAGTGGGCCTGTAAGGGCATTTCATGTACTAAATGATTCATTATTGTTATATTTCCAAGAGGTATCGGAACTAAATAACACAGCAGTTTATATGATTAAAAATAACTCTTATCATGCCGAGAGTTAAATTGTGATATATGAAAAGCGCAGTTACATATGTATGGCAGTTACACCATGACAATAAGCAGGAAATCAATCAAAGCCGAAAGGGACAAACATAGTCACAAAAAATACAAACACAGTTACAGAAAAGACAAGCACAGTGAACTAAGAGGCTGAATGAGTGGGCTGGAGTTTTTAATTGTAATTGAATGTAAATGTTTTAATTGATTTATATTGTTGTGATGCATTGGCAAGTCTCCGGAGGAAAACAAATCTCCCACTGTAATATTGAAATTAATGCATGTTGTTATATTTTTCTGAATGAGCGAGTGAAAGAAATGAGAAGGCAGAAAGCAAAGAGGCATGGTTGTCCATTCCAAATTCATTGAGGAATGCTAACAGTCACAAGAAAATCTTTATAAATAATATCATCTTGATATGCAAAGAGAGTTTAGAGAGAGTAAAGATAGAGAATGCAGAGTATAGAAGATTGAGGCAAAGAAGATAAGGAAGAGAGGAGCATAGAGAGATGCTACAGAATAGAGCTGATATCTGAGGTAAATCAGCAAACATTTATTTAGATAAATTGAGGAAGTTAGAGCTTCCCTATCAAGTTGAAGCTTGATAGCAGTCAGTTGTAGCTGACTGAGGTTGGAGCCTCCTGTAGGTTGGTGCCTGCAGAAAAACAGTGGTGAGAGGGATTTGGAGCTTGCCTTTGCATCACAACCATAATAAGATGTGGTTTTCTCCCTTTATGGGTTTCCACTTACATCTGTTGTCTCTATGTGTGTTTCTTACATGTTGATATGATCCACTCAATCTGTTTATTTTCTTTCTGCTCTCACAATAAGGTTGATGTCACATTAATTTAATACTTGCTGCAACATTGTAAGACTGTTCACATATTAAGTTGTAAATAATTTTGATGAAAATTTAAAAAGCCAATGCATGTGTTAAACTGATTCACCCCCCCCCTCTCAGTTTAACCAAAGATTCAACATGCCCTACTAGTAAATCGATTTCAACATTGTCTCTGGACATGAGTATGTTGTTTCCCACTTCCAACAAGCAGCTTGTAGCCTTTCAATCTTGATTCTAGTCATATCCACAAACTATCTGGAAATCAAGGCTTTGAATAACAATCCCTGTAGACTTTCATTCATTCTAGAACATACACAACTTCAATTGCATTCACACAAGCTACAAAATCAATGGTATAATGTTTACAGCTTGTACTATGTTTTTGCATGCTCTTTGCAAAGAATATCCTGAGTGCGCCTTTGATTTTTCTTTGGATAAACAAACAAATGATACCAGAAATTGTGGCTCTTGTTCTTCATGTGAATGACAACTCCAACTTCCCTTTCAATTAATGCAACAAG
This sequence comes from Pinus albicaulis, assembly GCA_034641835.2. Classification (NCBI taxonomy): domain Eukaryota; kingdom Viridiplantae; phylum Streptophyta; class Pinopsida; order Pinales; family Pinaceae; genus Pinus; species Pinus albicaulis. The sequence continues at coordinate 717,742,903 of CM076576.1, read as the reverse complement.
TTACATTCCAACCAACAATTGGTGCATCCTAATTCCTTTATTCTTCCAAGAAGACAATAACAAGACGAGTTGTTTTCATTTTCTGCATACAACTCCAAATTAAAAATTTGAATCATCAATCAATGTGCTTGATGAACGGATCTAAAGGTGTTGGGTGAAATTGGGCACAAAAACTGACATTTACCCTGGTGTTCTCTTCTATAAACCCAACTGATGCTAGAATGATGCATGATCTTCGTTCTTATGAAAATATCAAAATGACATTCAGGCATTTGGAACCATAACATCCCTTTAACACATATGAACTCTATCTCTCAAATGCCTTTTGAAATTTGCTCTTGCAGAAGGATATTAATCTGTCTCCATTTTGTAGGCCAGAAACCTACCCAAACATAACCAGAGTCGCAATATTCATAGAGACCCAATACGTTCACGTTCAGAAGTGATCCTTAATGTAATATTCCCCTGACAATAACTCCTTCTCGAAGCTGAATTTCACCAAACGATTTTTGGGTTAGAGGAAACACGATGCTCTGAACACAACCCACGTCTCGGAATTTAGATATTTTGTTCCATTTGGTTGCAAATTGGATATTTTCACCTACATAAATTCAACTACCCAGCTTCTAATTTTGTGCATTTTGTGAACTTGCACTCGAATGCATTCCTACACCGAACCTTCCTGCAACCAAGAAGTAATTTATTAAAAACACTCATTAATTAACTAAAAACAAGAATTTATAATTTAATAGCTATTGTTTCTAAATTCCTCTAATTAACAACATAAAGGATTAATAATGATTAAAAACACCAGGTACAAGCATGTAATGATGTGATAAATATCGTGAAAATTTCGGCAAAAGTGCGGCTCAACAGACCTTGTCACTGTGATTTTGGCGTCGTGAACGGGACTCAAATCTGACGTCGTATGTGAAAGTTATGAAGGTTTGAAGTCTCCAGTAAACTCTAAAAACTAGTTGACCAAAGTTGACTTTTTTACTTTGGAAAAATTAAAAGAAGAATATTCCAAAGAATATTCCTCAAAATATTCCCCAGAATATTCCCTAGAATATTCCACGAGGGTGAATGGGAATTTGACAAGTGGCTTCTCCTTATTTGATGTTGGTTTGACTGCGCAAATTTGAGCCAATCATGGGCTACCACGTGGTAGGCCCGGAGGCCACCATGTGGCCCTAGGCCGCAGTTAAAAGGAATATGAAAAATTTTGTTGCACTCCGCCAGATTCAGACACGAGTCTAGTCCCTGCAAGCACAAGCACCCAATCAACCCGTCTATACATTAGTACCTAACATATTAATGAGCACGTTCATTGTTAAGGTTTGCAATAGTTTGAGGCAGAAAAAAAAGGGGCTAGCCTGGATTTCATACAACCAAACGCTGGAAACCGTGGGGCTAGTGGCGACGGAAATTTTTATTCGGTGGTTAAAAAACATAATGTGACCACTTCTTAAAATAAATGCCGCAGTTAGTAATGTGGGTTAAGCGACGGTTAGTGCGAGGGTGGTCACATGTCACCCCGCCTAACATTTAATTTGACAATAACTATCTCCACCCATTTTGGAGCACCTCCTCTATTTTCGGCCAGTTTTCCAAAATTAGCGCTCCTATCTGCAGTTTCTCCACATTTGGTGGAGTTTGTTTAGGGAATATTGGGCAAAATTGGTTTTGGCTATATCTCCCTCAATATTGAACCAATTTGGACGAAATTTTAGTCAATTTTGGGTTTCTTGAGCATTATGGAGTGTTTGGGATAGGTTGCAGAGTGAACAGAGGTGTTATTCAACCATTTTTTCTTCAGGAAAGAGGAAAGGGCCACGAGGGCCATCAGGAAGATGGAGCTATATTGGGTTGTACTTCACTGTTTGAGGTGAAACAAACCATTTTTAGCTTATTTTTGTCTTCTAAAGTCAAATTCACAGCTGGTTTTGCCTGTTTAGGTATATATTTCACTATATAACCATTTTGAGCAACTCAATAGAGCAAGGACATGCCCATTGGGAGCCTTGGACCCGGCAGATGTAGCCCAGGAGGGGTGAACTACCTCATCAATTTGTTGTGTTATGTTATGGTGAATTTTCTCTTGTTGTGTACTTCTGATATAATATGTTAAATAGTAAACTTAATTAACATTTCTCACACAAAAACTCAGAAACAATTACCAAAAACATTTGTTTAACTTGTAATACAAGGAAAACACTTTGCACACTAAATTAAATGGAAATGGATACTTTGCATAGAATTACAAATAGTTCCATTTTCAGATCAGTAGGAGAGGTTGTCAATTCTTTAGTGTTTATAGGCTCAAACCTATTTGCTTTCCCACCCTTCCTTCATTGTTCTCTAGGCCTTTGACTTTCCTCACCACTATCAACACTGCCTTCCCTAGGCATTCTATCCTTCACCCTTGCCTTAAGATTCAAAAAACTTGACACTACTTGTGGAACGATGTGAATATGGTGAGTGAGATGGCGAGGTTTCAATAGTGTCAAGGCTTAGCAGTTTGGAGGTCAGGTGTGAAAATGGATGGGAGCCTTACAATAAAAAATGCTTGCAAAGATGGGGACCTCACCTTTCTTCCTCTAAGGTTTTTTTCAAAATCTCTTTAAGTTCACCCTTCACATTTCTATGTATTTCATCTTTAGACAGTATGAAAAGGATAGGGAAAAACAAAATACCTTAAAAATATTTTCACAACTGAAACAACAGGTTTAGAAATGCATTATGGAAAAGTCGGGTGCCTTCTGCACGAGTAGTCGAGCAACCTCTGCACGCATGTTCCGGCAGCACTTGAATGTGCAGGAGCGCAACAGGTCACCTCTGCACGCAAGGTCAGTTAGCTCCTGAACACATAGGATCATAGTAGGTAACCTCTGCACGACCTGTCGGGTGCCTCATGGGAAAGCATTGAACGCACAAGAGCGCAACACACATTGCACACCGCCATTAATTTCTGCACGGGCTAGTCGGGTCCCTTCCGGGCAAGCGCTGAATGCGTATGAGCGCAGCGCAAGAAATGTGTGAACCAACAGTCGGGCACCTCTGCACGGAGTGTCAGGTGGGCTATTGTGTAGGCCTAAACGGGTCCATGCGCAACAGTTCTGGTAGGGCTGGTTGGGAAGTCGTGCACGCGATAGACGTGTAGTGCGCCGCTACAGGAGCATAGCACCGTGTAGAAAACTACACTGGGAGAGACGACAGGAACGTAGCATGATTGAACAGGCGCGTAGCACAGGCTTCCTGCCTGAAAATATGCTAGAACAACATTGAGTTCTTATGCCTGAAGCTTTTTCTCTCTTACTGGCATATGACAAGTAATTTTGAATGATGACCATAGGCTTTTTATATCCTTTGGAAAGAATAATTAAACCAAAACCATATTTTCTAATGTTTGTTTCCTTTCTTTCTTTTTCACTGACTTTTTGGTCTTTTTTGTCCTGTAGGTGACAGAGCTCTAAGAAATATGGTTTTGCCTTTGTTGGAGAATCTTGATGTTTCCTTTGGATTGGAAAACTTTTTAACAAGCTTAAACTTTGCCTCTTACCCTCATTTTGGAAACAAGAACCAGTTCTTGAAAAGCAAAGGTCATTTTCGATACCCCGGAAAAAATATGACAAAGGACACGTTATTTTTCGGAAGGTTTTTCTCCATCATTTCTTTCATGAATTTCAACACTTTTAAATAGTAAATCAGATTATATTTTCATACTTTACCTTGGAATCTTCGGGGCCCGCATCTTTTATGCCTTTGATTTCTTGGTGGATGAGATCAAGAGAAGAATTTGACCTCCTTTTCTTTCTTGCTTCTGGTCATGTCTAGTGTGTCCCAAATTGCTAACATAAATTATCAAACTGTGTGATTCGTAAGTCACGAAGTGTGGCGCACTATAAGGCAAGATAACCTATCTCTTACTTTTTGTTGTTTTTGGATTTTTATGAAATTCTAAAAGACAAGTATGGTTATGAATATTCAAGGCAATGATGTCCTTTATAATGATTTACCAACTTGAAACTAAAAAAGGAATTTGAAACATACAATGACAAAACTTGAAAGGAAATGAAAATGTGCTACTGAAATGAAAAAGGTGCTGCTAATCTAATAAATCAAAACAGTGAACTAGTGAGCATGAAACCAAACTATTCTTGCCGCTGTCTAAACACAAAAGAAACTATGCTGAAAGAAATCCAAAAGTTGCAATAAAGTAAATCTAAATCAAATTACATCAACTTGTCTTCTGATCCCTCATCATTAGTCCAGCTATGATTTTTGGAAGTAACCATAAACAACTTGAGTAACTGATATCTAACTTGCAGAAAGTAAACTAATATCAAACCACACATTCATAATTCAATCCCTCACCATCAGTCCAGCTGTGGCTTTCGGAGGTAACTCAAGATGTCATGCACAATTTAATATTTCTAACTTGCAGAAAGGAAACTAATATCAAACTACACATCCATAATTCAATCCCTCACCATCAGTCCAGCTGTGGCTTTCGGAGGCAACTGAAGATGTTATGAGCAATTTAACATATCTAACTTGCAGAAAGGAAACTAATATCAAACTACACATCCATAATTCAATCCCTCACCATCAGTCCAGCTGTGGCTTTCGGAGGCAACTGAAGATGTTATGAGCAATTTAATATATCTAACTTGCAGAAAGAAAACTAATATCAAACTACACATTTCATAATACAATCCCTCACCATCAGTCCAGCTGTGGCTTTCGGAGGTAACTGAAAATGACATGAGCAATTTAATATATCTAAATCTAACTACTGAAGCAAATGTGCAAGACTGAAATAAACAAAGCAATACCGGAATTAAACGAAAACTAAGAAAAAATAAATTAACAGCAGAACAATATTGATTCCACGTCATTAGTCAAAAGATATGCAAATGCCTTGGCCGCTATGAAAAATTATGCTAAAAGCTATGATTTCAAAGCAATCTAAGTAAGGAAATATGACAAAACAGAATTGAAAGCAACTTATCTAGAAAACATGTAAAAGCCTCCTTGGATAGCAGGGGCCCTCTGCTACCAATTTGGTGAAGTCCTTCAGCTCCTTAAAATTGTAATCAAAACACCATCAAAGAACTGAATTTCTCTATTAAAAAGAACTTACAAATCTACATCCCATTCCATCTTGAACTTAGTTACAAATCTACTTCTTCATTACTTTCTCATTACTTTCTCATTACTTATAATAGGAGAAAGCTTCTCCTATTTATACAAAATATGAGGAGACATCTCATTAATGGGAGTCCATGAATCTCTCCCTCCATCTCTAGAGTTACAATCAAAATAGGAAATGGTAAGACACATGTCTTTCTAGAGTTTCAACACAACTTTGAGGAATGAGACACATATCCTCTTAGAGTTTCAACACAACAAGGAAGTGAGACACATATCCTCTTGATCCCATAATCTTCTCCAACCAAATTCGAATTTGGCCTTAGAGTGCCACATAAGGGTCTTCTAGAAGTCTCCTTTTGACCCACACATGTCACAAAACTCATAACACATATATAGATATATGAAACTATGTTAATTTTCTAGTTTCTAATCATAAATTCACTTAAAATACATAAAATAAATAACTTTGGAAAACAAGGATCCTAACCCATATATTTATGAAAATGGTTACTTGATGTAGGGTTTTAGGTCAAATGGTTATGAAATAAGAGCTAAATGGTTATGACATAATGGAAATATGGAGAACACTTTTGAGACTCAACATACCCCCCAACTGAAGTTGTTGCATGTCCTCATGCAACTATTGCAATGATTCATTTGTCCATGAGTTGATCTTTGACTCATATAGATTCGTTCCAAACTTTGCTTCTTGATATTTTCTTTTTTTTGCAAAGTATAATACATTTGATTGCAACACATTTTTTTTTTTTTTCAATGGTTGGTTCTTGTGTGACAACCTTTTTTTTTTTTTTTTTGAGCATTGGTTCTTGTGTAACAATGCTTTATTTTATTTGTTGCATCAAAGTTCATGAAAACATTTAGAATCAACTACTTCATCAATAAATTGATCATTTACAATGCATATAATCTTTTGAATCATGTTGCAACAATAGTTGGTTGGGAAGTATATGTGGATGGAAATGAAATGAAAATGTGTGATAGTGTATGACATGTGGATATGAAATGATGTCCCTTCGCCCCCCCAACTAAAGATATGACAATGTGGAAAGAGGGAGTGAGGAATTTTTTCAAAGTTACAATTTTAGCATTCTAATGAATTACATGACTAAAAATTAGAAAACAACATACCTTCACTTACCTTAAATGTGGATGAGTTGTGTATGTGTGGTGGCTGCAAAATTCTGATCATATTCTTCTTCAAGTGGCTGAACAAGAGGAGTCATGGATAAAGAGATGAGATGATTTTTTATTGCTTCTACTAAAACTTGTTGAATCTGCTCCAAAATGCTGAAAATAATAGTCTTCATGTCTTCAAAACTCATTGGCACAATTCCTACTATGTGAAAAGATGTTCTGATGTCTAACATAGTAGGAAATTGTTGACTTAGTGGCCATTAATGGATGCCACTAGTCAACACGAGAACTCTCACCATTGATGACAATGAGAGCCAAGATGCCCAAACACATCTTGCTAGGTACGAATGATTTTGCTGATGTCGAGTCACCTAGAAGATCTGACGAACAAGGGACATTAATGTATTCTCATTGTTTGTCAGCATGAGAACTTGCCATTAAGGCATGCAAGCCTCAAGGTGTTTTTACAAAGAACTTAGACTCAAAAGACTATGGACTCAATAATTTGCATTGAAGCAGGGCTTATTTGTGGAATGAAAATGACAAGAAATGGAAGATGAAAATGGAAGATGGCAATGGAGAGTAGAAATGGCAATGGGCAATAAGCATGTGAATGAGCCTCTTGCTTTTATTTGTGGGTTATGAATGGACAAAAGAAAATGGAAAGTGGATGTGAATGTAAATGGAAAATATGAAGTGAAATGAGGTGAATGGTTTATTATGAGGTATGGATGTGATGGAGACAATAGTATCTGAAAATTTTTCAAGTGTTTGGATCTGATTTTACATCAGCATATTTCCTCCTTTTTGTTGCTGATCATCCTCTTATGAAACAAATTGGTCTCTTAGAGAGACACCATTCTCTTGTAATCATTTGTTCTTCTTCCTGGAACCTGCAAAAAAAACTAATACTTCTTCTGTAATGGAATGTAAGATTATCAAAGGGAGAGAGGTGAGAAATCTCTCTAGTTATGATATTTACACACAAAACTAAGAATTTGTATTAATGAAACAAGTTCTCAAAGGAAAAATCAAAAGAATTTATACCTGTTTTGGAATTAGTGTCTCAAGTTGAATGTAGCTTCTTTTCAGCAATTTATTTCATTATTTACCATTTCAAACTCTAATGATGGATTTCTCATTGTGTAGATCTTGTTGAGACCTTTCCAATGATACTTAAATCATCAAAATCTGAATTTGTATGAGAAAGTTAGGCTGATTTGAACAATGAGGTTTTTCAGCTGCTAAAAATCTTGAATAAAAAGTTAGTCATTCAGCTTTCATCATCAGTCCAAAATGACTCAATACCTTCAGAAACGTGAGCAAATAACTTATTCATTTCATTGATTCAATTTTTTTATTTTTTATTTTTTGAATTTTTTTATTTTTTTTTTATTTTTTATTTTTTTTATTTTATTTTTTTGAATTTTTTTGAATTTTTTTTATTTTTATTTTTTAAATGAAATAAAGCATGGATGAAATAATTGTCCTTATGAATATTTTTGAAACAAAGGCATGCCAATGCCTCTTTCATGCAAAATAAAAATAAAAAGCTTGAAATTTCTAAAGTCAATTTCCTAACTATGAAGGAGATGAAAGCAGAGTCATTTTCAATTTATACAACTTGCATTTGATGCACATGTCATAATGTGTTTGCCTCAAATAATCCATTTGTCATTCATCATGTGCCACCACACATGAATTCTGCCACATTTTCCCTCAAGTAAGGAAATTAGTTCCTTGATTATTTCTCAAAACCGTGACTGTTTTCATAAAAAAAAAACATTTTTCTCTCACGCACACTGCAAATTAGTGCTCCGAAGAACCCTGAATTTCTCCCAAATGGCTGCGAATTTCAGAAAGTTTTTATAGGATTACCGAATTCACCCCGTTCCCGAAAAAACCCATGTTTTAGTTTTTTCTAATTCGTCCTGGTTTGCTCAGAAAATTCGTTTTAAAATCGGGTGTTTTTGATAATGACGCATTTCGTTTTCTGGCAATTACTTGTGGTTTGATTTGTTTTTATTTTGCAGGTTTTGAAGTGTAATGGCTTGTATCTCACAGAGAAGTTCAGATTGATCTTCCTCATTCCAATTACTTGCAATGGAATCTACAATATTCTCTTCATCAACAGTCTGAAATCTTCTCTTCATCAGCCATTTCTTCATATGATACACTTCCATTGTATGTCCTTATAATTGAATTTGTAATCTTCTCTTCATCAGCAAATTGCAATCTTCCTCTCATCAAAAATTTGCAATCTTCTTCTCATCAAAAATTTGCAATATTTTCCTCATCAACAGTTTCTTCATGTGATATACATTCATTGTGTGCAAATTTTTTTTTAAATGATTTCTAATAACTGTTGTTTGAGGAAAAACGAATATGAAAAAGAGAAAGTTTTTTTTTTTTTTTTTTTAAATTGCAGTGCATGGGTCTTTGTGTGGATTGAAGGTCTGCATATATGTGTAAAGCCAAGCCAAAGAATGGCCTCATGCATATGCGTGGGTCTTATTTCCATGAGATTTTTTTTTTTAATTGATTTGTTAATAAAATTATGTATGTTATATTTTCAAAAATTTTAAAAATACACATATATTCATTAAACAAAACAATTTATTGAAATCAATTTTTTTTTAAATTGTTGAATCAATTGAAATGATGAAGTTTTATTTTGTCTCTTTTTTTTTTTTTTTTTTCACATAACAATTCTTTTTCTGATCCTCCAGATCACACAAAGTGCAAGAGGAGAGCATACTCAAGAATTATTAAATTTTTTTTTTACATAACAATTCCTTTTCTGATCCTCCAGATCACACAAAGTGCAAGAGGAGAGCATACTCAAGAATTATTAATTTTTTTTAGATGTAAGAAATAAGGCTACCTAGTTACACTTCCCCGGCAACGGCGCCAAAATGTTTGGTCAATTTAGTGTGTCCTAAATTGTTAACATAAATTATCAACCAGGGATTCGTAAGCTGACGAAGTGTGGCGCACTATATGTGCAAGATAACCTATCTCTTACTTTTTTGTCGTTTTTGGATTTTTATGAAATTCTAAAAGACAAGTATGGTTATGGATATTCAAGGCAATGATGTCCTTTATAATGATTTACCAACTTGAAACCGAAAAAGGAATTTGAAACATACAATGACAAAACTTGAAAGGAAATGAAAATGTGCTACTGAAATGAAAAAGGTGCTGCTAATCTAATAAATCAAAACAATGAACTAGTGAGCATGAAACCAAACTATTCTGCTGCTGTCTAAACACAAAAGAAACTATGCTGAAAGAAATCCAAAAGTTGCAATAAAGTAAATCTAAATCAAATTACATCAACTTGTCTTCTGATCCCTCATCATTAGTCCACCTATGATTTTCGGAAGTAACCATAAACAACTTGAGTAACTGATATCTAACTTGCAGAAAGTAAACTAATATCAAACCACACATTCATAATTCAATCCCTCACCATCAGTCCAGCTGTGGCTTTCGGAGGTAACTGAAGATGTCATGCACAATTTAATATTTCTAACTTGCGGAAAGGAAACTAATATCAAACTACACATCCATAATTCAATCCCTCTCACAATTTTCTAATCGTGGCTTTCGTGACCCAATCAAGATGTTATGAGCAATTTAATATATCTAACTTGCGTAAAGGAAACTAATATCAAACTACACATTTCATAATACAATCCCTCACCATCAGTCCAGCTGTGGCTTTCGGAGGTAACTGAAAATGACATGAGCAATTTAATATATCTAACTTGCAGAAAGTAAACTAATATCTAACTACACACTCATACTTCAATCCCTCACCATCAGTCCAGCTGTGGCTTTCGGAGGTAACTGAAAATGACATGAGCAATTTAATATATCTAAATCTAACTACTGAAGCAAATGTGCAAGACTGAAATAAACAAAGCAATACTGGAATTAAACAAAAACTAAGAAAAAATAAATTAACAACAGAACAATATTGATTCCATGTCATTAGTCAAAAGATATGCAAATGCCCGGGCTGCCATGAAAAATTATGCTAAAAGCTATGATTTCATAAAGCAATCTAAGTAAGGAAATATGACAAAACAAAATTGAAAGCAACTTATCTAGAAAACATGTAAAAGCCTCCTTGGATAGCAGGGGCCCTCTGCTACCAATTTGGTGAAGTCCTTCAGCTCCTTAAAGTTGTAATCAAAACAGCATCAAAGAACTGAATTTCTCTATTAAAAAGAACTTACAAATCTACATCTCATTCCATCTTGAACTTTGTTACAAAATACTTCTCTACAATTTTTTCATTACTTCCTCATTACCTATGATAGGAGAAAGCTTCTCCTATTTATACAAAATATGAGGAGTCATCTCATTAATGGGAGTCCATGAATCTCTCCCTCCAACTCTAGAGTTACAATCAAAATAGGAAAATGATGAGACACATGTCTTTCTAGAGTTTCAACACAACTTGGAGGGGAATGAGACAATGTATCCTCTTAGAGTTTCAATACAACAAGGAAATGAGACACATATCCTCTTAATCCTGATAATTCTCTCCACTCAAATTCGAATTTGGTTTTGGGAGGCCACATAAAGGTCTTTTAGAAGCTTCCTTTTGACCTGCACATGTCACAAAACTCATAACACATATATATATAGATATATGAAACTATGTTATAATTTTCTAGTTTCTAATCATAAATTCACTTTAAACACATAAAATAAATAACTTTGGAAGAAAAGGATAATAACCCATATATTTATGAAAATGGTTATCATAGGTTTTAATGTAAATGGCTATGAAATAAGAGCTTAAATGGGTTACACATAATGGAAATATAGGAATATGAGAACACTTCTTTGAGACTCAACATACCTAACCGAAGTTGTCAAGGTCCTCATGCAACTATTGCAATGATTCATTTGTCCATGAGTTGATCTTTGACTCATATAGATTCGTTCCAAACTTTGCTTATTGATATTTTCTTTTTTTGGCAAAGTATAATACATTTGATTGCAACACAATTTTTTTATTTTTTTTTTTCAATGGTTGGTTCTTGTGTGACAACCATTTTTTTTTTTTTTTTTTTTTTTGAGCATTGGCCTGTGGTAACAATGTCATTTTCTTGTCACACTAAAGTTCACTTTTACAATACATTGTGAGAATCAACTACTTTATCAATGAATTGATCATTTGCAAGGCATATAGTCTTTTGAATCATGTTGCAACAATAGTTGGTTGGGAAGTATATGTGGATGGAAATGAAATGAAAATGTGTGATAGTGTATGACATGTGGATGTGAAATGATGTCCCTTCCCCCCCCAACTAAAGATATGACAATGTGAAAAAGGGAGTGAGGAATTTTTCCAAAGTTACAATTTTAGCATTCTAATGAATTACATGACTAAAAATTAGAAAACAACATACATTCACTTACCTTCAATTTGGATGAGTTGTGTATGTGTGGTGGTCAGAAATTTGTTCAGTATTCTTCTCTTCAAGTGGCTGAACAAGAGGAGTCATGGATAAAGATAAGGAGATGATTTTTTTTTATTGATTCTACTAAAACTTGTGAATCTACTCCTAAAATGTCAAAATACAGTCTTCATGTCTTCAAAACTCATTGGCACAATTCCTACTAGGAAAAGATGTTTCGTACAACATAGGAGATTGTTGACTTAGTGGCCATTAATGGATGCCACTAGTCAACACGAGAACTCTCACCATTGATGACAATGAGAGTCAAGATGCCCAAACACATCTTGCTAGGTACGAATGATTTTGTCGATGTCGAGTCACCTAGAAGATCTGACGAACAAGGGACATTAATGTATTCCCATTTTTTGTCAGCATGAGAACTTGCCATTAAGGCATGCAAGCCTCAAGGTGTTTTTACAAAGAACTTAGACTCAAAGGACTATGGACTCAATAATTTGCATTGAAGCAGGGCTTATTTGCGGACTGAAAATGACAAGAAATGGAAAATGAAAATGGAAGATGGCAATGGAGAGTAGAAATGGAAAATGGGCAATAAGCATGTGAATGAGAAATGGCAATGGGCAATAAGCATATGAATGAGCCTCTTGCTTTTATTTGTGGTTATGAATGGACAAAAAGAAATGGAAAGTGGATGTGAATGTAAATGGAAAATGTGAAGTGAAATGAGGTGAATGGTTTATTATGAGGTATGGATGTGATGGAGACAATAGTATCTGAAAGTTTTTCAAGTATTTGGATCTGATTTTGCATCAGCATATTTCCTCCTCTTTGTTGCTGATCATCCTCTTATGAAACAAATTGGTCTCTTAAAGAGACACCATTCTCTTGTAGTCATTTGTCCTTCCTCCTGGAACCTGCAAAAAAAACTAATACTTCTTCTGCAATGGAATGTAAGATTATCAAAGGGAGAGAGGTGATCAATCTCTCTAGTTATGGTATTTACACATAAAACTAAGAATTTGTATTAATGAAACAAGTTTTCAAAGGAAAAATCAAAAGAATTTATACCTGTTTTGGAATTAGTGCCTCAAGTTGAATGTAGCTTCTTTTCAGCAATTTATTTCATTATTTACCATTTCAAAATCTAATGATGGATTTCTCATTGTGTAGATCTTGTTGAGACCTTTCCAATGATACTTAAATCATCAAAATCTGATTTTGTATGAGAAAGTTAGGCTGATTTGAACAATGAGGTTTTTCAGCTGCTAAAAATCTTGAATAAAAAGTTAGTCATTCATCTTTTATCATCAGTCCAAAATTACTCAATACCTTCAGAAAAGTGAGCAAATAACTTATTCATTTCATTGATTCAATTTTTTTTTTTTTTTTGAATTTTTTTTTTTGAATTTTTTTTTATTTTTTATTTTTTTTATTTTTTATTTTTATTTTTTAAATGAAATAAAGCATGGATGAAATAATTGTCCTTATGAATATTTTTGAAACAAAGACATGCCAATGCCTCTTTCATGCAAAATAAAAATAAAAAGCTTGAAATTTCTAAAGTCAAATTCCTAACTATGAAGGAGATGAAGGCAGAGTCCTTTTCAATTTATACAACTTGCATTTGATGCACATGTGATAATGTGATTGCCTCAAATGATCCATTTGTCATTCATCATGTGCCACCACACATGAATTCTGCCACATTTTCCCTCAAGTAAGGAAATTAGTTCCTTGATTATTTCTCAAAACCGTGACTGTTTTCATAAAAAAAAAAAACATTTTTCTCTCACGCACACTGCAAATTAGTGCTCCGAAGAACCCTGAATTTCTCCCAAATGGCTGCGAATTTCAGAAAGTTTTTATAGGATTACCTAATTCACCCCTTTCCTGAAAAAACCCATGTTTTAGTTTGTTCTAATTCGTCCTGGTTTGCTTAGAAAATTCGTTTTAAAATCGGGTGTTTTTGATAATGACGAATTTCGTTTTCTGGCAATTACTTGTGGTTTGATTTGTTTTTATTTTGCAGGTTTTGAAGTGTAATGGCTTGTATCTCACAGAGAAGTTCAGATTGATCTTCCTCATTCCAATTACTTGCAATGGAATCTACAATCTTCTCTTCATCAACAGTCTGAAATCTTCTCTTCATCAGTAATTTCTTCATATGATACACTTCCATTGTATGTCCCTACAATTGAATTTGTAATCTTCTCTTCATCAGCAAATTGCAATCTTCTTCTCATCAACAATTTGCAATCTTTTCCTCATCAACAATTTCTTCATGTGATATACATTCATTGTGTGCAATTATTTTTTTTAAATGATTTCTAATAACTGTTGTTTGAGGAAAAACGAATATGAAAAAGAGAAAGTTCCTTTTTTTTTTTTAAATTGCAGTGCATGGGTCTTTGTGTGGATTGAAGGTCTGCATATATGCGTAAAGCCAAGCCAAAGAATGGCCTCATGCGTATGCGTGGGTCTTATTTCCATGAGATTTTTTTTTTTTTTAATTGATTTGTTAATAAAATTATGTATGTTATATTTTCAAAATTTTAAAAATACACATATATATTTCATTAAACAAAACAATGTATTGGAAACTTCTTTTTTTTTTCTTTTTTATTGAATCAATTGAAATGATGAAGTTTATTTTGTCTCCCTTTTTTTTTTTTTTTTTCACATAACAATTCTTTTTCTGATCCTCCAGATCACACAAAGTGCAGGAGGAGAGCATACTCAAGAATTATTAATTTTTTTTTTACATAACAATCCTTTTCTGATCCTCTAGATCACACAAAGTGCAGGAGGAGAGCATACTCAAGAATTATTAATAATTTTTTTTAGATGTAAGAAATAAGTCTACCTAGTTACACTTCCTCGGCAACGGCGCCAAAATGTTTGGTCAATTTAGTGTGTCCTAAATTGCTAACATAAATTATCAACCAGGGATTCGTAAACTGACGAAGTGTGGCGCACTATATGTGCAAGATAACCTATCTCTTACTTTTGGTCGTTTTTGGATTTTTATTGATCTTGGTTGGTTTCCTAATGTGAGATGGAAATTCTAAAAGACAAGTATGGTTATGAATATTCAAGGCAATGATGTCCTTTATAATGATTTACCAACTTGAAACTGAAAAAAGAATTTGAACCATACAATAACAAAACTTGAAAGGAAATGAAAATGTGCTACTGAAATGAAAAAGGTGCTGCTAATCTAATAAATCAAAGCAATGAACTAGTGAGCATGAAACCAAACTATTCTTGTTGCTGTCTAAACACAAAAGAAACTATGCTGAAAGAAATCCAAAAGTTGCAATAAAGTAAATCTAAATCAAATTACATCAACTTGTCTTATGATCCCTCATCATTAGTCCAGCTATGATTTTCGGAAGTAACCATAAACAACTTCAGTAACTGATATCTAACTTGCAGAAAGTAAACTAATATCAAACCGCACATTCATAATTCAATCCCTCACCATCAGTCCAGCTGTGGCTTTCGGAGGTAACTGAAGATGTCATGCACAATTTAATATTTCTAACTTGCAGAAAGGAAACTACTATCAAACTACACATCCATAATTCAATCCCTCACCATCAGTCCAGCTGTGGCTTTCGGAGGCAACTGAAGATGTTATGAGCAATTTAATATATCTAACTTGCAGGAAGGAAACTAATATCAAACTACACATTTCATAATACAATCCCTCACCATCAGTCCAGCTGTGGCTTTCGGAGGCAACTGAAGATGTTATGAGCAGTTTAATATATCTAAATTTGCAGAAAGGAAATTAATATCAAACTACACATTTCATAATACAATCCCTCACCATCAGTCCAGCTGTGGCTTTCGGAGGTAACTGAAAATGACATGAGCAATTTAATATATCTAAATCTAACTACTGAAGCAAATGCGCAAGACTGAAATAAACAAAGCAATACCGGAATTAAACAAAAACTAAGAAAAAAATAAATTAACAGCAGAACAATATTGATTCCATGTCATTAGTCAAAAGATATGCAAATGCCTGGGCTGCCATGAAAAATTATGCTAAAAGCTATGATTTCAGAAAGCAATCTAAGTAAGGAAATATGACAAAACAAAATTGAAAGCAACTTATCTAGAAAACATGTAAAAGCCTCCTTGGATAGCAGGGGCCCTCTGCTACCAATTTGGTGAAGTCCTTCAGCTCCTTAAAGTTGTAATCAAAACAGCATCAAAGAACTGAATTTCTCTATTAAAAAGAACTTACAAATCTACATCCCATTCCATCTTGAACTTTGTTACAAAAGACTTCTCTACTACTTTTTCATTACTTCCTCATTACCTATGATAGGAGAAAGCTTCTCCTATTTATACAAAATATGAGGAGTCATCTCATTAATGGGAGTCCATGAATCTCTCCCTCCATATCTAGAGTTACAATCAAAATAGGAAATGATGAGACACATGTCTTTCTAGAGTTTCAACACAACTAAGAGATGAGACACATATCCTCTTAGAGTTTCAATACAACAAGGAAGTGAGACACATATCCTCTTGATCCCATAATCTTCTCCAACCAAATTCGAATTTGGTCTTAGAGTGCCACATAAGGGTCTTCTAGAAGTCTCCTTTTGACCTACACATGTCACAAAACTCATAACACATATATAGATATATGAAATTATGTTAATTTTCTAGTTTCTAATCATAAATTCACATAAAATACATAAAATAAATAACTTTGGAAAACAAGGATCCTAACCCATATATTTATGAAAATGGTTACTTGATGTAGGGTTTTAGGTCAAATGGTTATGAAATAAGAGCTAAATGGTTATGACATAATGGAAATATGTATGAATATGGAGAACACTTTTGAGACTCAACACTTTCCACTGATATTCTGTCATGTTTTTACTTTGAAGCAGTGAAAACCTCTTGGTTTGAAAACCTTAGAATTTTATATCAACAGCTCCTTTAGTCTTTATATGTGCCATCATCATGAGATACATCAGGTTTGTTTGATCTTATAAATCTTTCTGTAGGTAGCCATCTTTGACAGTCCTGCAGAAGTGTCACTCATGGCTAACTATCTTTTGCATAATATAGTTTTGATAAGGAAACCCTTGTTGGGGGCTTCTCTGATTTGTTTTAAACCAACTACATGTTTGCTCCTTTAACTTGATTTCATCTTTCTCATTACCTAAAAAAAATTCTTATTAAACAGAAAGGACAACCCTAACACCTATAAACTCTAGTGACCTAGTGGAAGGGGTTTTTGACTCTTCGATGGACTGAAGTTTTCACTTGGGGCTTTTTTAGGAAAGAGGAGGGAATTGAGTTCTTTTTGACAATTTAGATCATTTTGAAGATTGAAAAACCACTAAAATTGATCTACCTAAGGAGTTTTCAGAGGAAAATTTGGGTTTTTGAAGGCTTTGAGGCATTAGGTCAGCATGGTGAAAAGTAGGCAGAGGAAAATTGGAGTGTCCAAACCATAAGTATAGAAAATGGGATGGGGATGAGTGACTTAGGCTTTATGAGGGACTCTTCAAGAGTGGTAGGCTGACCAAGGCATGGTAGAGTAGTAGAAGAGTGAAAAATATATCCTAAGGATAATGAAGGCAGTGAGATTTCTAGAACTCACAATATCCATGAATTTTGTTTCTAGAAATCTAGGTCAAGTATTCAGTCATCTAAACAAGTAAAAATTATTGATGACTAACAATTTCCTACGGAATTAGAAGTAAATTCTAAACAGAGTCTGATGAATAATTTGTCTTACTATGTTTTTCTTAGAATAATGGTTGTGTCATGAGGGTAGAATTATCTATAATTAGAGAAGCACAATAGCATGTTTTTTTAGTTATGCAACAATGAACATTAGTAGTTGAAAAGCTTTACCCATGACCAAGAAAGAATAACAGTAAACAAGTGACTATGTGAAATGAATAATAAGTTGAAAAGTATCATGTTATAAATAAAATGAAATGTGTAGAACCGTGCTTCAATTTCTTAATTATCTTGATTGGTGAAAAATATGAAGTATTAATCAAGTCAATAATAACTCAAAAATTAATTTCATACCATAAAACAAAGCCATTGTAATATAAGATAATTATATCAAATGATAAAAGTAATCTTATCAAATATGCATGGAAATATGCATCCAGGTTAGGCCTGGCAAGCCAAGAAAGACTCGGCTTCCCAGACACAGTCCTAGAAAAGAGGAGGAATGCTAGTTAAAGTAACCAAACTCTCAAATTACTTGAAAACATAATAGTTGGTAGTTCATTAGTAAAGACCGCTTGGAAAATCATTGAAATGAAATAACAAAGAGTCCATAGACACATAAGTGAAATGAATTTAAGTTACATACAACTGTGGTTACAGTTCGGTGAATTTAAAAAACTGAATTAAATATCATTGCAGGAGAAAATAGAACCCATATTTTCGTAAAAAAAATAGTGGCTACAATTATTTAACTTAGAAAATGAAAAACATAAAACCCAATTCATCATTTACTGATCAGTGTAAATAAATTTAAACAACATTGAGAACATGAGTGTTAATGAGTTGGAAATTCATTGAGTTTAATCACTAAACAAGGGTTCAAAACCCCACAATAGTAATTTTTACCAAATGCAATGCAAAACTGAAACCATGGTCCTTTTGATTGTGGCAGGGGTGTTAGACTACTAAACATTATCTAACACTTATAACTGAAAAGTAAACTACAAACCCTGATGATGAGCTTCATCATTAGACATATTTGGAGAGGTTAATGGTTACCTTTTTTCCTTCTTAAATATATTTTTCTTGCATTTTTATTGTTATTTGGTTTTATGATGCTAGTATAGGTGGTGATTAAGGATAACATACTTTGAGTGCCTAATATGAGGTTTAGTAAGAAAATCATGAGTAATTGGCATTATTTCTGAAGATTTTATCATAAATAATTGAAGGAGACAACAAGGAGAAATTATAGGAGGGTTCTCCCCTCTCTTTAACTCTCAAAGGCAGCTAAAGGATCCTCAAGAGATCCCCTCCAGCGATTCGAATTCCAAAGGAAACCAAGTGCACTCAATCTATGGTTTACTTGGAGTCAAAGTGGACTCAATCACTATTTTATAGGGAGTTGTTGATAGCTACCCTGTAGAATAAATAGAACAAATCTAGAGCTAGGAAGGATTCGATTCTATTGAGAACTTTGCTGCAAGCTATTGAGCTTTTGATTATTGTACTCAGTGATTAAACTTTGAGAAATGTACGAGACTATTCTTTCATGAAATGAAGAGACTGATTTCATTTTAATGATTCAAGTTTCAAAGAGCTAGTCCTGTGGGTTAGGGCCCAATCCATGTGCATCAACATCTATGTTGTACTTGTTATTTTCTTTCTTCCATTCAGTTAGTTCTTCTTCTGATAGTTTCATCGCTACTTAGTTTTTTCTTTCAGTGTGTTTTTGTAGGTTTCACTTTCTTATGAGTAATAGAATAGAGGAGAAAAATATAAAAGCTGTGGATCAAGACCTCCCTTCTCATCTCTACCAATAGAGCTCGAGGAGCGTGAACCTTCCCACATACCCAAAATTTGATTTATGTTCACTGTTTCTGAGATTAGAGTAGAGTTGCATTACAATTTTTAGCCTTCCTTTTGTACTATATTTTCATGCATTTTTCTGTTTATTTGTGCATAATTTAGAAGGGTTGATTGCAATAATTAGTGTTAAAGCCCCAGAGTAGATCTATGGTGCCTTCTTGCTTCATTTTCCATCTTAGTCTTCACAACTTGAGCACTGCTGTTACGCCCTCCATTTCCTCCTTTTTCCGCTTATTCTAACTGTTGCACCCACCTTTTATCCCTAAAAACACTTAAAATATTTAGCCCACCTTATTCCTTTGCTTTCATTAGTCACGGCCACTGCACCCTTTTTAATGCAAAACGCTTGAAAAAACATCAAATTTGGACCTCCACCCTTGCTCCTCGAAACTCCCACTACGGTATCGCATTTCAAACTTCGCACTGTCCTCCTGACTGCACTACCGCTCCTCCGCCAACCCTGCAATATTGTGATATTGTGATATTGCATATCGCATATCACATAGTTCATATAACCCTTCTGCCTTGCCTCTACCGAATATAACAAGAATATTCGAAAACCTTTGGAAACTGACCTTTTCCATTCTTCCTTTAAAGAATTGCCGCAAATCGCAAATCGTATTTTCAATTGGTTTTCATTAATACTTTCCGCTTCCAAACCCCGATTATGATATTACTGTAGTGTCACCCATCACATCTCTTATTTTTCAAATTCGACATTATCGCATTTCACACTTTGCATTTCGCTCCTACTTCATTAACACTTACTACTCCCAACCGCCGATTGTGACATTACTATAGAACTCTATCACATCATCCCTATCACAAACCACATTTTGCAGTTTCTATCCCCATCGCATATCACATTTCGCTCCTGCTTCGTTAAAACTTAGTGCTTCCAACCTTCGATTGCAACATTACTATAGCACTCTACCACGTCATTCCTATCATAAATCTCATTTCATAGTTTTTATTCCCATTGCATATCGCATTTTTCTCTCGCTCCCAAATACCACTTCTGCTACTCCTCCAGCTTCGTGATATTGTGATATTGCGATATCGCATATCACATATCGCATTGCCACCCCCCTCTTGCAACTCCGCCATCACACTTTTAAAATCCTCCCTCTCCAAATAATTTTTGCGATATTAAAAGTTTAATAAAGTAAAAAACCCCTTTTTCACTCCCCTAACCCTTGTTTCATGTGGTTAAGCCCTCCATTAGGACCTGTACCCCTTTCTTCTCCAAACTGTAAGAAACAACTCTTCAAATTAGAATTAGGTCATGAATAACTGCATAGATAAGAGCATGACAGATAGAGAAAGGTGTGTTTAGCTGATTGGCCAAGTTAAGTCCAATTTAAATTAGTTTCCCTTCTGCCATTTCCTTTTTGAAAATTAAATTAGATTCATTTCTGTCATTTCTTTTTTGAAATTTAATTTAGTTTCCCTTCTACCATTTCCTTCCAGCAATTTAATTTCCAGTTCTTATCATAGTTTAATAAATAGCACCCTTTCGTAAAGCAGAAGAGGATGTCATGACAAAAATGCATCTGCTATGTATATAACACTATTACCTCCAATTTTGTATGAACCCCAGGTTGATAATTAAACTAGGGCAACCCCTGGGAGTTTCGGCACTCTTGGTGCAATACTAGGGCTCACCACTTTTACCCCCTACTGAATGGTTGCTCATCCTCTTAGCAACTAATCCTCCTCCTACATTTTTCAAGGCTTTGATAGCCCCCCTGACTTCCTGAGAAAGAAGTGTGGGAGCCCCCTGAGGGGGGTAAAACCCATTACTCTTTTCTGCATTCTCCCATTCTCTATCTTGTGCATCTATGTCCCTTTCATCATTTAGCCCCAGCAACAAAGGTGGACTAAGCTTGATACTAAGCCACTGGATCTTCTTGGCCTGCATGGCCCTCTTGTATAATGGCGCCATTTTCAATGGACCCCTCAAAGATATGGCCATAATTCTATCGTCTTCTTCTCCTTCTTTTCTAAGGCTAGGAGTAGAATTATGCCTTGTTTGGATTGCTATAAAATACTCCCTTTGTCCATTCCTACTATGTTTGATATACTGTATACTTCCGAAGCTAGCCCAATTACTGGTAATGTTGTTCTACTACTGCTGCTGCACTCTATTCAAATACGCAACCCAAACTTGATACTATTGTTTTGTGGGCTCCCTTTGGTCTCTTTCCCTCGAAAATTCTCAATTCACTTGTTTGGATGAGACAAGATCTCTTTTTATTAGACTACACAGCTAATTTTGGAGCGCTTATACAACTTGGGCTCAGCTCCAATTTCTGTTAGAGATTTTTGTTTCCTTCTCTCTGTTAATTCATGATGGACTGTGTGTTTCTTCCTCTCATTCTTCTCTACACCAATTGAATTTTTTTTCATGCCCAGATGGCATGAACTTGCAGTTCTCCCCAGTCATACTTCATGATGGTGGCCAAGCTAACTGGCCACCTTTTTGGCTTCTAAATTCCAAATCCTTGCATTTAGTTATTTCTGTCTATTATGAATGCACAATGATGGGTGAAAGGATATACCCAAGCTTACCCATTATTTTCAAGGTGTTTGCAGAAGCTAGGTTGAGGAGACAAGCTTTTTAGATGTTGTGTGCTTCACTACTTTCTTGTTTTCTGAGTGAGAAACTTGTTGAATGAGCAGGTCTCTCAGTGAGCTACTGATTTTTTCTTATTGTTTCTTCCTATTGATCAGGAATGGAGGAATATGATGTATGGAGGTGATGGAAAGAGTTATGGAAATGAATGGAGTGAATGATGGGATGGATGATAAAATAGAAGGGGAGAAAATAAGATGATTTCTTCCCTGTGTTTCCAAAAACTATTAATAACTTGCAAAACAACAAACATATAAAACACAAAGATGTAGATGTATTTCTCTCCTTTTTCTTTTTTTTTGAAAGTGGGCTGCCTCCATCGAGGTTTTCAACCCACAAGCTTGCCTTGAGCGCCTCAAAGAGGTTTTCACCCATGGATATTTCTTCTTCTTTTTATCTCTTTTTTTTTTTGTTAGGAGGTGTTGTGTAATATCCCCAAATTGGGACTGCTAGCAAGGCATGCCTGAAAAACACATTTTTCAGGAATGTATGCTACAGGATTGGAAACCAACCCTGTGTGTAGAAGTTAGTATACATTAGCATGCATACATCTAGATTCCCCTGATCTCACAATATTTAACTTCTTGCAAAATACAAAATCATTCCACTATTAATATTTTGCGGAAAATTAATTGCACACACATGTGAAGCATAAATAAAAAAAATCGCACATAACACAGTTGTTTAATACGAAAGCCTGAAGCTGAAAACCCCAACTATCATATGTTATGTATCATGGAGATCATGTAACAATCCTCATAGAAAGCTTAGTACATCAAGCTCTCAGTATAATACAATCATCACACACTAATCAGAAAAAATATGCAAATCCATGCACCGATCTTTGCCCCTTGCTAGCCTGCCTCCACTGAGTAATCCTTGCTGAAGAATAGCTCTGAATGAATTTGAATTACCCTTTCCTTGACTGCACAATCCTCATTTGCAACTCCAATGTGTGTGTGATGCAATCAATGCATCACTATAGTCACAATAGATAGTCCATCTTTCCCTTTCACCTATCTCTCCACTGGGTCTCCACTGGAACTGCCATGCACTGTAGTTAACTGTTGTATTGTTCAGTTGATCAACGAGTTATTATTTTTGAATTAATTAACTAATTAATTCACTCCACTCTCACTAGTGTATCATTCAGCTAGAATAGATACAACTAGCTCAACTGAGTCTAACTAAGTTAAACTGAATACAACTCCATAAACTACTCTTCCAACTTTGTCATAACTCTGCCACTTGAGTTCTAACCGAGTCCTCCATGCATGAACTCTAGTAAACCCTTGGGATTTGCGTAATTCCCTCATTCCACTGATTTGCCACATATGTGCATTGAAACTAAGTGCTCCAAGAGAATGCTGTTTAGCAGAGTCTGACATATTAAGAGCTAATAATAATCAATATGCATCTATTTTTTAGACTATCATTCATAAATAGACTTCACCCAATATTCTAAAAATATAATTTCATCTATTTTTCCAACTTGATCAACCATCCACAAATAGCATCCTGCAACTTCTAAAATATGATCACCATGTCTAAAAATAGACTTGCGCCAAAAATAGCCTGCGGGCCCACTTAGTGAAGGTGACTCTTTTCACTAAGCTCATCATCATGTTGAATCTCAACACTCCCTCTCAAAAAGATATGGATTTTCCTTCACCCCAATCCTGCCTCTATGGTATTTGAATTTTCTCCTGGTGAGCGCCTTCGTCAGAATATCTGCATCTTGATCCTTCGTAGGAATGTACTGAAGCAACATGATCTTTCGTTGCACACAATCTCTGATATGATGATACTGGATATCAATATGTTTAGATCTATCATGAAACACATAATTAACCGAAATTTCAATGCAACTCTGATTATCACAATGTATCACTGTGGGATCTAAATGTGAACCGAACAAACCAACCAGGATCTTCCTCATCTAGATAGCCTCACATGCAGCTTCACTTGCTGCCATGTATTCCGCTTTCGCTGAACTAAGTGCCACGAATCTTTGTTTCCTGCTATACCAATAAATTTCCATAGATCCGATACTCAAAATCCCTCCTGATGTGCTCTTTTTTTCTGTTGGGCTTCTTACCCAATCTACATCCGTGAAGCCATGCAACTTCACCTCATCCGTCTGTCTATACCATAAAACATACTCAGATGTGCCCCTGAGATATCTCAGGACATTCTTGCCTACCTTCCAAAAGAGCTTGGTAGGCTTAACCATCGCTTGTGAAAGCTGGTTCACCACATAGCATATGTTTGGTCTTGTATTGACTAAATACATGAGTGAACCCACCAACTGTCGATAAACAATGGCATCCACTACCTCTGCCGATGTAGCATCCTCTTTCTTCTAATTTCATGGAAGAGGAGTGTCGATAGGATTGCAGCCTTGCATGTGAAACTTCTCCAGTATCTATCGGGCATACTTTCCTTGAGACACAAACAGTTCACCTTCCCGCTGCCATATTTCCAATCCAAGGAAATAATGAAGGAGGCCCAAATCCTTCATCTCAAACTCCTTTGTAAGATCTTCCTTGCATGAGTGTATCAACTGCTCATCACTTGTTAGTATTAAATCATCAACATAAAGAACAATGATTAAAATCTTACCCTCCATCACAATCTAGTACAAGTTTGCATCTGCCTCACTCTTGGTGAAGCCAAGTCCAGTGAAATAGTTGTCGATCCGAGTGTACTAGGCATGTGGTGTTTGTTTCAGCCCATACAACGCTCTTTTGAGCATGCACACATGCGAATCGCGGCTGAAGATCTCAAATCCTTCAGGCTGATCAATGTACACCTATTTATCAATGATCCCATTAAGGAACGCAGTCTTCACATCCATCTAATGAATGTGCCAACCCATCTACGCTGAGAGTGCAAGGATGGTCTGTATGGAAGAATACCGTGTGACAGGTGCAAAGGTTTATTCATAGTTAATCCCCTCAATCTGTGAGAAGCCCCAAGCAACAAATATTGCCTTATACTTCTCGATACTCCCATCAACAACTTGCTTTCCCTTGTAGATCCATCTTGATCCTACCACTGATTTTCCCACCGGCCTTGAAACAATGTCCCAAGCACTGTTTCTGACAATGGAGTCATAATCCTCCACCATGGCATCTACCCATGTGGACTCTTGCACTCTGCTCATAAGAGCCATGTATTTAGTAAATCGGTCAGGTGACTGTCTCTGTCTCTGCTGTGATGTAGGGACTCCTACATTCTATGCTGCATCAAGCTTCAGTCTCTCAGCTTCTATGGTATTCTTTCTTCCTTGTATGATGTTTGGTCCTGCATGAGTGGACTCCTCCACTCCATGAATCTCCTCCTGTGTTTGATCCACATCTAGAGGCTCATCTTTTGGAACAAGAAGTTCTTGCTCTGCATGCAAGTGTAGCTCCCTCTCAAGCAACAACTTCATGGCTTTCACCTCATTGAATTTTATATCCCGTCCCACCACAGTCATTCGACTGTCTGGAAAATACACACGATAATTATGGGGTGTTTCTATCTACCCCACAAATATCCCAACTTCTGCAGTCGGCTCCAGCTTCTTCCTGGTGTCCTTTGTCACATGAATGTAAACAGATGAGCCAAAAATCTTCAAATGAGAAATGTCGGGCTTCTTACCAGTAAAAGCTTCTTTGGGTGTACTCATGCCAAGTACTCTATGAGGACAATGGTTTTGCACATAAACCACAGTGTTTCATGCTTCCACCCACAAGTGCATCGGTAGGCCCTGGTCATGCAGCATCGCTCGTGCAGCACCCATGATCATTATTTTCTTCCTCTCCGCAACCCCATTCTGTTGTGGGTTATGAGGCGCTATGAGTTCTCTTCGAATTCCTTCTTTTCTACAGAATTCTTTGAATTCACCCGAGATGTATTCACCACCTTTATCGCTCTGTAGAGCTTTCACTTGCTTCCCCAACTCCTTCTCCACCAATGCTTTGAACTCGCAGAACTTTGAGAACGTTTCACTCTTCTTCTGCTTGAAGAAGATCCAGCATCTACGAGAATAGTCATCAAAAAATATAACATAATACCTATGTTTTTCTGTTGAAGCAACCGAGAGAGGTCCACACACGTCTGTGTGAATTCTCTCTAGGATCACCAAAGCACAGTTCTCCTTCTCATGAAAGGTGGTCTTCACAAAATTACCCATAGTACATCCCTTTCACTGATCTGACTGCGCAAGAGTACCCTTGGGAAGTCCAGTAGAAATCTGCTGCAAAATATTCAAGGCGCCATGGTGAAGATGGCCCAATCTCCTGTGCCATAATTCACCCTCATCCCGACTCACCACTTATTTTACTTTTCCCACCATTGCAATGCAGCCATCTACCTCCAGCTTGTAGAGATTCTTAATTCAAACCCCTATCTTCTTGGTTTGACCCGTTGTTTTATGTCGAAGGAAGGATTTTCCCTCACTGAAAACAATATCATAACCCTTGTCTTCCAGCATTGCGACTGAGACCAAGTTCTTCTTCAGACCTGGAACATGCATAACATCCTTCAATAAGAATGGATTACCATAATCACTCTCAAAGGTAATGGTCCCAATGCCAGTCACATTGTACCGACCATCGTCGTCCATCTCTATATGCATCTGGAGGTCCTTCTCCTCCAAGTCACTAAACATCTTTTTCTCTCCCGTCATATGGAAAGATGCACCACTATCAAGATACCACACTGATCCCATACAGCTTGAAACCAAGCATGCGATCAAAGAGAAATCGAGTTCAAATTGCGAGGCTAAGGCCTTTCTAGCTGCAGCTCCAACAACCTTCTTGTTCTTTTTCTTCTGTGGATAGTTAGTGGCGAAATGTCCATGTTCGTGACAGTGAAAACACTTCACTTTGGAAAAATCTTGCTTCTTGCCTTTAGCATCGGATTTTGAAGGAAAATTCTTCCCCTTCCCTTTCCTTGCTTTGGCAGCCAAAGCGCAATTCTCTTCATCTTCATTCTTCGATGAAGATCCATCCCTGGTACCTCGCCTTATCTCTTCCTGCACAAGATCCGACCAAAGTCGCTCCCATCCCAACAATTTCTCCCGTCCATTGATAGAGTCTTCGTAGCTATGCCAACTCTTCGGAAGCCCAAGGAGAGCCAAGCTCACCAAGTCTTCATCATCGACAATAACCCCCACACTTCCCAGTTCATCCTTGCAGTGGACAAACTTCGTGAGGTATTTTGGAATACTGTCGCCCTTCTCCATTTTTATTTTTATGAGCTTGTCTTTAAGCGCCAACTTCCTCTGGTCACTTCTGCTTTGGAACAAATCTGTCAAAGCCTTCCACATTAAGAATGGAGTGGCTTTCCTGTGAAGGCTAGACACAATATGGTCCTTCACACCTTCCAACAGAATTCTTCTCATCTTTGCTATCTTCTTTTTCCATGCGTCAAGTAATGCAGCATTGCTAGATCCACTAGTACAAAATGACTAATCAGTTTCTAAAAAAATGACTAAAATTTGCATATAAAAGACTATTTTTCGATCGGTGACCAATAGTAGCTAATTTACAGTATCTTATAACGCGACCAATTTTAAGTCGTTTTTAGCTTAGTCATTAATTGGTTGTCTCAATTTTGTTGTCTAGTAGTATATTTGGTCATTAATTTAGTCATTGATTTGGTCATTGATTTAGTCATTGACTTTCATTAATTTAGTCATTGATTTGGTCATTGATTTAATCATTGATTTGGTCATTAA
Source organism: Pinus albicaulis (assembly GCA_034641835.2). Taxonomy (NCBI): domain Eukaryota; kingdom Viridiplantae; phylum Streptophyta; class Pinopsida; order Pinales; family Pinaceae; genus Pinus; species Pinus albicaulis. The sequence goes on along the minus strand of CM076576.1, from coordinate 717,715,197 downwards.
TTGTCACAATTAATGACCAAATATACAACAAAATATATTACTAAATGATCACCTGAAAAAACCAATTAATGACCAAAGAAATATGACTAAAATGTTAGTCGTGTTATAATATACTATAAATTAGCTACTAATAGTCATATATATGCAAATTTTAGTCATTGTTTGAAACTAATTAATGACCAAAGAAATATGACTAAATTTTAGTCGTGTTATAAGATACTGTAAATTAGCTACTAATAGTCGTATATATGCAAATTTAGTCACTATTTGCAATCACAAATTTATCATTTGCAGTAGTTATTTACCATTTTTTGGTAGTTTCATATTCATTATATAAATGACTACTTTAGTAGTTTATATTCATTTCATTTAATTTCATTAACAATCGTAATAAGCTACTAAGTTAGTCTTATATTCATTTTATTTGTGTTCATAATTAATAAATATAAACTACTAAATTAGTAATTGTAGATTGATTTTATGTGTTCATTATTAATCAACATACATTAATTAGTATGATTTTGCAACTAAATTAAAAAAATAATGTCATACATTGTACATGTTCATCTAATATGAAAACACAAAGTTACATATGTTAATTACAATACTAAGTAATATCAAGGGCAACTATAAATAACACATAAATTATATTATATAAAATGTCAAGTATTACAACATGAGTTTCCAACTTAATATTGGTTGGAGTACAATTTACACATGAAATATTGTTTCATCACTTCAAAACATTATCATTCTGCTGCGAAGAAATTGCAGAAGACATTGCAGGTGAATTCACCAACTCTGAAAGCTTGGTCATCAGTCTCTATGTGTGTCTTATGCGGGATATTGGCCCTACAGGTACCACTAGACCAGTTTTCTTCACTCCCTTTAATTTTCATTTTGTCGCTCTAATGTTATTGTTCTCCTCTTTCTTCAATTCATGCTTCTTGCCATCAATAATGAGTTCCTTCTCTAGCAAAAAAAAAACAAGATACAATGCATAGTATAAGACATGAAAGTCGATGAACACTGGAATATAAACTAAAGTAGACTATAAGGAATTTATACGATATATACCTCAACATAAGAAATATTTAAGTTAAGAAATATTGTTAATGTCACTTTTCCCCATAAAAGCAAGAAAATCGAACAAGCTTTCTTCAGTTGGGAAATAGTGGCCACTATCTAGCCAAATGACCTGCATAAAAAAAAATAATAATAATAAAACATCACCATAGAATAAATTTTGTATCTACTGTGTTCTCATTGTACAACATTTGTTGATGAAATGTTATCTTCAACTAAAGTAATAAATGCAAATAGCACACATTCAGTATTTTGAATTCTCATGCTTATGGTACACTGTAATTTTGATTTTATCCAACATAATCAAACACAGCAGAGCTAGCAATTTCTACTATTAATGTCTCATGCTCTACTTTTGTAGTTGTATCGTTTCATCTAGTTATCTTTAAGAAGCAGTGACACTTCAACAATAAAACTAGTCAATATAAATCTAATGGGTGGAGCAAAGTATTGCTAACACAAGAATACAACAAGAAACTAAAAAAGAATAAGATAAGACTTTGTAAATTCGATACTAACCGGAAATATAGCTTCAATATAACAATCTTCAATCATCGGCATACTATTCTAGGGGAAAAGGAATCAAATTCCCAGAAGCCAACAAATTATATCCAGAGAAAAACTAAACATGTTGGCTCCACATTCAAAGGTAAAGTAACTGGGACTAGCTATATCAGATACTTTTTAGAGTGTACGGGTAGCTACTAACACCATTAACAAGAATTTTAAAATATATCTGCCACGTATGACCTCAAATGTGGCAAGAAATTTGATATATGCACAACCTGTATACATTTCAAAATGCATTGAAATGATATAAGAGTATCAAAATTAAACTACACATAATTATATATTCACTATCCCCTTTTATTCCAAAACAACATTCAAATAATTGTTATAACTTACCCTGAAAAATATGCCAAAATTTCCATTCATTGTCATGAATATCCTTGGCTGTGAGTTCCTGGAAAGGTGGTTGCTTAGTGAAATCCTGCCCAAAACAAACAAAACTTAATAAGAGACAAATATGACAAATACCCTTACCTTTCGATCCTTCAAAAAATGTAGTCTTCTCTTAAAAAATGTCTAAAATTATAAGCACTTATCTATTAAATCACAAATAGAACAACAACTATGGGAAAATAAGAACCGCACAAGTGGAGGACAAAATTTTTCCGCAGCGTGTCGTGGCACATAAAACCTATCATCGGTGCTAGTGTTACTTGCAGTCAATGTTTTATAAAAGTAATTCGGTTGCTTGCTTGGCGTGCCAAGGTCAGAACCAAAATAACAATATTTTTCGCTTCTTGCACAGTATCATCATTTTTTAGTTCCCTGCAGAAATGGAACTAGTACCAAAGCATTTCTCACCAAAATTGGAAATTAAAGCAAAGAACATATAATGAAATTGAAAATATCTTACAACATTAAGAGGTTGCAATGTCATTTGAGCATATACTTCATCTGTTTCCACATCTTCCTGGCATTCAATAAGGTGTTTATTAAATTTTAAATCTTGTATATATAGCGATATGAATAAAAGTGTTCACAACCAAAGCAAGGATGAAATGCAGAGAACCCACATGCATTGTAACATTGTGAAGTTGGCTTATTTAATTGAGTTGGAAAATTCGTATAATTGGATATATGAGCATCAAACTCCTTGTTTGTTGAAGCAACTACCTAAAATCACATTGATTATGATCAGTTTCATTACGTAACATTAAAATTTCAAAATATTGGAATCACATTTTATGATGAAAATAAGATAAGCATTCATTATTTTCAGTCATTTGTATCCAAAGGAAGATTGCAAATTAAAAATTAGTGAGAAACAACCTCACCTGCTCATTGTAACCCTATGGAAAATAAACAGCCTTGCTCCCAACAACAGGTAAGAACACAAGCGGTCTGACACAGGCATTCCAAAGCTCTGAATTAAGGCATCTCCTTTCCCCTACTTTATGTGACATGAACAAAAAAATTGTCAATTGGATATTCCTTTAGAAACATCTTGACATTCCAATAGTAATTGTGTAAAGTAATATGATATTATGAATGTAAACATTGCAATATAAAGCACATTAACTTGACAAATATTCCAGATGAAAGTATTTTCCATAGACATTCATTCTCTCTCTTTCTTCGTTTGTTAAATTCTTTGTCCAGTCAGGTTGGAATTCTGGAATCTGTGAAAATTCTTGAATACAGTTATGCAAAAATCCTACCGTAGTATCATGGTTTATTTCTCCTACTTGATTAAGTTATACAAGTTATTTTCAGAAAGAATATTTAGAAAATACCGAAGTAAACACAACTAACAGCCTACACATGCAGATCATTTACTGAATATTATGCTCATTCAACAAAGTGACACACTAAATTTTGGACATAAGTCCCCGGAAAAACAAAAAGTGAGAAAACAGGTGCAGCAAATATGAGGGTTTGTTATTATTAAGTAGATTATGAGTACAACAAATCTGGGCACCAAATCTAGTTAACCCGACAGAGAAAAAGTAGATCTACAGCTAACCCATTGTTCTAAGACTAAGATTCAGACTGATCCACACCCTCAAATGGGATTTACAAGACTCAACCCAATTCTGACCCTAGAAACCCCAACGCTGCCCCTGAAGCCCCAGCGTCAGCCCTGCTAGGCTCTGCGTGCCCCTGCGCTGCTCAAAAGGGGACTATGTAACCCCAGAGTGGGTGGCGTAGTCCTTACGCTGCCTCTGGAGGCCTCTGCGTAACTCTGGAAGCCCTCTGAAGCTGCAGCACTGCCTCTCCTGGGCCTGCATAGCGGCTGAATCCTTTGTGTTGCGCAACTTCTGTGTCGTTGTTGCTGCTGCCCTTGCTCCTCTGCGTTGTCCCTTAAAGCTACTCCTCTGCCTCTTTCTGACTCTACTATGCTTCCTTTGAAATGTAAACCTAGTAAGTCTGTCTAAAAATTAACAAATACAAACACAACAGGAAGAGCACAAAACAAACTACCATGTAATCTCTTGGAATCCTTCTCCTTCGTGATCACGCTAAGAAGGGCATTTTTGGAAAAATATTATTAAAGGATTTTCTAGTAAAGGAACAATTTGGAAAGGGAAATGACTCTCTAGCTGGAAAACTACAACTGTCAAAGTCTATTCTACAATTGGCCAATTCTAAAAATTTCAGCAAATGTGTAGTCTGTTAAGGAACACAACAGACCAAAAAATATTATCTTGCTCGCCTGGAAGAATGTGTATAAGGCTTGCAGAGGCTTGGGTCTATGTTATGGGGGATTGGATTAATAAGGCTTTAATGGAAAAGATGGTCCAACATATTTGCAAGGAAGAAAAAAAGATCTAAGGCAAACTACATAGGCACCATATCCCCAAAATGTTTGCTCGTCCATCTGTACTTCATTTGATACAACCTTAACATAATTAAGGATTATATTTTTTGGGATAGCAAGGATGGATCCAAGGCTAATTTTGTGAGAAGTCATGGAATTTGAAGATAACGCTCTCTAGCATGGAAGATTTAGCAAGTCCAAAGGGGCCCTTACAACAGCCCTTGGCATCTATTTTTTGGAACTTTAGGTATGATGCTGAAGATGGACACCTTTAAGGAGAGAAATAGGAAACGATTGGAGGAATTTAGAACCCAGATCAATAGAGATGCAACAAAAGTCTCAAGAAAGATCCTAGAAAATTTCAGAATTCCAACGAGGGGGGACAGAATGACTGAAAATGGAGAGCTTCCAGGACTGAATTGTACACAGTAAAGAGAGGTCATGAAAGAAGGGGCAACTTCAAAAAAACCTGGAAGAAGGTTTGGGTGAAGGAGGACTTGACTAAAGCAAAGACTTTGTTACAACTATCCACTGAAAAACAACCTAACACAGGATCAGCTCCTGAGGAAAATGCTTCCTTGGCCCTTCTTAATTACCCCTTTTCCTCTGCTCCTTATGTGTGAGTACCCTTGCCATATTTGAAGTCATTTTATAGAGAAACATGACCTCAGCTGGATCTTTCCTACCTTGTTACCAGATCTCTTTCAAAACTCGCATATGATATCACAATCCCCAAAGCTTAAAGCAATTTGGAAACATGTCGCCGGCTATGGAAACCTAGTAAGTCCGTCTAAAATTAACAAATACAAACACAATAGGAAGAGCACCAAAACAACTACCAGGAAATCTCTTGGAATCCTTCTCCTTCATGATCATGCTAAGAAGGGCATTTTTGGCAAAATATTATTAAAGGATTGTCTAGTAAAGGAACAATTTGTAAAGGGAAATCACTCTCTAGCTGGAAAACTATAGTTTTCAAAGTCTATTCTACAATTGGCCAATTCTCAAAATATCAGCAAATGTGTAGGCTGTTAAGGAACACAACAGACCAAGAAATATTATCTTGCTGGGCTGGAAGAATGTGTATAAGGCTTGCAGAGGCTTGGGTCTATGTTATGGGGGATTGGATTAATAAGGATTTAATGGAAAAGATGGTCCAACATATTTGCAAGGAAGAAAAAAATCTTTAAGGAAAACTACACAAGCACCATATCCCCAGAATGTCTGCTCGTTCATCTATGCTTCATTTGATACAACCCGAACATAATTAAGGATTATATTTTTTGGGATAGCAAGGATGGATCCAAGGCTAAGTTTGTGAGAACTCATGGAATTTGAAGATAACGCTCTCTAGCATGGAAAATTTAGCAAGTCCAAAGGGGCCCTTACAACAGCTCTTGGGCTCTATTTTTTGGAACTTTAGGTATGAAGCTGAAGATGGACACCTTTAAGGAGAGAAACAAGAAAATATTGGAGGAATTTAGAACCAAGATCAATAAAGATGCAACAAAACACTCAAGAAAGATCCTAGAAAATTTCAGAATTCCAATGAGGGGGGACAGAATGACTGAAAATGGAGAGCTTCCAAGACTGAATTGTACATAGTAAAGAGAGGTCATGAAAGAAGGGGCAACTTCAACAAAACCTGGAAGAAGGTTTGGGTGAAGGAGGACTTGACTAAAGCAAATACTTTCTTACATCTATCCACTGAAAAACAACCTAACACAGGATCAACTCCTGAGGAAAATGCTTCCTTGGCCCTTTTTGATGCCCCCTTTTCCTTTGCTCTTTATGTGTGAGTACCCCTACCATACTTGAAGTCATTTTATAGAGAAACATGACCTCAGCTGGAGCTTTCCTACCTTGTTACCAGATCTCTTTCAAAACTGGCATATGATATCAGAATCCACAAAGCTTAAAGCAATTTGGAAACATGTCGCCAGCTATGGAAGTTTGGTTAGAAAGAAACATAAATATTTTCAGATATCAGTCTATTAGGCAGCCCTTGAGAAAGACTAGTAGCATGTGTGGGGGCATTTATAATTGAAATAGTAAAAGCCACCCTGTCTAGAGAGAGAAAATCCCCCAGCAGATGACTATTGACTTTAAAAACAAGGGAGCTTGAATCCTCCATCCCTGACAAAGGAAGTGGGACCCGTCGCACATAGTCAAAATAAGAGACAAGGAGGATAGTTAAGACACAATAAACCTATGGGAAAATGTAACAATCTAGCCAAGATAGAGGCATGATCAAGGGATTTAAACTGGATTTTCAAATAGGATTTCCTCATCTGAATTGGAAGAGGACTTTGCCATAATCGTCAGAGCCTAAAGTATTCAAGGGGCTTATTTTTCACCTCAACCATCCTTTGCTTCTCTCAACGGTTTGGTTCAATAGATGACGAGTACCTTGTGATTGAAGATTATGATCACCAAGACATAATGGTGAAGAAAATGCTAGAGATAAAGCAAAGAGGTCGTGGAGAGGGGGATGGATATTTGAACCCCTACCTGTGATCCCTAAAAACCACCAAGGCAATATACCCCCCTCATTATCAGAAAGTTGTGTCTGACAGCAATGGCAGTTCAAAATGGTGTGGAAGGGCAGCTGCATGAAAGGAGGATACAAAACACAGTAATTACGCAAAGGGTGGCTGCTAGAAGAGAAATTGTAGGAAGAGCCAAATGCAAGAGGGAGCATGGATGATCTAATGTTTGACTCAGGATCAAGGAGGAGCCCCACACAAATGTACCATATCCAGACCATGAACATGTTTTTGAACACAATATTGAGTAGCTTCTGGGCGAATCTCTGCTGCAGGCCAAAGTAGCAAAGAAAGATCGATATTTTCAAGCTTCTCATTACTGTCTATAACGTCTTTATCCATCTTTAGCATATATGCACGACCGACCATATCCTTTACAGTTCTGAAACCCATATCAGACAAAGTTCACGATCCTTTCTGTTAAATCTTCAAATAGGATAAATCTGTTATTGCAACTTATAATTTGCAGTATGCATTGTTTCTAGCCTAGAAGAAGTCATTATCATGCTCAACAGTGAAGAAACTAAGTTTGAACACACAGTTTTGTGTTAGATGGGATAGGTGTAGATTAAGGGTTCTTAAGTCTGAGATCAGGTGTGGCATCAGCCTTATAGGCTAGGTTGTTGGATTTATTATGTTGTTGGTTTACCTTAAGAGGGACTTGAAACACTAAATTGCTTCAAACTCTGTGAACCTTGTGTATTGATTTTCTTTAAGGACACTTTAAACAATGTCATAAGATGTAATCCTCATCACCAATGCTAAGAGATGAGAAATTAAGTGTTATATGACTCAGTTTCAGAGCATATAGATCATCAAAAAATGGTGCAATAAACTTCAGTACTTGACCACATAAAATACGTAGATAAACAGTGAGAACTAGAGCCAAGTTTTTATGTCAGTGACAAATATGCATATGTTGTTGAATTATAAAGTGGGTTGTTGAGTTCATTGTTGCATTTTCTTGCATTAGAAGGTGTTTAAGACTTCATTGTGCAAAACAAACATTGAAATTATCAAGGTGTAACATGCCACATTTCAGACCTTGATGCAGAGTGAGTAAAATGACATACAAGAAAAAAATCACATGCGTTGAGGTGTTAAATGAATAACCAGGAAGTTGTTCATACCATGGATCATGCAATATCCACCAAAAATAAAATTAGATCTGAAGGCTTGAATTTAACCCTAGAAATCAATCTCAAATGGCATGAATTGTTCCACTTATTATTAAGTAGGTTGTTCACCCTATTTTCACATTGATTAGTCTTCTTTGAGTGTGTAGATCATAAAGATATATCGATTCCCAATGTTGAAACAAGTCATTGTAAATTGACCTCAAATGAGCAATATATATTCAATTTTCCCAAGCATGACAACTCAATTAAGTGCTTGTGTTAGATCCAAGATAAGTAAATGGGTGAAATAAAAATATAGCAAATGAAATAACCTTGGATATAGTGACCTAGATTTAGAGATACAGCAAGAAAAACCCTCCAAAGAATTCAGAGCAATATTCCTTTATCTAATGAATCATCAATAGGGTAGTGCAACCATGAACCCATTACATCTTCATGAATGGAACTAGAATTAGTTAATGACTCCAGAGTATTATCCTATCCACAAGAGAAGGTTTCCAAGGTAACACAACATCATCATTTTATAGCGTTTTGACAGTTGAGTTGCCAAAGGAAGCTTGACCACTTTGTTCACAACCTGACCATTTTCCACAGGAGTTCTTCTACATCATGCTCTACATCATGGATCTCTTATGTAGTTGTAGTGTATGCAGTAAAAATCAAGTGATTAGTTCTCTGGACCAATTAGCTCCTTTACAATTGGATTCCACGACATTGTAAGGCTGAATTTTTCCCAATGTCCTGGAAATACATGAAATCTTACAAAAATCCAGCCATAAATGATGTTTACTTCAACAGAGAAGGAGGTTGCTTCCCTCATCAAGAAATGTGGAAGGAATTTGAGAAATAAATTAAAAACAGAGTCCACTCAGTAAATAAGGGGATTTCTATCTTTATTCATCTGTAAAGGCCAACAATGGCACATCCGTAGCTCATGCATGCCAAGCAATGAGATTAAACGTCGAATATAGTCCCTCTGCAAGAGATTTATGTACTAAAAACTTTGTCCAAAGCCTAAGATGATTATATAATATAGATAATAAATTTGTAAAATGTCTCATTTGGGAAACCCAACTCAACTCCCAGGACCGTAGTGTGAAAAACATAATGCAAAGCATAGTAGGAAACACAAAAGAGTTGTCAGAAATTTTGCCAAAGAAATTAGCACTGCTATGGATCAGGCCTATGCTTAACAAATCCAAAATGTCGTCTAGATTTTGGTTGGCAATGACATTGAAAATATCATACTTTGCAACATAACAGCCAATAGTTATTAACCATATTTGTTAGATGGACTCGAGTGGTTAGATTGAACCCATAGTGTCTATCAAACAGCTTAAATGACTGACAATATGCACACCAAATGGAAAAATTTATGAGGATGAAAATGCAAATATTTAGTTAGTTGTATGATGTACACAGGCTCCAATTTATTTGGTATACTAACCAGCAACAAATGAAACTGATCAAGATGAAAATATTAGTGTTGGATGAATCCTCTATGATGTTTTGTATTATCATCCAATTATATTTGTCTTTATGCTTTCAAACAACACATTACAACAGAAATTTATTTTTTCTCGAGGTAAACCTGTTAATGTGACCAAAGCATATTCCATTACACATGCAACAGGTAACATTCATTCAAAGATTATTCTAAATCACTTGCTAACAATGTGCTACTATAAAATAGTTCAACCACCAGGATTATATAGTCTGGCCATCTGTGATGAGACTGTATAAAATCCAGGAAGCTGGATAGAACACTCGAAGAATATATATGTGGGAGTCTTTTTTAACAGAAATTATATTTACAGCTAGCCTATATGTATTAAACAACCTTGAGACTAAGAAGATGATGCTATATCTGATTTTCTTTATGAAAAATGCTGTAGGCACCTAAAGAATGTAATTATCCATTCCACTATGAATGGAAATTACAATTTTTTCTCACTGGAGGAAAAAAATAGTCTCGTGATGAACACCCAGGAAGCTAGCATATCTCCAGATTCTGAGGACGTTATTGCTGAAAACATTAGCATACTGACACCAAGATGGCAAAACACTGACATTATATGAGGAAGAAAAAGCAGAAATCCACTTCATAATGTCTTGGTTTCCATGCAGTGATGTCATGCAGGAAAAAATATACAGTAGCTCAAGGATAACAAAATGGAATAAGAGGAAAACATGCTACTAGACCTGATGGTGACACAGTCACCATCATCGGACTGAGAGACCATAATGCATCTTACATCAAGATGTTATCTAGATTCTCTATGAAGACATCCAAAATACCTCTAGCAGATAATTCCAATGTTTTTGCTGGAATTTATAATCTAAAACACTTGAAATCCATAAAAAGGATGAACTACTGTTAACAAAAAAATTATGTTAAACCTACCTAGCAAGGCATGCTATGTTGAATTTTATAGCTATGGTCAGTCTTCATAATTTATATTTAAGCCCTTGTAATGTATAATGTAAATGTAAGGCATGTTCTTCATGTCATTTTTATTGATTAGCACTTGAAAGAAATATTATGAGAAATTTGAATTTTGAATTTTTGGCTCCAAACTAATCAAGTCAGCCCTTCCTCAAGTCAATTCGGCTCCAGTGAAGAGACAAACCCGTTCGTGAAGATAGAACACTATATAAAGGCATTCGACCTCCTCCACAAAGGCACCATTCGATCATACACAAGAAAGACAGTTTATGGGCATTCAAGAAAAGGAGAAGAAGGATGAATTCATCTCTATCATATTTCTCTCTCTCTCTCTCTCTCTCTCTCTCTCTCTCTTGAACTTGCGCATGTAAATTTCTGGGCAGTTTCTGGGCAGGCAGAGTTTTCTGGGCATATTCTGGAGGCTGAAATTCGGCCTAGGTCAAAGCAAAGAGGGCCAAATTTTGAAGGGCAGAAGTTTGACTTGACTTGACTAGAGGGCAAATTGACCAGGTTCAACCGTAGCTTGTTGATCAGTTTGTACTAAATGATGAATGAGGCAAACGAGGTGGTATTTATGTTGCTCTTGCATTGCTCTTGAGAAGCATCCCTGCTGATGTGAAATTTAGTTTACAACACAATGACCCCTCACAGAAAGAAACTCTTTCATGCCCAGTGCCAACATAAATTCTAAGTTTTGACAGTGTTAAGGGAAGAGCACCTTTTAATTGAAATGGCCTATTTTAGTTGGATTCAAGTGCTCATTAATTAAACTAAGCACCACGGATTATTTTTTTGATAGACAGAAACTTTTTGTATTATAATGGGCCATTGCTACATAAAATTCATATGAACCTATCTAGCTTTTCTGTTTACAGAAATAACTTTTCTGTTTAGCTCATTTGACAACATAATTTTCTTTTGATTAATATTTCAAATTTCTATGGTAAAGATACTGCCAGGAGCTTCCCTTTTAAGTCTGTCATACAAAGTAAACATAGTTCCATTACATGCTTTGCTAATGCTAAGTTATTACTGTTTTGATTTCTTAGGGATATTTGGAGAAAATTTTCCCCGTCAAATCCTAGAGTTTGTCAAGTTAAATGACTTGACAGAAAAAACAAGAATAACTAATATAGACAAGTCAAGAGTTACTAAGCTTCACCAGATGGTTCTATTAATATAACTCGTATTAATATTGATTTTTTCCTGCTCTGTAAGAGAAACGAGGATCATTTTATTTTGTATGCATGACCAGAATTTAAATCTGCAATGAACAGGGGAAGATAAGCGCTGAGACCCGAAAGTTTGGTGCATAAGGGCATCAATGACATGACAAGGAGAACATAAATAGAATAGGGCATATTGAGTGAAAGTTGTAGCCAAGGCAAAGGTGTCGAAGCAAAGGAAGGAGATCTCAGCAGCTCCACTCTCTATTTTCTTCTTAACGAATGTTATATGCCTCATTCATGGTTCAAAACTAAGAATCCTAGTTTGAAACTAAGATACCCTGGTTTGAAACGTTTGGACTTGTGTATTGATGATGAACCTAAATATCTAGGTTTGAATCATCGATATAAATATAACTATTGCAAATATTCTTTTTTTTAATAACAAGGTAGTTTGAATTGGAAAAATGGTGTTGAACCACAACGAAGGTACATCCATAGCATTCTGTAGCACAATGTAGCATAATATTTTGTAACTAAACATGTTCGATCATGTCGATTGTCTCTATCCTACTGCAAGGCTCAAGAGTCCAAAAAAATCCATAAGGATGCATTTTATGGAATAGGTGTATATGTGATAGCAATTGAAACGAATTCAACAAAATTTAAACCAAGATGGATTCTTAATCATCTATTATAATCAAATTATCTATTAAGGATACCTGGTTGAGGTCTGTTAGGCAATCCAATTGAAGCAGCTTGGACTAAATTTACTGAAGACACCTAACGATCTCTTCCCCGTGCTTCTCCCTATTCCATAGCCTGTGCATTTTTCATTTGGAGTTGGAGATGCTAGATATCCATACTCACATCTTGAATCTGCTGGTAGTGAGTGGAGATAATATTAGTTATTTCAGATTTTTGGTCTTTTTGGAGAAAGACGAATCAAGCAGCCTCAAAGAAAGTGAAAGACACAGTGTTGGATGATCTATGGTGGGAGAAGATAGATCTAGTTATTCAAATCATGGAGCCTATCATTTCCTTGCTCCGATTTGCAGATACAAACCAACCCATCCTAGGAGAGCTTTATGAGGGATGGGATTCCATGATTGAGTCTGTGAGGACCATTGTTTTACAGAGTCAGTGCCCAGAGTATGAGACATCACCAGAGGCCTTCTTCACCAGCATACAGGATATTATTGTCAACAGATGGGACAAGAATTGCACACCTTTACATTGTTTGGCTCACTCCTTGAACCCAAAATACTACAGCCATGAGTGGCTGAATGGTGGACCTTCCCACAGATTTCGTCCTCACATGGATGGTGAAATCTCATAGGTTAGGAAAGATGCATTGAGGAGGATTTTTCAGGAGAGGGCATCCCCTAATGAGGTGGAGGATGCCTTTGCAGATTTTTCCACTGGCACTGGGCGATTTGCAAGCTATGATGTGCTTCAAGACAGGGGGGCTAAGAAGCCCTATTCTTGGTGGGAAACTCATGGGTAAACAAGCCCTCCTCTAGAGCAGTTAGCCATGAGGCTTCTCTCTTAGGTGACTTCATCCTCTTGTTGCGGGAGGAATTGGAGCACATATGGGAATTTGTATAGTGTGAAGAAGAGCAGGCTTGAGCAGTCCAGGGCAGAGACAATGGTGTATGTGCACACCAACCTTCGTCTCATCTACAGGCAGAGGGAGGATTGGTTGAAGGGAAAGACAAAGATGTGGGATGTCTTTCCTGATGATATGGGTCTAGACAACAACGTTGAGTTGGCATTGGCCAACTTGGATCTCAATGCGCCAGTGCTAGAGCCTGTCACATTTGATGATGGAGTAGAGGCATCATCCTCCACACCAGCAGATGCAGAGATGACAGAGGAGGAGGATGCATCAGAGCCAGAGGAGAGCAGTGGTGAGCATGATGATCGAGATGAGGACAGTGATGTTGATTATGATGATGAGGATTGATGACTCATTGAGGCTTCAGGCTTGTAGTCTTGTAGACTGTAGTTTTTTTGTATTTTCTATTTCTATTTGCAATTGGCAGTGTACTTATGTAACACATTTTGATTCTGATGTCTTAATGAGAAAACTACAGTATCTTACTATCTTGTCTTTCTAAGTAAATTTGACAATTGTATGATGTATCAATGTATCATGCATGAGTATCTAAGATCTTAAATCTATGTTTGAATCAATGAATTTGTATGAATTTGTGTAAAAAGTATATAATTTTTAATATATATATATATATAATAAAATAATATATAACGTATCGTATCACAGACGTGTCCTGTTCCGAGGATCACCATACCCGAATCTGATTCTTGAATCCCCGTATCCCTATATCCCCGTATCAGGTGACTTAGGTACAGAGTTTATGAGCTTCCATCCCCTGTCCAAATTGCCTCTGACATTCCTGTTAATGATTGTGCCAATTACCTTGATGACCCTGCTTGCCATAGAGTGTTTTGGAACCAAATCCAGCAAAATATAACAAAGAGGTCCCCTGAGAAAGTTACCTCCCTGAGTTCCTTCAATTCCCAACTCATTGATGCGCAAGGAGAGGGGGTAATATAAAACTTAACTTCTCTAATCCTCCACGACCTTGCCTTTATAGTCCCTCTTTGTGTTGAATATTTCCCACTACCAACTTGCATGGGGTGACTACTTCTAGGGATGGGCCAGAACTGGCTATACCATGCCATTCACACAAGGAAACCCCTCTCTTCACCTATTAAGGTGTTCCAATTGTATACATGATTGTTTGGTACCTCTCATGGATTCCCAAGACTTGGAAACATTTTACTCTGACTCACTTATCACAATATGGCAGTTCAACTTAACTCTATCACTGTTGTCACAAGACAGTCTGTGATTGCCACGTTCCAGGCATGCAGAAAGCAATACTTCCATGTTTTTTAATTGAGTAGACATATCCATTGAATTATGTTATCATTTCCTCCCTCCATTGTTCCTTTGATATGCATGCTTTCAGGTGCTAGTGATAAGGCTTGGATGGCCATCCTATTAGCTATAGTGTTGAGGTCTCTTAGAACATGATTTACTTGTGTGATTGGTAATATGGATAGATTTCCCATGATTCTTGTGTGGAGATGTCACAGCTAAGAGTCTGAAGAAAAATTTCTCAACACAAGATGACATATGGTGTTATTGGAGTCTCCTATTATAATGAGGGACCTGATTGGAGAAGAAGCAACCAGAATAAGGCCTTGAAGGATTAGAAGCTTTTCCTAGATTCCTAGAGTAGCCTAATTCAATCTATCCTTCGAGGCCAAAAAGAACCTTCCCCCCTCACTTGCCACCCCTATAAGCATTGCAGATATTCTTGAAAATGGTGTCACAAAGAATGGCTTCTGCAAAAGTTTGTAATCTGAAAGCACAATTTTGTTTGAGGGAGGTATACAGTTTATGCATTTCAAATTTTTTCATAAGAGATGATCTAGATAATCTAAAAACAATACTTTGTTTGGGAATAATATTTAACAGTTTTTATGTTTCATATAATGCATAGAGACCATTCAGTTGTAGTAAAATATCTAAATATCATATAATCCGTCTAGCAGACAGGTTGCAATTGAGATGAGTTTTGTTTGCAAAAAAAACAAGGTTGGTAGCATCAACTAACAAACTAATTGTAAGAAAAATAAGTATCAGTTGAATTCAAACTAGCCTCTTGGTATTTTTGAATGTTTATATACCTTATGAATCTCTTTGTGGATTGTTGCAATGATAGAATATGCATAATATTCTATGTTTGAAAATTGGACTACTATGGCACAAATGTCTGTACAACTAACTATTTACAGTCTCAAACTGAATGCTAACTGGCTAAATATGATTTATATCATTTAACCTGACAGGTTTTGGGCTCTGAAATATATGACAAACTTTCAATAATTTTCCATTCTATAGTTTACAAATATATCTAACAAAGAAGCACTATAACGCCTTATCAAGTAGATCACAATTTTGGATTAAAGAAAATATGAACACAGTAAGTGAAATTCCCTTCTCAGAGTTTGAAATAGTTTAGAAAAAAAATCGGCATTTGTAACCTACAAATGTTAGACAAGTCTCGATTTGTCAACTCTCATATATGATACTTAGCTTAGAGAAATATATGTGCACAAAAATTCCCATGCACACATATGGCACACATGAGAAAACTAGATCTGGCTTCGTGGGCATCAACGATTTTGGTTTGCCTGAGTACACAGTGGTGCAACATTTTTCCTTGTGCATGACGCTTCAACAATCTAGATATTACATATGGCCCCACTTCCACACGACTAATAGCCCTCGGCCCATACGGGGTGAACCACAAAGCGGCCTACTTATGTAGGAAAACTAGTCCACGACGCTTGGGCATATGCTCTCAGGAGATTGGAAAGTAGTGGGAAACTAGGAAAGGGACTACCTTCACTACTAAACTAAAACCCTATGGAAAGTAGAGCAATTTTGAAAGGAAGTCTTAACAGTGAGAAAATAATAAAATCAAATTTGAAATTCAAGAGAGCATAGGGTGAATGTTGGTCCTATGTGACATTAAATAAAGCCTTGGTGAGAGGGATAAGGATTCAAATGCATAATGATTTACAATAGTTTGTGGTTAATGGATATGATGTTAGGGATAATACCCTTTTATGCCAGAATCATTGTGAGAATTCCATCAGAATTGCAGGTGGGTTTTGGCTCTGAGCCAAGGTTAAATATTGGTAATTCAGTTTATGTGCTTCTGCAAGATTATGAGTGCATTGATTGGTGGAATTTCTAGAAATATTATTAAGTGATACAAAGAAAAATTGCAAAAATAGAGAAATGCATGTTGTCCCAAAATTCATTTCATATTTTGAAATTTTTCATAACTTGTAATGGCATACCTCAAGTTTGACATGTGCAACACAACCTCACCTTTACTTTCTTTCACAACAGTGCAAATACATATGTGCCACTTGGATCCAGCGACAATTCACTTGCTAGGTATTACCCACATTTGAAGGTTGAAGCACACTACTCCATGTTGATTCCCTATTCTAATAGACTTTTTCCCTTCTCTAAAAAATATAGAAGAGTTGGAATCTCCCACAAATTGTGACACATAATTTTTTAATGCACCAACCTAGAAAAGTGGGAAATAAATAGTCTTCTATGCTACTCTGTCTTCACATTTTCCTTTTCAATTCAACTCCTAATATTTTCCTGCCCCTCTTTGCATGAAATCTACTCTCAATTCTACAAAATCTTTGATAAACAACACCATATACTCTACAAATTACTCCTAAATTTAGCTCCAAAAAAAAACTTAGCACATAATTGATGAATGCAACAACCTAGCAAAGCAGGAAATACATAGTGTTCTACACTACTTGTCTCCACATTTTCCCTTTGAATTCAACTCCAACAAACAAATCTATATATCAAAAATATTGAATTATTAAGCAATTTGCTACAAGACATATGGATATCTCTATTAGATATCAGATAAAATCATAAATGTTAGAGATTTTCTCTAATTGTTGAGATATCAACATGAATCTAAGCACAACTGCAATTATTTTCAGCATATTCTAATGAACCAAAAGCTCTTAAATTCCATCAAGGATTTGATGTACTAAAAGAAAAAGTTGTTTGAAAGGTGATAGTGATCAACAACTCAATGGTGGTTATCTAATCCCTCCTTCAAATTCCCCCTACTTACAAACCAAATCTTGCCAAAAAATATTAAAGTTGAAATATTGAAGCAAACTAAAAGACCAATGTACTAAAAGACAAATGTGTTTGGAAGGTGACAATGATCAAAAACTAAATGGAAGTTATCTAATCCCTCCTTCAAACTCCCCCTACCTACAAACCTAAAGCTTTACAAAATATGTTAAATTCTAAATGTTAAAGAAAACTAAAAGGCCGATTAAAGGGTTCAAATACAAGGAGGTGTTTTGTGTGTAAAGGAGGGGGTAAGAGGCTTGAACTCCATGTGCCCACTCACATGAAGTAGCAAAGTGTTAAGACAAGAAACCCTTCCCATGATACCTATCATATCATGAGGAAAATGTCATGTGGAGGACAGGGCTTAAACGACCTCACCTTCTAATATTATGCACATTTATTTTATTCATTCTCTAAAGAACTATATTTTGGTGGAAATGTATCCTACATGTGGGATTAATTGATCCATCCAAAGGGTGAACATTGGTCCTATGTTACGTTAAAGAAATCCTTGGTGAGAGGGATAAGTATTCAAATGTATAATTATTTGCAATTGTTTGTGGGTAATGGATTTGATGTTAGAGCTAATAACATTTTATGCCATAATCATTGTGAGAATTTCATCATAATTGCAGGTGGGCTTTGGCAATGAGCTAGGGTTAAATATTGGTAACTCAGTTTTATGTGCTCTATAGGATTATGAGTGCATTGATTGGTGGAATTTTTGGAAAGATTACTAAGTGTTTCCTGGCTTAGAGAGAATGGGAGGATGAACTTCAGGCCTCCATGACCATTTTTAGAGGGAACTAGTTGGAAATGGCCTCAAATATGGAGTCTATAAATGATGGTTGGGTGTAAATTTGTTCACTTCAACCTCCCTCTAGAGTTTGAGTTAGCTCCTACTCTCAACTTAAGCAACACCTCTGTAGACTCTACCTCATTTTCTATACATCATTCAATGGATACACCCTAACTGCCCATATCTCAAAGCTATTGGAAGGCCTCACTAAAGACAAACATGTGGCTATCTACTTTGATACTAGCTCTACAACAATGAAATATGAAGACCTAGAGGCTAACAATTCATGTGGACCTAGTAACTAAAGCCCAAAATGGGCATTACATTTTTTATTTTCTTTTAGTAACCTAGTGTGTTTGTTGAGTACCGTTTACATTATTCCAATGCGTTAAGTAGTATGGCTATGGACTTCTAAGAGGTAGATATGGATAGGCCTCCATAGTATTTTTTTTTGCTATTTCAACCTTCATCCTTAGCTGGGAATTCCAGGTCATGATTGCCCAGGACTACATATTTTTTGTAAACTTAAGTTGTATGGTATGGCCATAGATTTTTTAATATAAACTCTACCTCTCGACTTTGAAAAAAAAATACAAATATAATTAGCATAGCATAGAAAAAATTGAAATTTACTATATCCCTCAACAATGAACAGGGATAGTGTTTTTTTGCTTTTGTTGGGGGTTAGGTTTTAGGTTAAGCTTTTGAACAATGTCATTCAATAATACAAATTGCACCCAACCCATTATACATGGACTACAAGCTTTCTTGGTTATCCATGAGTTTCCAACAATAACAACTTCAAGCAAAGGTCAATATATACTTCAAAGGGATCCAAAATTAATAGGCGTACAATTTTTTTTTGACTAGATAGAATAAAGAATGCTTCTCACTGCCTAATAAGTGAGGCTAGATACTTCAAGAAAGTGACAAAATCCAAAACTTACACTAAAAAGTGTTTGACTTAACCTTAAATATCACTAATAGAACCTTACTGCTACTAACAGAAACCTATGCAAAATCATATACTATTGTATCCAAACTTGACTTTGATTATCTTGTCATGTGAAATGGTCCTTAGTTGGGCAAAATTTTGCCTACTAAAACAAGGTGACCAGAAGATCCATATTAACCCTAGATCTATTAAACACCAAGATGCATTAAAAGGATAGATGCAAACATTTTTCTTCTTAAAAGATCGAGGGTTGGATGGATCTATGCAATTTTTCTTATCTTTTTCTCCTTTTGCAAACATTAGAATTTTATTTTTCTTGTAAATACATATCCCATGTTACTCCAGGCACTTCCCCTCATTGTGAGGATGAAACCCAAGGTAAACTAGCGAGAAAAAAATTGGTACCTACCGCAGGTAGGTAGGAAATTGAGTGAGGCCCACCAATATCAAGAATTTATCAGAGGCCACCAACCCAGGGACTTGATTTTAAGAGCTCCTACTTGCCACAACACTCAACCACTAGCTAACACACCGGGCTCCCTCTTCACTTTCTTTTGGTATCCAGAATTCTAGCTCTTTTAATGAGGGGTGTTTTCAGACATAGATCGGTGGGTGAGTTTAGATTCGATAGCAGTATCAATCTCAATGGGATGGCTTAGATCCAACACCCGACACTATCACTAACTATGCATCGTATGTAATGCAGAAGACACACCAAACCAACTACCTTCTTCCATGTTGTCCAAATACTTCTGAGAATGAATGGATATATTGCTTGCCCGACAAAAGGAGAGCTCTTTGTACTGCCAAAAAATAAGCTTATGTTGCAATCACTAAAAGCACCAATAATTTTTTCCAGCATTAGACATCAGATATTGTTGACCTTTTTTACATTTTATTTTATTAGCATGAAACATGCACAGTTCACATATATTCTACCCTAGGTTGTAAGAGAACCTAACTTTTCTCTATGCAAACACAGTAAATGACACAAACCATAATTTTATGAACGCTTAAGAAATAATATTGCATTAAGGGTTTACGGATTCATAGTTTTGAAGTCCTTCTCGTCCTCAGACTACGAACAATGATTTCTAACAGGTATAGTGATATAATTTATTCCATTTTTCAAAAATCAATAGAAAATTTATTTATTAACAATCTCAGAGGGATATGGGGATGAGGCTTACCTTTGGATTTAGATTAGGCGCAACAACGAGCGTAGCTGGGGAGTAGAGTACTTTCAATGTTCTCCTCCTAGTTCGCTCCATCGTATTATGAAAAAACTTATTTTTGGAAGAATTAATAGGCCCCGAATACTCTTCAGCAGTGGGCGGAATCTCCACATTGTTCACCGGAATTGTTCACCGAGGTTGGTCATGGCCTCAGTTTCACTTGTCTATTTCCAATGTGGTGCAAGTTCGACTGTACAACAATCACCACTGTGTGAAACACCCACAGCTTCTCTAATTCAAAGGGTATTGTGAGTGAATCTTCCAATTCCATACCATCAACGGAGTATTAAATCCCATTAACGCTCAGCAAAGAAATAGCGCCTGAAATTTAAAATGAATATAGAGGGAAGAATTAAAAAATATGGAGGGAATAAACAAAGAGGTTTTGTTATAATTTATATTTATATATTTAATTATTAAAAACCAAATTAGAGTTATATATATTCTGCATGAACACCAAATTTTCATTCTATTTTTTCTATTTATGATAAAGTTATTGATTGTGTTAATATGTTTTGTGGTTAACCATTTTAATAGCAACTTTTACATTGGTTTAGTAGTGATATTGTGAAAAAGTGTTCTAATTTTAGCGTTATAAATGGATTGATGGACACTCTTTTAAGGGGGTCGTTGAATTCATCTAACTAAATTTTAACATTGAAGATGAAGGTCTCTAAATTTTAACACTTCAAATGGACTCAGAGACCTCTTTGTCTATAAATTTAACATTACAGATGGATTCAAAGAAGGTGGTCTTTGAATCCATTTGCGGTGTTAAACTTTAGAAACAAAAGTGTTTTCATAATTTTAACATTTTAGATGGATTCAGAGACCCATTTTTCTCTTAATTTTAACACTGCAGTTGGATTTAGAGACCCTTGTAGTGAAATGTAACACTTCGGCATCAAAATTGCAATTTTTCATTTATGGAGTGACACAATTAAAAATTACTAATATAAATAACTAATTCATATACTTGTTGTACTTCTTATTTGGTCATATTTTTATTCTTGGACTATAATAGTCATTTATGTTAAACATTATTAATTTTGTCACTTATTATCTAGTCATATATTTTAATTATAGACTAAATTAGTCATTTAAGTTAGTCATTTTTAGTTTAGTCACTTATTATCTAGTCGTATATTTTATCTCTAGACTAAATTAGTTGTTTAAGTTAGTCATTTTTAGTTCAGTCACTTAAAATTGCTCAAATTTAGTAGTAATTCACTTAAAATCATGGTGGTGACTAACTTTTTTAGTCACCTAGTCACCAATTTCATCATTTTCTACTAGTGATCCCAGCTTAGGAACATTGCTATCGATGAACTCCTTCAGTCCATTATCCTCTAGCACTGCCTCCATCCTGTCCTTCCAGGCTATGTAATTTAAGATCCCATTAAAGGGCATACTCCAATCGCAACGCATTGAAAGCCATTTCAATGTATACTCAACTTCTACACCAAGAATCTTTTGTAGCAAATTCGAATTGTCCACCAGCACAAACTCACCAATACTTCACAGTTGCAATCTTCAAGAATTAACAATGCTCTGATACCATGTAGAAATTAGTATACATTAGCATGCATATATCTAGATTCCCTTGATCTCACAATATTTAACTTCTTGCAAAATACAAAATCATTCCACTGTTAATCTTTTACGAAAAATTAACTCCATACACATGTGAAGCATAAATAAAAAAAATCACACATAACACAGTTGTTTAACGGGAAAGTCTGAAGTTGAAAACCCCAACTATCATATATTATGTATCATGGAGATCATGTAACAATCCTCATACAAAGCTTAGTACATCAAGCTCTCAGTACAATAAAATTGTCACACACTAATCAGGAAAAAACTGCAAATCCATGCATCGATATTTGCCCCCTGCTAGCCTGCCTCCACTACGCAATCCCTGCTGAAGAATAGCTCTGAATGAATTTGAATTACCATTGCCTTGACTGCACAATCCTCATTTGCAACTCCAATGTGTGTGTGATGAAATCAATGCATCACTATAGTCACAACAGATAGTCCATCTTGCCCTTTCACCTATCTCTCCACTGGGTCTCCACTGGAACTGCCATGCACTGTAGTTAACTGTTGTATTTTTCAGTTGATTAATGAGTTATTATTTGTGAATTAATTAACTAATTAATTCACTCCACTCTCACTAGTTTACCATTCAGTTAGACTAGATACAACTAGCTCAACTGAGTCTAACTGAGTTAAACTGAATACAACTCCATAAACTACTCTTCCAACTCTGTCATAACTCTGCCACTTGAGTTATAACTGATTCCTCCATGCATGAGCTCCAATAAACCCTTGGGAATTGCATAATTCCCTCCGTCCACTGATTTTCCACATCTATGCACTGAAACTAAGTGCTCCAAGAGAACAAGTTGTTGTTTAGAGTTTGATTATTGTTAAGAGCTAATAATAATCGACATGCATCTATTTTTAGATTGACGATCTATAAATAAACTTCGCCCAATATTATAAAAATAGAATTTCATCTATTTTTCCAACTTTATCAACCATCCACAAATATCATCCCACAACTTCTGAAATATGATCACCATGTCTAAAAATAGACATAGTCTAAAAATAGACTTGCGCCAAAAATAGCCTGCGGGCCCACTTAGTGAAGGCGACTCTTTTCACTAAGCTCATCATCTTGTTGAATCTAAACACTTGGATCCCTTAGATCAGAAAATCTAATACTTGAATCCAAGAGGGATTCAAAAACAAATCCTTCTAGGTGGGTTAAACATGTCTCCCCACACCTAGTGCAGTTGGAAAATGCCCAAAGAAGGGACTGCAGCAATACAAAATAACACTGCCCAAAAAATAATGTTGTTCAGCCCGATATATGTAGGAGATAAATATGAAGGCCCATTAATCACTTATACATGATCTAAACAGGTTTATAATAAGGCCCATATAATGTACAAGAGAAAGATAGAGAACTTGATGAAGAAACCCTCAAGAATGAGGTGCTGCAACAATGTATTAGGTTGTAAGAAGGCTTGACAATGTTATATTAAGAGTTGAAGTCGCTGTACATTACATATCAGATCTGCATACAAAATTTTAGATCCATATCAAATTTTTACACTAGATGAGTTCCTTTACACATTCCCCTTGGGGTTTTGAGCAAAACATGAGATACAAAGAGTAGATTTGAGATCTAAAGTTGCAGATCTGCAGTAATATTAAGAATTTCTAAAGAAAATAACAAGCAGATCATATCTAAACAAAACATGGATCATAAGTCTAATCCATGGATCGCCATAGTGAAGGGAAGAACCCTAGCACCAGAGATCTCTCCTCCAAAAGTATGCCAAAACTCCCTGCAACTATGCACTTGCAAATAACGTAGTTATGGGAGAGAAATTGCACTGTAGACTCTAGAACTAATTTGGCCTGATGCCAAGATCTAAAAATGGAGCTCCAAAGATCTAATACTCTCTTATCAGGAGGAAAGAAGGCATTCCCACTGAAAAGAGGCACCAGAATGGCCTAGATCTGAATAGATATAGTCTCCACTTGCTGCAGCTTACAAGAAAAACCAAACCCTCAACAGGATCTGCATTGTAGTTGGAAGATGTAGCTTGGCCAAATGCCTAATAGTGGACAAGATCAACAAGACTCCTCCAAGAGATTCTCAAGGGAAGAGGTGGGATTCTCGATTAGGAACACCCTAGTGCTAAACAACACTATTCTCAGCTAAACAACAAGAGAATAAGAAATGTCTAAACAGACAATATCTCAGAAAATATCATATCATGAAAAACCCCCTCTTGATGTCCTCCTCTTCCTTTTATAAGCGAGAAATCCTGCCAAACCCTAAACCATCTCAATGATTTAGCTCTATTCACATGTGTAGTCTCCAACTAATACTGTGCTATGCGTTTAGGAGGTTCATTGCATCTAGACAACGCTGTCAATTTGGTCCTGGTTGACTTGGTCAACTGATCCAGCCTCTTTCAGACTTAAGGGTGCTAATGAAAATAGCTTAGATTTAGCCTTGTTCACATTGAGCATTGAATTTATTTAGGATCCACTCCTCAAATATTAATGTTTTTGACTTGGTCAACTTGACTTTGTCCACATGCAAAAGTCTCTACTTCACACATGAGGGTGTGAAATCCAGCTTCTAGAATGATCCTCTTTCATACCAAGAGGGTTTTTATGCTGATTTAAATTAAGTATGGGTCTTCTCTGCCATTTATTCATCTACTAGGTGCAAAAACAAAAATTCGATATTCCCATTAGTTGCATGCTAATATAGGAATATTACATGCTGGAAACTATGGATTTTCTGATTACATACACCTCTTTTCTTATTGAATTTATGAACTCTACCCTAGATAAGGGTTTATTGTAAATTTTAAGTATGTGACCATTGACAAGCAAGGGGATTCCTTCCTCATCTATGGTCCTGATTTGAACTACGCCATTGTCAAAAAAAAATTCCACTGTATATGGTCCCAACCATTTTGTCATCAATTTTCCCTTAAAGTATTTAAACCTTGAATCATACAACATCACCCAATCTCCTTCTTGGAAGGCCTTCACCTTAATTTTCTTATCATGCCATACCTTCCTTTGCAGCTGAACTACCTCTGTGTGAACAAGTTCTTTCATTCTGAACTCATCCAATCCATTTAGTTGCACCAACCTCCCTTTTTGGGCATTTGATAGATCTAGTTTTAATTCAACTACTATTCTTAAAGTATTTAATTCAAATTCAACTGAAAGTAGGGCTTTCTTTCCATAGACTGGTTCATAGGGAGTGACTCTTGTTGTTGTCTTCCAAGTAGTGTTGTAGGCCCAAGTAGCTTCTACTAATGTGTATGCCCAATATTTTATGTTTTTGCTCACAACCTTGGTGAGGATGCTTTCTAAAGCTCTGTTAGTTACATCTACTTGGCCATTCGCCTGAGGGTGATAGGCAATAGAAGTTATATTCTTAATCTTGTGCTTCCTCAAAATATTTTCAATGATGTGAGAAGTGAAATGTGCTCCCAGATCCCTCAGAAATTTTGCTACTTTATCCTCGGTTGCTACCTTCACTGGTTTGTTTCAACTCACTTTATCAGGTAATCAATGCAGACTATGATGTACTTCTTTTGTCCGGATGGTGGATCGATAGCTCCAACAAAGTCCATGCCCCACTTTTTAAATGGATAGAGAGCCACCTAAGGGTGCAAAGGTATCTCATCCCTTTGTGTGGGTTTCCCCATCCATTGGCACTCGTCACACCTTTTGGTGTATCTTCTAGAATATTGGTGAAGGGTATGCCAATAGTATCCTGCCTGCAAAACTTTGTAAGCAGTTCTATTTGTCACAAAGTGGCCTCCACATGGACCTTCATGACATGCAGAGAGGATATCAAAAACTTCTTCCTCCCTCACACATCTTCTGAGGATTTTATCATGGCCTATATTGAAAATATTTCCTCCAATCCATGTGAAAGGGGTGCTTTTTCTAATGATTCTGCTCTTCTCCCTGAATTAAAGATGAGGAGGGATTTTCCCAGCAACCAAGCAGTTGTATATATCGAAAAACCATGGTGAGAGTGCTTATATAAAAAAGAGATGCTCATCTGGAAGTTGGTCATCCACCATTCCTTCTTCACCTGCAGAGAGAGCTAACTTATCCTAGTCTTCAGGGCTGATTTGAATTTGATTGTACCCATTGAACTCATTTAAGAAGGAAAATAACTTCTTCCCTGCAAGGCCATCTAGGACTTGCCCTATAAAAGGCAAATGGAAATGGTCTTTCTTGGTGGATTTTTAAATTTCTCGATAATCAACACAAATTCACCACTTCCCTTTTTTTTGGGACTAGGAAAAGAGGAGATACCCACTCACTATCGAATATAGGATATATGAACCCTGCATCCAATAGTTTCTGCAGCTCTTCTTTGACTATGTCCTTCAGATTCGAGTTCATCCTTATTTTGGGTTGTCTCATAGGCTTACATAATTATTTGATGTAAATATGATGTATGCATAATGAAGGATGCACCCCTTTCATGTCCTCGTAATCCCAATCAGATGCATCTATATTCTCTTTCAAAAGCTAGAATAGATGCTTCACTTCTTCATTCAAGAGGTCTGGGTTGATTTTCAGAGATCTAGATGGGCCAAAATCAATATCCTTGGTGGTTTCAGTGGTTGACGCAACTGAGTGCACTTCCATCCAAAGTTTGCTTTCAGACTCTTTGACTAATGTTTCGAGAGGAATGCTAGTGGAGGACTAGTTTTGAATGGCATGGTCGATGAGTTCATCTTCGTCAAGTTGTCCCCCTCTAAGAATAACATCTATGGCACACATAGGAGCAGTGTTATATAACTCATATTCTTCATCCTATAACCATATAGGTAGATCATGATCAATGGAAGGCTAGGTTGGAGGATATAACACTAGTTTTTTGGACAAAGGCCCATTTTTGATATTCATGTTTCCGGCCTGACATCTATAAGCATCTGCAGTGGTTAACCAAGGTATCCCTAAGATGAGAGGATAACCATTAAAATTGGGTTTTGGTTGCAGGACCAGGAAATCTATAGGATACTCCCAAGAGTCAATGGTAACCATAACATCCTCAACAATTCCTTCCGGAGTTACTGTGGACTGATCTGCAAGTTGCAAAACTGATGTGGTTTTCCTCAATGTCCCTTGGAGATTAAGTTTCAACATAGTTTCCTTGGTCATGACATTGATGGAAGCCCCTAGATCAATCAGATTGTTTGGGACTATGACACCATCGATGTGCACATCAACACTTGGACTGACAGGTTCCAGGTACTTTGGAAAGATCACCCTTCCCAACATTAGGTCAGACAGTTGTCCTACCACATTGATGGTAGGGGTATCTCTCTTATTTATCTGAGGTCTCTTGAAGCACTTTTATTTGATGAGCTTATTGTAGATAGGGACATCCTTAATGGCTTGGAGAAGTGGTATAGTTACAAACAAATTTTCCAATTCTCTCAGGATTTTAGTCTTCTCTAGGATGTGCTGACTAGGGTGGATAAAGTGCTCATGAAAAGGAGGTTGTTGGATCTGAGTGTTACCTTCTTCCATTTCCTCCTCAACCTCTACAGGTGGATATGGAGGATGGTTGTCTAGGAGTACTCTTCCCGACCTAAGATTAACCTCCTGTATCTCCACAATATAAGCTGGATAGGATGTTTCTTTACTGTGAGCCTGTTGTGCATGTTTGTTGTTCGAGTTCAGATTGGGCTGTGTGGGTATTTGAGGTAGCCTAGGTGGAGCAACATGAGTAAGTTGAGGTTGAGGTTGGGGTGGAGGCATTAGAGCATGTAGTTGGTTGTGTTGAGGCCCCCACCCTTGGGATGGATTGTTCTACTGAGGTTGTTGTGGAACATACTGTTGAAATGGTTGATTCACTAGCCGAGGATGATATGGAGGGTTGTAAGGCCAAGTAGGAGGTGTATACCATGATGGAGGAGTGGGGGTGTACCAAGGTTGCATGGGTGCAATCTGATTTTTGTGATAGTAAGAGTAAGGTGCACCTTGCATACCTTGTTGATATGGCCGAGGGCCTTGAGACCTTCTCTGGTTGATGAAACAGAGTTGCTTTGGCATTACTTCACCACCTTGATATACAACCTTAAGTCCAAGTAGGGAGGGACACTTTTCTATGGCATGATTCTCTTCACAAACTAAGAAAACCTCCATGACATTGAGTGGACATTCATTTCTTGGGTGCTTCCAGGTACATCTAGGAAAAAATATGGCCAGGGCTCTCTCTGCTTCCTCTTACTTCCTTTTGACTTTCATTGTGTCCATTTTCAAAGCAAGGGTATGCAGCATGTCACTCTTGAAGTCCTCTAGCATGTTTTCAATTTCATGTTTTATGGAGGTGGAAGAGGAAGGGGTATTGGAAGTGTTTTTTCCAGCTCTGCCCGTCTTCCTAAATTCCTTAGAATGGTTCCGGATGAAAGTTTTGATTGTTTCATAAGGCAGTTCATATATATCTCCTCCTGATATCATATTCAATGTTTCTATCATCTCTTATGTGATCCCTCGAAGAAGTACAGATAAAAATCACACTTAATTGAAAAAAAAGGAGTTGCAGCTCACAGGTGAGTACTGCACCTGGAGACTGCACTCAAACAGAGAGAACACTCTGAGTTTACTCTACATTCATGAATGAGACATTACATCATTAAGTACATCACTAGGAATTAGGAAGTTGCAAACAAACTCCTAAATTGTAGGAACTAATCCTAAACTAAGGAGATACCTTAAAACTTGTGTAACCATTTCTCCATTAATATAAAATAATATTAATTATTTTCAACTCCCCCCCTTAATGGAGAAAGGATTATCCTGAACTCCTAGCATCCTTCTAAACAATTCAAACTTTACACGCCCAAGAGGCTTAGTAAATATATCGGCCATATTGTCACACGTTTTACAATATTCAACAAATATCTCTTTTGACTGTAGTTTCTCTCGAACAAAATGGAACTGAGTATCGATGTGCTTGGTATTTTTATGAAAGACTGGATTGTATGTAAGCTTGATGGTACTCTGGTTTTTAGTTTTGATAATAGTTGATTCTTTCTGTTCTTCTCCTGCATCGTTGAGAAGTCTTCTCAACCAGATAGCTTCACATGTGGCTGCACACAATGCTTGGTACTCAGCTTCACATGAAGATAATGCTACAATGCTTTGCTTTTTGCTGCTCCATGCTATGACCCCGGATCCAATGCTGAAAGCGTAACCTATGATAGACCTTCGATCATCCAAGTTACCTGCCCAATCTGAATCTGAAAAACCTTCTAGAGTAACATCAGAAGTGTCAGTGTACAAAATACCATAATTACTAGTACCACTAAGATACCTCAACACACTTTTTGCTGCGACCCAATGACTTTCGAGTGGTTTTGACATGAACTGGCTCAACTTACTAACAAAGTATGCCAAATCTGGTCTAGTTGTAGTGAGATATATCAAACTGCCAACTAGCTGTCTATACATAGTGGCATCCACCTCTTTAGTACCATCATCACTGCTCAACTTTAAGTTCTGCTGCAATGGTGTTGCTGCTGATCTACACTGCTCCATTCTGAACTTTTCCAACAAGCTTCTGGCATACTTCCCTTGAGTAAGAAAATTTTGTCCAGAATCTCTCCATACTTCCAATCCCAAACAGTAATGGAGATTTCCAAGATCTTTCATCTCAAACACTTGTGACATCTGCCGTTTGATTTCTTTGATCAGATTGTTAGCATCCCCTGTTATGATCATCTCATCTACATACAAAGAAATCAAAATAATTTTCCTCTATTTATTAAACTTGGTATACAGATTTGGATCATTCAAGCTCCTATGAAAGCCATGTTGTACAAAGAATGAGTCATTCTTCTCATACCACGACCTGGGTACTTGTTTTAAACCATAAAGTGCCTTTTTCAATTTACAAACAAGATGTTTCTGCCCCTTTTTCACAAAACCTTCAGGCTGAACTAAATAAATTTCTTCTTTCAAGTCACCATTCAGAAATGCAGACTTAACATCTAGCTGGTGTAGCTGCCATTTATGTTTTGTTGCTAAGGAAATTAGCATTCTAATGGTGTTTAATTTGGCTACAGGAGCAAAGGTGTCATCGAAATCTATTCCCTCTTGCTGTGAATAACCCTTTGCTACCAGTCTAGCTTTAAATTTTTCTATACTCCCATTTGCATTTATTTTAGGTTTGTACAGCGATTTGCATCCTATGGGGGTTTTACCATCAGGAAATTCAACCAAATCCCAAGTATGGTTTTTATTAATTGATTCAATTTCCTCATGCATTGCAACCCTCCATGCATCAGATTGACATGCTTCTTCATAATTTGCAGGTTCTACAATGTTTAAAATGTTTGTCATTAATGCATAGTCTTTCAATTTGGATGGCAATTGAGTCTTCCTACTTGATCTCCTTGGTAGGGGACTTACCTCAAATCTGTCTATTTCAGCCTTCTTCGGGCTTGCATCATTGATTACATTACCTGTTACTTCTTCTTCTTGTTTCTGCTCTTGTTCTTCATCATCCTCACTGTTTTCTTCCATTAGCAATGGAATGTGCTAATCATTATTACAGTCATCCTTTCCTTCTTCAACCTTTTCATGAAATATGACATCTCTGCTTGCAAAAACATTATGAGTCACAGGGTTAAATAACTTATATGCTTTGAACTCATTGCCATATCCAACAAAGGTACATTTCAGGGCTTTATGATCTAACTTCTTCCTGTCTGCCTTAGGTATATGAGTGTAAGATTTTGACCCAAATATTCTTAAGTGACTCACTGCTGGTTTGAATCCAAATAATGCTTCAAAAGGGGTTTTTAAGCCTAAACATTTAGTAGGACTCCTATTTTTTAAGTAGACAGCAGTGTTAATAGCTTCTGCCCAAAAACCATTTGATAGACCCTTACCTTGAAGCATGCTCCTTGCGCACTCCATAAGAGTTCTGTTCTTTCGCTCTGCCACTCCATTCTGCTGTGGTGTGTGAGGCACTGTAAACTGTTGAACAATCCCATGCTGCTTGCAGAAATTCATGAACTCTCCCAGCCTGTATTCTCCCCCTTGATCTGAGCGGAGAATTTTTATTCTTTTTCTTGTCTGGTTTTCTACCATAGATTTAAACTCTTTAAAATATTGAAAGGTCTGACTCTTTTTACTTAGAAAGTATATCCATGAGAACCTAGTGCAATCATCTGTAAATAAGAGAAAGTAATATGCACCTCCTAGTGACCTAGTCTGCATAGGTCCGCATATGTCTGTATGCACCAGTTCTAAAATATCTCTTTCCTTTCTATTAACGTGCAAAGGGAACTCTTCTCTATGCATTTTCCCTAATGCACATACATCACAATCCAACTGAACATTATGGAAAATAGGGAGTCCATCAACCATACCTTTTCTCTGAAGTAGGATGAGGTCTTGCAGATTAAGATGGCCAAATCTTTGGTGCCAGAGATTTTCTGTTGTCGATCCAGTTGCGACCATGGCTTGCTGTGGCATACTTTTCAAAACTAGTCTGTACAGGCTCCCCACGCGCACTCCTGTTGCAACTGTTTCCATCTAGCTATCCTTTATGACACAGTTAGTCTTAAAGAATTGAACTTGCATGTCCTGATCAGTGATCATAGATATAGAGACCAATTTTTTCTTAATTTCGGGTACATACAATACATTTTTAAGGTGTCTAATGTCACCGCTAGGTAACTTTACCGAAATATGACCATATCCTTTGATCTCATATCCGCTATCATCTCCTAAATAGATTTTTGACCCACATGAAGTTTCTTCAAGACATTTAAACCATTCCTTCTTACCTGTCATATGTGAGGATGCACCAGAATCGACATACCATATGTCGTCCTCATCTCCCTTTGAAGCTAAAAGGGCACAATCAGCTGTAAATAGTCAAATTTCATGGCTATGGTCCTCATCTTCCTCAACAAAGTATCCTTTGTGCTTTCTCTGTTTATTTCTTGCTTCGTCTGCCTGCCTTTTATAACATTCTTTAATATGATGACCAGGTTTTCCACAGTAAACAAATTTCCTGCTGGGAAAATTATTAGCAGACATACCTTTAAACGGACTCTTTTGAAACGTGTTGGCTCCTTTCTGCTGTTGTGGTTGTTGTTGCTGCTATGGCTGCTTCCCTCTATACTATCGCCTTTTGGCCATCAGAGCAAGATCATTGCTCTGTGATTTCAAATTTTGTCGTCGCTCTTCTTCTTATAGCAGAATCCCTGTCAACTCTTCAAACGTAGGGGCTTTCTCCCTCGCTGCCAGTCCAGTGATGAACATCTGATATTAATCTGTCATTTCGTTCAATGTGATTGTGACCAGATCTGAATCAGAAAATTTCTCTCCGATATCTCCCAATCTGTCCTTCAGGTCTTTAACTCTAGCAATGAATCCAGCAGCGGACTCATTCTCCTCCATCTTCATGGAAAATAGCTTGCCTTTGAGTGACAAGACACGGTTTGTATTCTGCGTCTGGTATAGGTTCTTGATCGTCGTCCAAATGTCAGTGGACGATTTACAGTCTCTAATATGTGGGATTATATTGTCCTTGACGGACATCTTCAGTATGACCTTTGCTTTGGTCTCCCTTTTATCCCAGTCTTGTTCTTGTGCAGCTGCTCCTCGTCTCAACTAATTTCCTATAACGATCGACCACGCATTTGCGCTTTCAAGTAATGTCTGTATCTTGAATTTCCAGTTGGTGAAATTAGATCCATCGAGTTTGCCAGACTCGTGGAGAAACGATTCTATACTGTTATTCATATTGGACTGATAAAATTGCTGATCCTCTGATGAATAATTCTACCCAACTGAACAATTGCAGGATACTAAAAAAAAATCACCACATACCAGATCTTGACCAC
Source organism: Pinus albicaulis (assembly GCA_034641835.2). Taxonomy (NCBI): domain Eukaryota; kingdom Viridiplantae; phylum Streptophyta; class Pinopsida; order Pinales; family Pinaceae; genus Pinus; species Pinus albicaulis. The sequence continues at coordinate 717,682,326 of CM076576.1, read as the reverse complement.
TCTCTTGCTGAAAAAAAAATTTCGTACCTTCAATATGCCACCAACAGGCAATCTGATCTGCCTCCTCCGGGCGAATCAGAAACTCCACTGTGCCACCACCGGGCAAGTCCAATCTGCTGCCACCGAGCAAATCAAGAACTTCAATGCGCCACCACCGGGCAAGTCCGATCTGCCACCACCGGGCGAATTCGGAACTTCAATGTGCCACCACCGGGCAGGGCCGATCTGCAAAAAATTTGCAGACCTTCCCAAAGAGAAAGAGGCTGGCGCTTCTTCGATGCGAAAAATCCGCGCCCAAATCAAAATGCGTTGTCTCCCTAAATTGGCGCGACTTTTGCGTGTACTTCCACGCCAATAGCATATTTTGGCGCGCTGGCGCGCTTATCTCCCTCAAACCCGCGCCAATGGCGTGACTGTTCGCGACAAAACCGCGCCAATCCTTTCTCCCGCTCAGAGATGATCAGTCATCTGAGGCCTCTGTTTCAGGTGTTACTGCAGTCCACCTAATTCTGCGAAAGCTTCTATATACTCATAGCCACTACAGTTCTGTAATCAATGATGCTAAAAAAAAATAAAGTAAATAAGGCTCTCCCTACTGTGTGTTTTGATACCAAGATAAAAATCACACTAAATTGAAAAAAAATAAGTTGCAGCTCACAAGTGAGTACTGCACCTGGAGACTGCACTCAAAGAGAGAGAACACTCTGAGTTTACTCTACATTCATGAATGAGACATTGCATCATTAAGTACATCACTAGGAATTAGGAAGTTGCAAACAAACCCCTAAATTGTAGGAACTAATCCTAAACTAAGAAGATATGTTACAACTTGTGTAACCATTTCTCCATTAATATAAAATAATATTAATTATTTTCAACTAGTACAAGTTTAAGTGATGTAGGATCAAGAGTGCAGTTGGCTCTCTTATAGTTTAATTGAAACCTCTCTTCATAGTCCTCTAGGGATTCATCAGGCCCTAGAGTCATCCTAAATATCTCATCCTTAGTTTCCTTGGACCTACAATAGTCTCTGTACTTGTTGTTGAAGGTCTCTTTCATCTGTGCTCAAGTAGTGATGTTGTCCTTAGGCAGACCCATGACCCAGCGCAAGGCTGCATCCTTAAGAGTGGAAGGGAATAGCTTCAACTTCTGATTATCATAGGTGTAGTCATATGTCCTACAGACAACAATAAATTCAAACATGAATGTGTCAAGATCCTCATATGTAAGTCCACGGAAGTGTGGAAGAACTGAGGGGCCAATGTTTTTCATCTTAATTTTCCCTTGTGCGTCTCTTATGGGAAAGGCTTTCTGGATCCCAGCCATGGTTAAGATGGTGAAGCAGGTCCCTCAATTGGACCAATGTCTTCTTATTCTTCCCCATTAGGTTACTTAGAGTATCCAAAAGGCTCTCCTATAGGAAGTTCAATCTCACTGCCACTGAAGAAGAGTGGAGGGTGGTTAGGAGATGATGTGGAGGTTTTAAGTAAGATTTGTCTTTGAATATTTCTACTCCTACGAGGCATGAAAATTAAATAATTTTTGTATTTTTTCAATATTTCTAAAATAACATGAAAAGAAAGGAAATCAGAAAATAATGTTAAAAAAAATCAAAGCATATACTAGAAACAACAAAACCCTTGGGTCAAATTCCTAAAATATACTCTACGTCACGTAATGGGGAACTTTGTCAAAATAAGATTTGTTAATGAAATTGCGGCTTTTGAGACAGTCGAACGCGAAACATAGGCCGGATTGAGACCTGTACATGCCGAGGAACTAGGGGTGATAGCTTCACACAGAGAAAACTGGGTTGAATATCTATTTTATGCAAATTCCAAATAAATCGAGACCAGGAGACAAACAATGGCAGAGCTCTGGCGCTTCCATTCAGGTGCAACAATGAACGAGGGAACGAGGATACCTACGGGTATATAATCCTAGGGCTGTCAGATGAAGATCGAGTCGACCACGTGTCGAAGAATCTAGAAAATCCAATGGTGGAAGATCAATCATGTGCATGGATAAAACTATCCAGAAGTGCTGCCCCGAAACTAGTTGTGCCTCACATGCATATTAACAAATGGGAAGGGGTGATTACAGGTCTTGTGGAGAGAAAGTAATAAAGGCTAGTTGGCAAATTCCATCGTGGATTAAAGTTGCAGCCCGACTCGAAAACATAAATAATGTATCAAACCGTGTACAACCAAATAAATACGAGATCAAATGAAAAGTTAAATTCAATCAATGTGAATGTGTTTACCATACATATAATGTGGATTAAGTTTAATCCCAGGATTATATATATATATATATATATATATATATATATATATATATATATATATATATATATTTCTAAGAATTAGGATGTGGAGCTTATTTAATAATATTCATGGTAAAGTGAGAGTAACCTTTCATGGTAAAGAATCCAGTTCCATCTTTTTTTAAATGTGTTTATATTTAAATTATATATTGATTATTTTTCTAATAATAATAATAATAAAGAAAAAGTTAGGCTTTAGTTAGTTATTATGATATTTTTAGTTTTACCAACCTGTGACATATAATGAAGTGTTTTGATGGGCATTTACTATCCATTTATATAGTTGTGCTAGTTTTATAACTATGTATATAGATATAAATATTTTGAAATAGGTTTCTAGAATTTTAATTTAATTATCAGTAATTATTAGGTGGATGATAGAGATTTAATATTCATAGAATATTTTTGTTTGTAGTCACAAATCAAAGGTTGATATTTATTTCAAAAATAGCTATATTAAAAAATATCAAATATCATATCAATATGATTTATGGTTTTTAAAGTATGTACTATTAGTAAGCCATACTCTTAGATTATTGTATTGTAATAAAACCTATTTACAAGTTAAGAATCTTTATAGTAAAATAGAAGTGAATCTTCATATTTAAAAATCTTGTTATAGATTTTTTTAAATATATATATATTTAAATCATTTACTAATATTTTTTTATAATTAATAATAATGATAATAAAGAAAGTTATAATTTAATTAATTTTTATAATTTATTTTTAAAATTATAACATAAATATTTAATGAAATAAATATTTTATAAATATTTTATAATTATATATGAGTATGTAATTTATATCATTTTATTAATTTTAAATATTTAAAAATACAATTTTCATTAAAATAAATAAAAAAACATACTAACCATTTTTAACATTTTCCAATTCTAATTCTAAATACTACAGTTTTTTTCTTTCTTTCTCATTTAATATTGAATAAAATCTTGCACAAATGTATTAGTACGAGTTTAAATTATAAAGTGCCCATATTACACAAGATAATACACAACGTTTACCAAATTTTCATTTTTCACAAAGGTCTAAGTATTTTGTGTTTTTTTCTTTAATATTGAATAAAATTTCGTTCAAAAGTAAAATAAGTATATTGATTTTTAACATATTTTTGAAATAGTTAAATGATATTCAAATGTGCAAGAATATAATTTTCATGTTTATTTTTGAAGAAATTAAAAAATTGATAAGTTCTTTGAACTGTAGAAAATTTGTTCAAACATTTACAATGAAAAGGGAATAAGGACACGATTTTTAATGGAAGTTGGCGAATCAGGGCGTCCCGGAACAACATGATCACATTACCACTTCTGTTGTATCATAAGCTCATTCAAGATCTTCACATAAGGCCTTTATGAATAATTTTTTAGGATGATTACATGAGTCTTACAATATACTTTATCAGAATGTATTTCTCTTTTAAAAAAACATTTTTTTTGTTTGAGGTGGGTCATAGATCTTTTACTAGCTATCTTCTTTTCATGAATGTATTTAGAGAAGGCATCTCCAAATTGTTATTTTATTGTTATTTAAATGAATGAAATTAAGTTTTTTTTTTAAATATATATGTTTGATGACATTTTTTTTCTATTAATGAATTTAGATTTATATTGTCCAGTGTTTATTAAGTGTAGAGAGGGATCAAATCTATTAAGATATAAATTTCTTTTTGAGTGTTAAATTTGAAAAATTGATTATATTTCATAAAAATTGATTCATCTCATCACATATATATCTTTAATTAAAATGGATTTATGTTGCATTTTAATAATATTATTTATATTGTAAAGTCTCCATAGCATAATTTATTGAGAATGTGTCTTTTTAGCAAGTTTACCTAAGATCAAACCTCAAGAAGGCTATTGCCTCTTATTAATTAAATTTAAACATGGTCATATCTCAACAAAATTCCAATAACCAAAAATCCAATCCTACCTATATACTAATGTAAGCATTATTCCAAGTCCCCCTTTAATACTTACATTAACATTGAACCTCAAGCACAACAAGATCCATCAACATATAACAAAGCATGAACGCCAACAAGATCCATCAACATTGAACCTTGAAGCACAAAAACATCCATCAACATATAACAAACTCATACAAATACTCTTAAAGCCTCACGCACAATAAAATCCTAAACATATAACAAAATCCATAAACATATAACAGATATTAAAATTTTGCTGCAATTGCGCTATCCCAGCTCCATCATTTCTACGGAACTGCGACAGAAACATGTCCCTGAAAAATAAGCCTTCATCAAAACGGTGGTGGCTTTGCTTCCCTGGTAAGAATCAGAACAAGAGAGAGCTGCAAACGAGAAAAGACAATTGGTAGTGGCAGAGGCGGTGCAAAAAGTTTTAAAAGAAAACAAAAGGTAAAGAATATATCTAAACTGAAAAGAAGACAGGCATCAATTGCTTTGCTGCCCTTCACTACGTGTCAATGTATCGAAGGTGAAAAGAGGACGAGAACGTCCTTGTCAAATTGAAAGTGTTTGCTATAGCTTCTTTTTTTTCAGAAGAAAAAAAACGTTATATATTATATATATGACAGTACATCATCTCAATTACATTTTCAGTTGTAAAATACATTCCAGCGAGAAACTCAAAAATCCCCATCCCCATACATAAATTACTCTTCTAAGAAAGAAAGTAATTCGATGTTCATGGCAATCAGATTACGAGTAGGATTACCCATACCCTTACAAATTGATCGTATACATCCCTGTATGATAAAACCACATCCATGTAGAACCATATCCATAATTGATTTATACATACAGAAATTGAAAGACCAAAGAAATGATGAAAAGGATATAATATTGATGCGTGGCCCTTGCCTCTGTCTATACTGCATATTATCTTGTTACGCCGATAGGCGTATCCCCCTATCGGAGGTAGGCTCTTTTGTGATTAGGCTAATTAATCTTTTCGATCTGATGGTCTGGATTGAAAGATGCCGGTATATTCTGGTCGTCGCCACTAAATCGATGGATGAAAATAAAAAAAGTAACTTCCTTGCATATCTAAATCACGTGTTTAAACCATACTTAAATTAATTTTTTACAAAACATGATTAAAAATTTACTATGCCATTTGTTGACTGCCACCTACCAAGATTAACCAGTGATGGTTCAAACTAAAATGCCACTTGTTCAAATTCTCAATTAAACGTCCGCCCACCACCTATAAACGTGGAAACCACTAAAGGATTCGATCGGTTGATGTTCTTTATGCATGCGTCCAACTCATGACGATTAAGGTGGCGAGTTGATGTTCGATCGATTGATTTTCTATTTGCATGCGTCCATTGCTATTGATATATTGGCCAACTCCACGTGCCTGTTTTCTGAAACGTTTGAATAAATGTCCCCTCACATGCCATGCACACAGCTGTTCGACGACCACTTGGAGGCGGCCCTCCGTTTCTACTAAGCTGTTCCATGCACAGAGTTGTTCGACGACCACGTGTATGGTGGAAACACGTTACGGTTTTAGGCACTCTTTGAGTTAAAATACGAAATTGACAGTCATTTATTTCCTTTCGTCTTTCTCCCAGGAGTCACAGTTCGTATTTTGGTTTCGATGAAATCTAAGCATTCATTTGTCATTTCGCCGACTTCCTGCAACACGACTTCTCCATTTCGCTGCAAGGATTTCGATGATTGGTAGGTATGGTTTTTTTTTCGTTCTGCGTTCAACTATTTCTGGTTCGAATTTTCTTTACTTAAAGAAATTCCAATTTCATAGACTCATCAATTTTGAATTTTAGAATGCCGTCACTATTGTCCCGCATTAGCTATGTACCTCTTTCCCTTACTCAGTTTGAGTATTTTTTTTCTTTGCATATTCTTATTTTTGTTTCGGTAGTTAATGATTCTGGTGGTTTGTATCATATTCTTTTTTCGTTTCGCATCAGTAGTTTGGGAAAAATCAGTGGACTTGGGATTCTAAGTTTTCCATTTGAACGTATCAGGAATTTCCCTAATGCCATCCTGTTTTTTTAAATCAGGTTCTTATTTTACTCATAACCACAAATCCCATATATTCTTGGTATTTGGAAATTTGACTAAGCTTACTGCTGGCACTAGGTGCTGGCACTAGGGCATACCCATAACAGCGTTGGAGATATCGAAACGTTTTTAGGACTGGACTCTAATCTTCATATCCAGTAAAGCCACGATATAATAACTTGGTTTAATTGAATTTATTCCGGTGCTTGTCACATTCATTTTAAGTTTCCTGTTCGATTTTTTCCACTGTAAATTACAGTGAGTTAATTTCTATGGTTTCCAGGTAGCAACTGTTAAGGCATAAGTTTCCTTAATGTGAGGATTTTAATTGTGAGTTTTTCTCAAAGAATTTCATTACATATTTAAATCGTAACTCATTCTCTTGGATTGTGCAGCTACAACCACAAATTTGGATTAAATTGACCCATAACTTATTTTGTCTACGACTTTCATTTCTGACGCAGGTCGGTACATCGTCGCGGAATTTCTCCTCTTCCCGGGTTATCTTTCCAACTTATCAGTATCGTGCAATATTATTCGAATTTGTTATATTTATATTTCATTATAGTGTTAGGTTGCATTTATAATTGTGAGAGGAATTGGTTAAAAACATTTCGGGCATACAGTATTATTCAGAATTGTTTTAAGTTTGAGAAACATTCTTCTGCTTCATTCATACTTCGGCAGTGTTCATCATTTAATACTGTAGTCCCACCCTTATAATTTTCTTATTGTGAAATTTGGAAATTAATGGGCCCTATATATATGTGTTTCAAATATGTTCGTTGTTTAGTAATATCCAATATATGCATAGTAACATTTTTTGTTTCTCATTAAAAAAATAAAAAAAATTGCAAAACGAACAAAAATTACAAAATCCAAAATTGAACATAGATGATAAAAGTATGGCAACATCATAATTGTACAATTATGCTAATATAAGTTGGAGTAGCTATGAATCTACCATGACATACAAACACTGTAATAACCAAACATACAACCATATTGAAAATATCATAAAACACCATTTTGAAAATCATATTACAATAGCCACCAACCACAAAAAGCATAAAGCAAAGGAATTTTGCTCTTCCCAGAAGAGCCAAAGGGAGAATAACTCATATACTCAGAACACAACTTCATAAAAACATTCTTCCTTCAATGTGTGGTACCATTAATGCTCTTGACTCATCACCGAGGAGCCTCGGCCCTAGGGTATTTTGTTAGGGCTATTAAAAACTTTCCTTTTGGACCATTGGTAAATGAGAAACTTTAGTGAGCAGAGGAAAACTCACTTAATAATTTAATGAGATTATACATTGAGACATCCACCACCCCGCCTCATGATGAGGGGACACCACCAAAGGATGGGTTGCTAATCCCAACATACCTACTACCCACGCGTGGGCCTTGACATCACTAACATTAGTAAGTTATTTTTTATTAATTTAAATATTTGAAAATATTAAAAAACATAACATTATAATAAATAAAATTAAGTTATTTTTTTATTATTGTTTGAAAATAATAAAAACATAACATTATAATAAATAAATAAAAATAGAATGTATTTTACAATAATATTAAAAATCTAAAAAATATATAAAATAATTTCTTAAAATATCAAGTATATATTAAAAAAATTGAAATTAAGTTATTTTTTTATTAATTTAAATATTTGAAAATAATAAAAAACATAATATTATAATAAATAAAATTGAAAGTAAGTTATTTTTTTGTTACTTTAAATGTTTGAAAAATAATAAAAAACATAACATTATAATAAATAAATAAAATGTAATAAAATGTGAATTTGAAAATAAATAAAATGTAATAAAATGTGAATTTGAAAATGATAAAACTGTTTTACAATATTTCAAAATTCTAAAATACATCAATTATTTTCTTTCAAAATTCCAAAATGCATCAATTATTCTATTTCCAAATATAGTTTTTTGTTTTTTCACTGAACTATGTGGAGAGTTTAACTTTAGATTTCATGGACCGTACCACTTCACTATGAAAGCAATCTTCAAATACAACTTATATAATTTCTAAAACTATACAATTAAAAAAAATTATCAAATTTTTTATATTTAATGATTAAGTGAAAAATTTAATATATTATAGGCATTTTTTTTCTTTTTTTCTTTTTCTGTATTTAGACGAATTTAAAAAAAAAAAAAAACCTCTGAAAGGTCTCCTTTCAAACAGTTTCAAATGCTGAAATTTAATCACTTTTATACTCTCTTTTTATCTATAAATAAATAACATGATCGTACATCTTCCCGATGTTACTGAGCGCTTTTGAGATTGCAATGTATATATAAATGATATTTTTTTCATCGCTTTACAATAATATTAAAAATCTAAAAGATAAATTATCAAATTTTTTTATATTTAATGATTAAGTGAGAAATTTAATATATTATAGGCATTTTAAATGAATTCCCTTGGGTTCACCAATTCCTTTGGTTTATAATTTGTTGGGTAATGGTTTTCCCTTGGGTTCACCAATTCCTTTGGTTTATAATATTAAAACCTTGGGTTTATTAGTTCTTTTGGTTTATAATATAAATAATCGATCAATGTCATCCAAGATCGAATGTCACATTCTGACAAACATTGTATCAATATGAAAATCACCCATGTCCAACCATGGTCATAGTTGGTCGAACGTCGCATTGTGACAACAATTGTCTCAATGTTTAAATCAATTCCCTTGGGTTCACCAATTCCTTTGGTTTATAATTTGTTGGGTAATGGTTTTCCCCTGGGTTCACCAATTCCTTTGGTTTATACATAACCCTTAGGCTTTATTAATCTCTACTCGCTTTTAATATTCCATAGCCTTATTGATCCCTTAGGTTTTTAATATTTGTCAGGTAATGGTTTTCCCTGGGGTTCACCAATTTTTTTGTTTATAATATTAAACCCTTGGGTTTATTAGTCTTCTTTGGTTTATAATATGAATAATCGATCAATGTCATCCACGATCAAATGTCACATTCTCACAAACATTGTCTCAATATGAAAATCACCCATGGCCAACCATGGTCATAGTTGGTCGAACGTCGATTTGGTGGACAACAATTGTCTCTATATTTAAATCAATCTCCTCGGGTTCACCACCTTTGGTTTATAATATTAAACTTCCTTGGGGTTATTAGTTCTTTTGGTTTATAATATGAATAATCGATCAATGTCATCCATGATCAAATGTTGCATTGTAAGAACAATTGTCTCAATGTTTAAATCAATCCGCTTGGGTTCACCAATTCCTTTGGTTTATAATATGAATAATATATCAATGTCATCCATGATCAAATGTCACATTCTAACAAATATTGTCTGAATATGAAAATCACCCATGGCCAACCATGGTCATAGTTGGTCCAATGTCGCATTGTGACAACAATTGTCTCAATGTTTAAATCAATTCCCTTGGGTTCACCAATTCCTTTGGTTTATAATATTAAACCCTTGGGTTTATTAGTTCTTTTGGTTTATAATATGAATAATCGATCAATGTCATCCATCATCAAATTGTTTGAATATGAAATCAGCCATGGCCAACCATGGTCATACTTGGTCCAACCTCGCATTGTGACAGCAATTGTCTCAATGTTTAAATGAATTCCCTTGGGTTCACCAATTCCTTTGGTTTATAATTTGTTGGGTAATGGTTTTTCCTTGGGTTCACCAATTCCTTTGGTTTATAATATTAAACCCTTGGGTTTATTAGTTCTTTTGGTTTATAATATAAATAATCGATCAATGTCATCCATGATCAAATGTCACATTCTGACAAACATTGTCTCAATATGAAAATCACCCATGGCCAACCATGGTCATAGTTGGTCGAATGTCGCATTGTGACAACAATTGTCTCAATGTTTAAATCAATTCCCTTGGGTTCATCAATTCCTTTGGTTTATAATATTAAACCCTTAGGTTTTATTAATCTCTACTATTTTTAATATTTCCCTTAGCCTTATTGATCCCTTAGGTTTTTAATATTTGTTGGGTAATGGTTTTCCCTTGGGTTCACCAATTCTTTTGGTTTATAATATTAAACCTTTGGGTTTATTAGTTCTTTTGGTTTATAATATGAAGCATCGATCAATGTCATCCACGATCAAATGTCACATTCTGACAAACATTATCTCAATATGAAAATCACCCATGGCCAACCATGCTCATAGTTGGTCGAACGTCGCATTTTGACAACAATTGTCTCAATGTTTAAATCAATTCCCTTGGGTTCACCAATTCCTTTGGTTTATAATTTGTTGGGTAATGGTTTTCCCTTGGGTTCACCAATTCCTTTGGTTTATAATATTAAACCCTTAGGTTTTAATAATCTCTACTATTTTTAATATTTCCGTTAGCCTTATTGATCCCTTAGGTTTTTAATATTTGTTGGGTAATGGTTTTCCCTTGGGTTCACCAATTTTTTTGGTTTATAATATTAAACCCTTGGGTTTATTAGTTCTTTTGGTTTATAATATGAATAATCGATCAATGTCATCCACGATTAAAAGTCACATTCTGACAAACATTGTCTCAATATGAAAATCACCCATGGCCAACCATGGTCATAGTTGGTCGAACGTCGCATTGTGACAACAATTGTCTCAATATTTAAATCAATTCCCTTGGGTTCACCAATTCCATTTGTTTATAATATTAAACTCTCGGGGTTATTAGTTCTTTTGGTTTATAATATGAATAATCGATCAATGTCATCCATGATCAAATGTCGCATTGTAAGAACAATTGTCTCAATGTTTAAATCAATCCCCTTGGGTTCACCAATTCCTTTGGTTTATAATATTAAACCCTTGGGCTTATTAGTTCTTTTCGTTTATAATATCAATAATCGATCAACGTCACCCATAATCAAATGTCACATTCTCACAAATATTGTCTCAATATGAAAATCACCCATGGCCAACCATGGTCATAGTTGGTCCAACGTCGCATTGTGATAACAATTGTCTCAATGTTTAAATCAACAACAATCGTCTTCAATGTTTTAACCAATTCCCCTTGGGTTCACCAATTCCTTTGGTTTATAATATTAAACCCTCGGGTTTATTAGTTCTTTTGGTTTATAATATGAATAATCGATCAATGTCATCCATCATCAAATCGTTTGAATATGAAATCGCCCCATGGCCAACCATGGTCATACTTGGTCCAACGCTGCATTGTGACAACAATTGTCTCAATGTTTAAATGAATTCCCTTGGGTTCACCAATTCCTTTGGTTTATAATTTGTTGGGTAATGGTTGTCCCTTGGGTTCACCAATTCCTTTGGTTTATAATATTAAACCCTTGGGTTTATTAGTTTATTAGGTTTATAATATGAATAATCGATCAATGTCATCCATGATCAAATGACACATTATGAGAAGCATTGTCTCAATATGAAAATCACCCATGGCCACCCGTGGTCATAGTTGGTCCAATGTCGTATTGTGACAACAATTGTCTCAATGTTTAAATCAAGTCCCTTGGGTTCACCAATTCCTTTTGATTTATAATTTTTTGGGTAAGGATTTTCCCTTGGGTTCAACACTTGCTTTGGTTTATAATATTAAACCCTTGGGTTTATCAGTTTTTTTAGTTTATTAATAATATAACCATCTATGATATTAATATATAAATAAATATTAAAATATTAAATATTATTTTTATTATTTTTATATTAATAAATATTATTAATATATATTATATATATTTCAAGTTAATGTATAGTATGTATATAGTTAATATTATTAATATATTAATAAATATTTTTAATATATATTATTAATACTTATTATAATATTAAAAATATATATAAAATATTTTTGTATATATTAATAATATTATAATATTACTAATATTCATTATAAATAAATATTCAAATATTTATTGATATTGATTATTTGTAATATTATAATATTATTAATATATATTATTAATAATATATATTAATAATATTATAATATTATAATATTTGTTTAGTAATATTAATAATATTATAATATTACTAAAAATCATTATAAATAAATATTCAGTAATATTATAATATTTTAATAAATCATTAGTAATTTAAATAATATTATAATATTACTAATAATATTTATTAATAAATATTAGATTATAATATTACTAATAATCATTATAAATAAATATTCTAATATTTATATTATTCTAATAATAATAATATAACCAACTATGATAGAATATATATTATTAATATATTATTAGTTCTTTTTCTTTATTAATAATATAACCATCTATGATATATTAATTTATTGTATATTATTAATATTTTTTATATTAATATATATTATATATATTTCAAGTTAATTTATAGTATGTATATAGTTAATATTTTTAATATATTAATAGATATTTTTAATATATATTATTAATATTTTTATAATCTTATTAATATATAAAATATTTTTGTGATTTTAATCATAATTAATATATTTAATATATTAATATTCTTATTAATTTATAGTATGTATATAGTTAATATTATTAATATATTAATAAATATTTTTAATATATATTATTAATACTTATTATAATATTAAAAAAATATATATAATATTTTTGTATATATTAATAATATTATAATATTACTAATATTCATTATAAATAAATATTCAAATATTTATTAATATTGATTATTTGTAATATTATAATATTATTAATATATATTATTAATAATATATATTAATAATATTATAATATTATAATATTTATTTAGTAATATTAATAATATTATAATATTACTAAAAATCATTATAAATAAATATTCAAATATTTATTAATAATGATTATTAGTAATATTATAATATTTTAATAAATCATTAGTAATTTAAATAATATTATAATATTACTAATAATATTTATTAATAAATATTAGATTATAATATTACTAATAATGATTATAAATAAATATTCTAATATTTATATTATTCTAATAATAATAATATAACCAACTATGATAGAATATATATTATTAATATATTATTAGTTCTTTTGCTTTATTAATAATATAACCATCTATGATATATTAATTTATTATATATTATTAATATTTTTTTATATTAATATATATTTCAAGTTAATTTATAGTATGTATATAGTTAATATTTTTAATATATTAATAAATATTTTTAATAAATATTATTAATATTTTTATAATGTTATTAATATATATAAAATATTTTTGTGATTTTAATCATAATTAATATATTTAATATATTAATATTCTTATTAATATATAATATATATTTTTCAAGTTAATAAAATAAATTTATTATATATAATATTTATTTATTGATATATAAATTAATGTGATGGGTAGTGAATATAGGCCTATCGGCGTATATCAACCACATTGGTAAATGTGGATGTAAATCTATTTTTTTTTACGCCTATCAGCGTATATTAACCACATTAGTAAATATAATGTGGTTGTGCTAGTTTTTATTTATTTTTTAACATTCCAGATCCAATAACAACTTTAAATTTGACCCTCATCACAGTCACCCGTCCTCTAGAAATTGTCGTACTCAATCGGTGGAAATTGTTTCAATCACGGCTGGAAAGCTTCCTTTGTCAAAAGTTTCTGAAATCGACAGTTGAAATGCAGACGTAAGCCGATGTAATACGTTGAATAGATAAACCTATCGATACATTTGAATTTTGAGATATAGGAATGGGGTCGTCTACAATGCTTTCAAATTTGTCAAAATCTAAAATATATTTAAAATCTTCAAGTTTGATAATAGTTTGAAAATTATAACTTAAATTTGCAAGAAAACCTCTGGTTTAATTTTATCAAAATCTTACCAAAACTTTTATCATTCTCAGAATAAATTTGAAGTCTTAGGTCTCTAGGAAACTAGCAACCTGATCAATCAGGTAACAGTGGACTCTACTTGTCTACAAGAGGATTAACTCATGGATTAAAAAATGTTGAAGTCATTTTCATAGGACATGAGAGGCGTCACTTGCATTGAACTCGAACCCAATTTTATCAAAATCTTACCCTAATTTCTATAATTCTCCCAGGAAATTTGAAGTCCGGGTAGACAATGGCCCTAGGAAGCTACCAACCTGATGAATCACGTGACAGTGGATTCTACTTGTCGTACAAGAGGATTAACTCATAGGATTAAAAAATGATGTTGAAGTCATTTTCATAGGACACGCGAACGCATTTGCATTGCATTTTCTAACAGATAGGATATTGATATATCACAAGTACAGGCTGTGCTGTGCCCAAACGGTAACTTGTTCAGCTTCGTCTTCAATCGTTCTTCCTCCTCTGGCCAACACTGTTAGAGTTGGTGTTGCTATGCTTTCTTGATTTCCAGTTGTGGAGCAGCCCTGTTGATCACCAACCTGCATTCCTCCCATCTGAGGCAACTGATACCTCTTCAGCCTATCACTATTAACGTACATTGGTGCGCCCAATTTTACTTCATCACATGTCAAATTTCCAATATCATTGCAATCATCGCGATCCTCAGACTGGATTTTAAAGTATTGATCAACGTCGGCCCATAGAATTTCTGGTGCATTAAATTGAGAGCGGGAATAGAGTGGTGGGTATGACTCAGCTTCTCGATAAACATTGCTAAAATCAGCTGCATTTGAATAGGAATGGGCACAGCTCCTTGCAGTTGTTCCAGGAAATGCTGTCAAAGGAGAATAGTCGATCATGATCTCATTCTCATTATTAAAAATCTCACCATCTTTTCCAATTTCCCCCTCCACCGAGTCACTGATAATGTTGGTACAGCCAACAGAATTACTGCCACAGACAGGAGCTTCGTGCGGTGGCAATGTAATCCACGGGTCTATCAATTGACCACATCTTGATGATTTTGCAGTCTTATAAGTATGTCCTTGTGCTTGGAGACTGGGAAATGTAAAAACCTGAGAGAAGCTCTCACTGGTCTGAGTAGAAGTAGAATCAGTCCACAGCCGAGAGCAAGAATTTAGCTGGTTGTTGGTGGGCTCTATATCAATTGCAAGCTCATTGTTTTGCTCTTGTACTTGCTCATACTTTAAATCCAACACGTTGTGAACACGATAATGCTGATTTTCTTCACTGATCAATGCATTCAAGATGTTATCAAGGGACTGCAGGCACCCTTCAGGAATGACGTCCAATGGCTTGGCAGAGTCAAATCCCGTATAAGAATCATGAGTCTGCCCAGAGACTGAACTGGCATTGTATGCAGAATACGATTGGGAGGGGATGTTAGATTTTCTGCTGTTGTTGGCGTTGGCGTTCGTGGAGGAGGAGCAGGAAAATCCGTTGAACTTCCTTTTGATATAAGAGTTACAATAATTTTTGATCTTGTTGTCCGTGCGTCCAGGCAAATAGGATGCAATTTGAGACCACCTGCGTTGTCAATGCCATTCATTTTTCAAAATTAATGGACAAAAAACGGTACTTAATGCGAACAATTATTAATAGAGAAATCAGAGAATAGAAGAGGGAAAAGGTGTAGGAACGGATCAAATGAAAACCTGTTGCCCAGAATGGAGTGTAAGTATATGACCAGCTGTTCTTCTTGGAGTGAAATTGCAGAGTGTTTAAGGCCAGGTTGTAAGTAGTTAATCCATCTCAACCTGCAGCTCTTTCCGGATCTCTGCAAACCTTTATGTACATGATTCTGAATTAGTCTAATGTATTATGATTATGATTTTGGTGGAAAGATCTGATTGATCACAGATTCAGGTATAGTTTGGATGAAGTTATCATATTTTATTCATATTCATCGAATTTACAAAATTTATTATGAAGTTAATTCTATTTTTTTTTAAAATCTTATTATTCATCTTGCACACAGAGCAGAGTGCTCACTAGGTATGCTATATTTATACAGACAAGACAAGGGTATTCAGTGACATACTATATCCAGGATATTCGCTGAGATAATATATATACAGAATAGGGTTCTCACTAAAAACAAACTCTGCATTTTCTCATAAACACTTCGTTAAAGAGAGAGTGCGAGGATGCTTTTGAAAAAAATGGAATGCACCCACTACAAAAACAAACTTTGCATTTCCTCATATGCAGTTTGTTAAAAGAAGAGTGCGAGGATGATTTTATGTAAAAAAAAAAAAACTTCATGAACTACTCTTTATTAAGTAAAGGAAAAATGGAATGCAAATCTTAGCACGAATTGGACTAGAAGGAACTACGAATTATCTGACCATCTATACACTATCCATTACAGACATTGAATACTACATACTAATATTCCTTCTTGAATTTGCACCTCTAACATTAAATTGTCTCAAATAAAACAGAGTAGAACTGAAATTAAAATGGAACTGGGTACTTCATTACTTACCAGCATGCTTGGCCACATAGCTCCAGGTGCAGCCGATAAGGTAGTTATTCTTCATATAATCGATAAGTTTCTCGTCTTCTTCAGGTGACCACAGACCTTTTCTTATCTTCGGTTTGGAGGAAACGGGGTCTCCATCTCGTTGCCCGTGTGTGCACCTCATTTTTACCCCTGCCTGTCAATTGATCTTCTCTGCGACTGACTCAGTTTGGCGGTCAGTTCTCCTACCGATCGCCAATGGCTGATCTGGGTTTGGGAATCACTTATTTAAACACAAATTCGCAAGGATGGATTGACCATACCTGTGAAAGCATGGAGCCCATAACCCTTTTGTTTTCCATAGTCGGCACCAATCATTGGATTTGATCCCGATTTTATATATTCGTGAATCTTGTTTTTAAAAGTAAATTTAGTCCATTTCTTCGAAGTGCAGGAACCCCAAACACATTATAAAATATTATTTCTTCTGATACTCACTCGGTTGTAGATGTGAACACTAAATAACGATGTCAATGAAGCAATAGTATCATTACGACGTGGCTTGCAATACCACTGCATACGTTCATGAGTTGCATTTGTGGAATATATATCCAATCAGGGCTGGGCTGGCTCCACCTTCTACCACCTAGGCGCAACAATAGCGTCTCGATCCATTGCATAATAAATATTTCACTAGAGAGGTTGGTTTTATCAAAGACAAAAGAAACTGTGAAAGCAATTTTGGTGAAATAAACCTGCGACCAACCAACCTGCGACTAACCAACCCGCTGATACTAAACACAATATTAAACTTTATGAACAGATATCACCGACTACATAGACTAGAGAGGTTGGTTTTATCAGAGAAAAAAGAAACTGTGAAAGCAACTTTGGTGAGATAAATCCTAGACTAACCAATTACCTGCTGATACTAAAGTCAAAATCAAACTTTATGAACAGATATCAAATTCTATTTGTACGTCCAAATTTCCAGTCATCAAAAAGTTACTGATTAAAGTCCATATTGAGTTGTCATTTTTTGTTTCACACATTTCCCGTTTCTAGCTAATCACGGCCACACTGTAGTTGTAAACGAAGGTGTAATGTCCGTACTAGCCTGAAACACCACTGCTGCACCGCATACATTCTGTCGTTGAACTGTCATTATGTAATGTCTCTCCACTACCAAAATTTCTTTTTTTCAAACCACCTTTCACTTATAAATCCATTATATCTATACTTAAGGAAACTTTATGAATCTTTCAATAAATCATGCTATAAAATTCTATACTATATCCATATATACTTTTATATAACATTGTGGATATTTACATATCCAAAATATATATACATATTCAACATTTTTATTTGTTAAATATAATAACTAAATCCCTTCTGGTCAATATTGAAATTTAGCCTACGTGTATGGAAGTCGATATTTCGTCGCTTAACTTAAAGATTGCTCTTAAGTTACCGTACTACCACTCATAGCATGTGTGTATAGGATTCTTGACTTCCGCACAAAGTCATACTCTATGGTTTGAAATCCCTCTATTTATTCTTAGCACTATGGATCTGATGAGCATATTAACTATTTGGTACTTTGTTACAGTTGTTAGGTCTCATATCTAGTTTCGAGGGGGTGATTATTAATTTACCCGTAATGTTTAATCTTACTTGTACACCTCACAGCTCTTACCTATCCCCACCGTATGATTTGGTACTATCACATTTATGAAGAAGATTGAAAACTCTGTATCGAGATTTGTTCGACTTCCTTTGTATTGATTGAGATTATACGTTTGAGATTTCTTGGTTAAGTTTGACGTTATATACGCGATCGGTTTCCACGTGTATGGTGGAGATGAGTAACGAATTAGGGATTTGTTGAAATATAAATATCCCAATTTCTCCACTGTGTTTCATTTTGCTCTTTGCATTCAAAGAGGTATTCACGCGCCTTCTTGAACTTCTTTCACTCTTTGTTGGGATTGGATCCGTCTTTTCTCCTAGCGAATTGATTTTCAACAATGGGGCTTCGAATTGAGGTATGTTACCATTGCTACAACGCCCTCTTGCCCAACACTTCGTTTTATTCCTTCTCGGTATATCAATGCCCAAGCTCGATTTTGTTTCAGTGATAGAGTTTTCGTTTTACACGGATTTACTTGGGGAAATCCCTCTCCATCTCTCCTCTTAAGGTTTCATTCTTTTCGTTATGATTTTATACACAATTTCTCTGTGCAATTGCGAAGAATTGTATGTTACATGTAATGAGGTTTTTCGGCTTCCATTTCTCGTTAATGTTAAGAGATTTTTGTGGACGTCGTTTTTGTAAGAACATAGTAGTATTTTCATCTAAATTTGTTTGTTCTTACGTGCTTGCATTAATTCCTCCTCATCTTAGCAAGGAGATCGATGACTCTCTTCTACAGGAGATTTACAAGTCATTGCCTTGCACGACAATGTCCTTCTGTGGGTGGAACGTACCAATACGTTTAATGGTAAGACGAGGAAAATCTTATCTTCAATTGTTCAATTGATTTTCGTTGAACCCCTTATGCATCTTCTGTATTACTCTTTCGTCGTTATATATCTATTTAGTTTCCCTTCGCTTCTATGTTTCATAGGATTTAAATAAATTTAAGAGGAGTTTCATTTACCAAAGGTAAATTAATTGCCATCTTGCAATTATATTTGTCATATCATATTTCCTGAGATTAAAATAATTTTCCCCTCTTGCTAATTTCATAACTGGACTCTTGTTATGTTTGCAGGTAACCAATTTATGTTGGTAAATTATTCTTCTTTTACTCAGTTCGTTGCGAGTCCTGCTAGGTAGTAATTCGTTTTGATGTTCGATGTTACAGGTTGGTAAATCACTGTATTTCCGTCTTCCGAATTGTTGACGTCCTATAGTTCATAGATTTTCCATTCGAACTATGACTCCCAGCTTACTGTGAAATACTTTTTATAGTAGATTTCACGAAAGAGATGTATATTAAGATCAACCTGGACATTGTACTATTTTTAGTTTTATATCATCTGCTTAACTTCATGACTACCTTGCAATTATTTTGATTCAGGATTTTCTAGATCTGAATAATTTCTTTTATGCCCTTGTACGGATACTTAAGGGTTTTCTCAGTTTAATACTTGAGCTTAAGTCTACCCAGACTTGTAAGACTTCCTTTTATGTCTCTGATTTTTATTTGATTTTTTTATCTACTTAGCACTATAACATATCATATTCTCCTTTATTTTAAGTTCAACTCTTATCTCGGTTAAAAGTTTATCAAATCACATTTTTTTCCAGGATTTATTTCTGTTGTACCAAATGAAAACATTCTGATGCTTCTAACTCTTTAGAATAGACAAGAATCAGTTTATGCAATTTCTGATATAACTCGTACAGGCATAACTTTCTAGAATATAATAGCAATGAAATATAATATTTTTAATGAACATCTATAGTTGTTCTTCTGGTAATAATCACTACACAGTAATTGGTATTCCACTTTTTTTAAATGGATATACAGTTAACTTAATTTCCTGTATTTAATTTCACTTACACTGTACTTGTATAGTTACATACATGTTATATCTTTGTTTTCGAAATTCATTCTTTCTTCTCTATAATATTCATATCTATAGAGAATTTTCAAACCTATACTATGCATCCAGATAATATTTATTTAAAATTTATTTACTATTTCATTTCGGACAATAGAGATTTATGTATCAGTATGGTATTTTGCTATTATACCCTACACTTTTAGTTGCTCCAGATATAATAGAGAATGTTTTCCAGTAGAGATATATCAATGACATCTATCCTTTTGTTATAAGATTTAATCATTATTGATAGCAAAGAAATTTGTGCTATTTATATTAGAGCTCATATGGTTTTATGGATTATATCACAGGTGTTTGTCTAATATATGAAAATCTCTAAATGAAATTTAACTTTCTAGACTTTGAATCTGCGTGAGATGCATGTTCCTATTAGCCATATAAATAGATTTAATTGTCATTGCTAGTTGGTAAATTTTCTTCTATGCTGTATAACCTTCACGTATGCTAGGTTTAACTTATGTAAAAAAAATGTATTTCTTTCTCAGTTTAAGTTCTCCTTGATGTAGAAGGTTTCAATTTATATGCATGCACTCCTACAAATTAACTTTGTAGTAATTGTATAGAATTTACTATTCATCTGTCTTTCTAGATTCATATTTGGGTTTGTCATGTTAGAATACAATTTTTCTATACAATTAAAAAAGAAGATTAAAGTTACAACTTTACTTGTTTATGGGTTTATATATATATATCTCTAGATTTAAACCCTTTCAGGTTTAGAGACTCTGGTTGATATTACCCATAATTCCTATTCCTACAACTATACAGAATTAGAGGATTAGTTTCTCCTAGAAAATTCTGTTAAATGTAAGGAGTAAAAAATCTCAACAAAAACTTAATTCAATTTCACAGCTACAACATTTACCAATATTATATAACAGAACCTGCTTAACCATTTCTAAAATTTATGTGCATACCACTTCTGATAATGACCAATCCTCCCAACCTTAGAGTTCCTCTGTCTCCAGAACTCACCCCCGAGCTGAGATCCCCTCCAAGAACAGACCAGCCTCAATCTGTTCTAGAGTAGCTTATTTAAGCTTATGCTCTCCCCAAAGCCTGTTTCTATTTCTACGTCCAAAATCTCAGGATACTTTTATTCCTATTTTCCTAGGCTTCCCTTATATAGTGACTTTAAAGATGTTTTATGTTTTTCCAGCTTTTTACCTCTTTCCAACTACTTTCCTCATCATTGGGGAATTTTAGATTTTTCCTCCAAAAATCTAAATTAAAAATAAATTCTTTCAAGGCTTTTGGAAAGATTTTTGGGGAAAGTCTTAGCCTCTTTCCATACCTCATGGATTAGGCAAGTGATCTCAAAAATCTCATTTGGTCATAGTGCACAGAAACATTCTATTTATTTTTCAGAATTTAATAATTAACTACATCCACACAATAATTATCCATTGGGGTCCACTCCCCTTTGGACTGAGGTTCAAATGTCTAACCTGAAAAAGAACATAAAACTAGGGGTGTTACATATTCCCCTTTGAAAACAAACACTGTCCTCGGTGTTAACAAATAACTACTAGAGTTTATTTTGAAAATAAATATGGATATTTTTCCATCATCTCAGCTTCTCTTTCCGATGTAGCTTCTTCAGCTGTAAAGTGCTTCCACTGCACCTTTACTCTGGCTACTGTTCGATTTCTCAATTCAATTTCTTCCCGCTCCAATATTTGAAGCAGCTTTGGAAGGAACTCCCCTTCTGGTTCCACATGTATCACATTCCAATCAACAATATGAGAAGCATCATGTACATATATTTTTAATAACGAAACATGAAACACATCATGAAATTTAACATGGGGAGGTAAGGCCAGCTTATAAGCCACTGGTCCCACCCTTTCTAACACCTCAAAAGGCCCACAATATCTAGGAGCCAATTTTGCACAACTTCTAGCATAAAGTGTGCTCTTTTTGGGTTTAATACGCAGATACACATGATCACTCACGTTAAACTCTCGGTGTAATCTCTTCTTATCAGCATAGCTTTTTTGTCGATCTTGTGCTGTCTTGATGTTTCTCTGTATTTGTTTGACAACCCTTTCCATTTCTTGTAGAGTATCTGGCCCCAGTACTAACTTATCTTTAGGTTGGCTCCAACTTAAAGGAGTACGACACTTTCTTCCATAGAGTGCTTCAAATGGACTCATTTTGATTGAGGATTGATAGCTGTTGTTATAAGAAAATTTGACTAAATGTAAGTAGTCTTCCCATTTTGATGGCCTATCCATCACATACATTCTCAGCATATCTTCTAAAATTTGATTTGTTCTCTCTGTTTGGCCATCCGTCTGAGGGTGATAAGCAGTGCTAAAATTCAATTTAGTGCCCATGCCCCCAAACAGACTTTTCCAGAAGGCTACTGTGAACTTAGCGTCTCTATCTGAAATAATCATCTTTGGGATCCCGTGTAGCCTTACTACTTCTTTTAGGAACACATTTTCTACTTGGGCTGTCCCAAAAGTAGATTTTACCGGTATGAAATGTGTAGCCTTTGTTAAAGTATCTAACACTACCATCACTGAGTCATGTTGATATTTTGTTCTGGGTAACCCAGTTATAAAATCTATAGAAACAATGTCCCATTTCCATTCTGCAATTGTCAAGGGATTTAAAATACCAGCTGGATGCTGATGTTCAACTTTAACTAGTTGACATTCCATGCATCTAGCTAAGTAGTTGGCTACGTATTTTTTCATTCCTGGCCAAAAAAATTTCTTTTTCAAGGCTATAAGCATTTTCTGATATCCAAGATGTCCTGAATATAGCTGTTTATGATATTCATCCAGGATCTCTTTTTTCAAAGAATCCACATTGGGGATGTACAATCTGTTTTTATAGCAGATCAACCCTTTCTGGTTTTGGGTGTATTCAACCATTTCTTTTTTCAACATTTTCAATTGTATATTTTCATAGTTGGGATATTGATCTGCTACCTTTTTAACTAATTTTTCTAAGTCAAGACTAGCACTACTCCCAATGTTGCTTATGTTTTGGCAAGCATTTCGTCTTAGAGCATCAGCAATTTTGTTTTCTTTCCCTTTGATATGTTTTATGTCCATATCAAATTCACTCAAAAAAGACAACCATCTGGCTTGTCTAGCATTCAAATCTGTTTGAGAAAAAAAAATACTTGAGACTGATATGATCTGTCATCAATGTAAAAAATTTTCCAAGAAGATAGTGTCGCCACATCTTCAAGGCATGAATTACAGTAGCCAATTCCAGATCATATACACTATAATTCTATTCATGTTTCTTAAGTTTTCTAGATTCATATGAAATAACAGAATTATCTTACAACAGAAATCCTCCCAATCCCTCTCTACATCCATTCGTACACACGAAAAACTCTTTGTCAGGATATGCAATCTTCAGTATAGGGGCTGTAGTAAGTTTTAATTTCAGTTGTTCAAAGCTGTTTTGGCATTTTTTAGTCCACTCAAATTTGGTGCCCTTTCTCTGTAGTGAAGTTATGGGATATGCTATTGCAGAAAATCTTTCCACAAACCTTCGATAATAACCTGCAATCCCCATAAATGACCTTACTGCTGATACATCAGTAGGCACAGGCCAGTCTCTTATGGCTTTTATCTTTTCAGGATCAACAAACAGTCCTTGTTCAGAAATGATATGGCCTAGATATTGAATTTTATCCTTATAAAATTCACATTTGCTAAACTTGGCATATAATTGATTCTCCTTAAGAGTCTGTAACACCATTCTAAGGTGTTCCTTATGTTCTGCCTCACTCTTTGAATAGACTAGAATATCGTTTATGAACACTAGTACGAATTTATCCAAGTACTTGTTCAAAACGCTGTTCATTAAGCACATAAAAGTGGCAGGGGCATTTGTCAAACCAAAAGGTATGACTACAAATTCGTAGTGACCATACCTAGTTCGAAAAACTGTTTTACTGATATCTTCTTCCTTGATTCTGAGTTGGTGATAACCAGTCCCCAAATCAATCTTAGAAAATACTGAAGCCCCTCTCACCTGATAAAAAAGGTCATCTATTCTGGGAAATGGGTACCTGTTTTTAATTGTCAACTTATTCAGTTGACAGTAATCAATGCACATTATGAAGGTTCCATCCTTCTTTTTCACGAACAACACCAGTGCTCCCCAAGAAGATACACTCGGTCTGATGTACCCATTATCCAACAATTCTTGTAATTGCATTTTTAACTCCATGAGTTCAGGGGGGGCTCATCCGGTAAGGGGCTCTAGAAACAGGTGTTGCTCCTGGAACCAAGTCGATTGAAAATTCAATTTCTCTTTTGGGGGGAAGATGAGGAATCTCGTCTGGAAAAACTTCCTTAAATTCTCTTACCACTGGTAAAGTTTCTAGCAAATTTTCTTTAGGTTGCTGTCCTAATTCTACAACATGTACAACATATACTTGATATCCTTTTCTCGTTGTTCTTTTTAATTGCAGAGCTGATATTTGTCTTACAGAAATTGGTTTTGGTTTTCCTTTGACTATAAAGGGTCTCCCGTCCTCATCGATGCAATGCAGAGTTTTATCCCAATAGTTCATCATAGCCTTTCTTTTCTCTAACCAGTCCATTCCTATCAGAAAATCATATAAGCCTAAGGGAAAAATGTTTAAATTTACTTCTGTTTGAAAATCATTTAATTTAATTGCTGTTTGAGGTAACTTATGAGTTACTTTTCCTTTGGTGCTAGTGGCTAACTGGACCAACCAAGACTGTTGAAATTTTTCAGTTTTGAGATTTCATTTCTCTATAACTTGTGGACTAATGTAACTCAAAGAAGCACTCGGATCAATTAAAACTGTAAAAATTTGGTCAGCAATCTTACCTTCCATCTCGATCATAGTAACATGGTGTTCTTCTTGTCAGTTCTCCAAGGCTGCACTGATAGTGGGTATGTTCCTTGCTATATCATTCACTGTGGTAGCTTCTCTGTCTCTCAGAATCATATGAATATTTCTGTGTGGACAGTCCCTCAACAAATGAGGTTCTCCGCAACCCTAACATTTCAAAGGCTCCGACATTTTAATTGTTCCTTCCTTTTTATTATCCCAATCTATTTGTTTTGAACCAAATTGGGACTGAGCAGATTGACTTTCCTTTGGTTTGTTAAATTTCTTCCGCTGATGATCCCTACCAAAGTTCTTCAAGTAAGCTGGTTTCTGTTTCTTTCCTTTAAATTCACCCTTGTTTATCCAGCTTTTCCCATGTTCACTCTTTCCTTTAAACTACTGGTAGCATAATCTAGCTTTCCTCACCACTTCGTCCATAGTTTTTGGATTATCGAACTCTATTTTCTCCTTGTACACAATAGGCAAACAGTTCAAAAACCTCTGCACCTTTTCTTTCTCTTCACGAATATACAGGACATACCTTAACATATTTGTAAACTTGGTGACAAACTCATCTATGGTGAGCTGTCCCAATCTGAGTTCATGAAATTCCTTTGCTTTATCATCATAATAATGTTTGTTCAAATAACGGTTTTTAAACTTGACTTGGAAATCTTCCCAAGTCACTGTTTTTTCATCAATGGCATGAACCATTTTTGTCTCCTCCCACCACAAGGTAGCCTTACCTTGCAACTGGTAGATAGCTAATTTGGCCTTCAGATTGCTTTCATACTCGTAGACCTAAAAATACTTAATCATATTCAAAATCCATGCCTCGGCATCTTTCTCCTTCTCTCCATCATAGGAGGGAGGTTTAATTTTTGGAATTTACCCTGTAATTCCTTCTTCTGTTTAGACTGATGTCTAGTAGTGTCATCTTCCTCAGAATCATCTGAGAACTTGCCTTTTCTCCTCCTTCCAGAACCTTCACCTTCTTGGATTTTCCGCGAAGTCAGTTCTATTATCAGCTTTTCCTGCTCCTTATTGGCTAATGACAGCCTGTCATTCTGGCTCCTTAGCTCGGCGATATCCCGTTGCAACCTGTGCAACATAGCCATCAAAGGAGTGTTGGGATCCGGTGTGTTATCTCCACCACCCAAATCAACATAAATTTCATCTCCTTCAGCCCTTGACTTTTCAGTTTCAGTACCTTTGTACACACTGAACAAAAAACATCAGTAACAATATATATATTTTTTTAATTTTTTAAAAAAATATAAAATTAATACAGTGAGCGCAACAACAGCCCAGTTTTTTCTAACCTGAGCTCTGATACCATTTGTAATGTCTCTCCACTACCAATTTTTTTTTTTTTCAAACCATCTTTCACTTATAAATCCATTATATCTATACTTGAGGAAACTTTATGAACCTTTCAATAGATCATACTATAAAATTCTATACTATATCCATATATAATTTTATATAACATTGTGGATATTTACATATCCAAAATATATATACATATTCAACATTTTTATTTGTTAAATATAATAACTAAATCCCTTCTTGTCAATATTGAAATTTAGGGTACGTGTATGGAAGTTGATATTTCGTCGCTTAACTTAAATATTGCTCTTAAGTTAGCTTACTACCACTCATAGCATCTATGTATAGGATTCTCGACTTTCGCACGAAGTCATACTCTATGGTTTGAAATCCCTCTATTTATTCTTAGCACTATGGATCTAATGAGCGTATTAACTATTTGGTACTTTGTTACAGTTGTTAGGTCTCATCTCTAGTTTCGAGGGGGTGATTATTAATTTACCCGTAACGTTTAATCTTACTTGTACACCTCACAGCTCTTACCTATCCCCACCGTATGATTTGGTACTATCACATTTATGAAGAAGATCGAAAACTCTGTATCGAGATTTGTTTGACTTCCTTTGTATTAATTGAGACTATACATTTGAGAATTCTTGGTTAAGTTTGACATTATATATGCCATCGGTTTCCACGTGTATGGTGGAGATGAGTAACGAATTAGGGATTTGTTGAAATATAAATATCCCGATTTCTCCACTATGTTTAATTTTTCTCTTTGCATTCAGAGAGGTCTTCACGCGCCTTCTTGAACTTCTTTCACTCTTTGTTGGGATTGGACTCGTCTTTTCTCCCGACGAATTGATTTTCAACAATGGGGCTTCGAACTGAGGTGTTTTACCATTGCTATAACGCCCTCTTTCCCGACAATTCATTTTATTCCTTCTCGGTATATCAATGCCCAAGCTCGATTTTGTTTTAGTGATAGAGTTTTCGTTTTACATATATTTTCTTGGGGAAATCCCTCTCCATCTCTCCTCTTAAGGTTTTTTTCTTTTCGTTATGATTTTATACACAATTTCTCTGTGCAATTGCGAAGAATTGCATGTTACATGTAATGAGGTTTTTCGGCTTCCATTTCTTGTTAATGTTAATAGATTTTTGTGGACGTCATTTTTGTAAGAAAAGAGTAGTATTTTCATCTAAATTTGTTTGTTCTTACGTGCTTGCGTTAATTCCTCCTCATCTTAGCAAGGAGATCGATGACTCTCTTCTACGGGAGATTTACAAGTCGTTTCCTTGCACGACAATGTCCTTCTGTGGGTGGAATGTACCAATACGTTTAATGGTAAGACGGGGAAAATCTTATCTTCAATTGTTCAATTGATTTTTGTTGAACCCCTTATGCGTCTTTTGTATTACTCTTTCATCGTTATATATCTATTTAATTTCCCTTCGCTTCTATGTTTCACAGGGTTTAAATAAATTTAAGAGGAGTTTCATTTACCAAAGGTAAATTAATTGCCATCTTGCAATTAGATTCGTCGTATCATATTTCCTGAGATTAAACTAATTTTCCCCTCTTACTAATTTCATGACTGGACTCTTGTTATGTTTGCAGGTAGCCAATTTATGTTGGTAGATTCTTCTTCCTTTACTCAGTTCGTTGCGAGTCCCGCTAGGTAGTAATGTTAGAAAATATATATTATGGAGCAATGCAACACATAAAATATGCAGAAAAATACAAGCACACAAAACACATAAAAACCAGAGAGACACAGATGTACGTGGTTAACCCAGTTTGGGCTACGCCCACCCTGAACAGCCAGTCCTTCCTTTCTATTATCCAGAAAAAATGAAGAGACAAAACCTACAGCAGATCCGCTGTAATATCCTCTGTTCTCTCTCATAGTCTCCCTCTCTGTTTCTCACTCCGAGAATACACACAAAATACACAACCGCAATACAATGCCCTCATAAAAGCGAGGGGTTGCCTTCTAGGGAAAAAAAACCTAATCTAAACATAACTTCTACCGTCAGATCATTTGCCTAATGAACGGCCCAGATTGACTAGAAATTACTATACTTTTACAAGGCAATTTTACATATCTTGTTTCGGGGCGCCGCCCGAAACTGCCGGGGCCCGAAAAGCGCTGCTCTCTCTCGAACCTCACGCAGCGATTAATTACGGTGGCGTTGCCGCCCTTTTAAGGTACAGGGGTCCAATGCTGTGATACAAAGTAAACAAGATAATCAGGCTCCACACCAAACAATCTCCCACTTGGAGACTGATTGTAGCAACTCCATCGCTGCTTCATTTGCTGGACAATGACTCCTCTTTGGACCTGGCTGTTTCTCATCTTCATCGTCATCCTTGAAGACCAATTGAAATTGAGCATGTTCTCAGTTTCTCCCTGGTTACAACTTTTGTTAGCATATCTGCAGGATTCTGGCTAGTGTGTATCTTTTCCAGCTTCAACTCTCCATCTTCCAATATTGACCGTATGAAATGGTACTTGAGATGTATGTGTTTAGTCCTGGAATGAAACGCTGAGTTCTTTGCAAGATGAATAACACTTTGGCTATCACTGTATAGTGTGCCAATATCATGCTTCTTACCCAATTCATCCATAAACCTTTGTAACCAAATCATTTCTTTACTAGCCTTTGTAGCAGCAACATACTTGGCTTCTGTTGTTGAAAGTGCAACAACACTTTGGATTTTTGAAACCCAACTGACAGCTGTTCCACCTAGAGTAAATACATATCCTGTAGTGCTCCTCCTGTTATCTTTGTCACCTGCCATATATGCATCAACATATCCCTATAGAGCAATGTTTGAACCACCAAAGCATAATGCTTGATTTGTGGTAACTCTAAAATATCTGAGAATCCATTTTACTGCCATACAATGTTCTTTTCCTAGATTGTTCATGTACCTGCTTACAACTCCCACTGCATGTGCAATATCAGGCCTTGTGCAGACCATTGCATACATTAAGCTTCCAACTACTGATGCATATGGAACTTTAGACATATAATGCATGTCTTCTTGGGTCTTTGGGCACATCTCCTTACTAAGTTTGAAATGGCTAGCAAAATGTGTACTAACTGGTTTTGCATTCTGCATATTAAATCTTTTCAACACCTTCTCTATGTACTCATTTTGAGACAATGTTAATTTGCGATTTTTCCTGTCTCTAGTTATCCTCATACCAAGGATTTGTTTTGCAGCTCCCAAATCCTTCATTGCAAATGAATTTTCCAATTTTCTTTTGAGCACATTTATTTCCTTCATGTTAGACCCTGCAACAAGCATGTCATCTACATACAATAACAATATAATATAGCTGCCATCATTTTGCCTTTTTAGATAAACACAATGATCAGAGTGACATCTAGTATAACCTTGTTCAGACATGAACTTGTCAAGTTTTAGATACCACTGCCTTGGAGCCTGTTTTAAACCATACAAGCTCTTCTTTAACCTGCACACCAATTTTTCTTTCCCTTTTACCTCATATCCTTCTGGTTGCTGCATGTATATCTCTTCCTCCAAATCTCCATGGAGAAATGCCGTCTTTACATCTAACTGTTCAAGATGTAAATCTTCCGCTGCTACAAGACTTAAGATAGTTCTGATTGAAGTCATCTTAACAACAGGAGAAAATATTTCATCAAAATCAATAACTTTCTTCTGTGCAAACCCCTTCACCACAAGTCTAGCTTTGTACCTCTATTTTCCTCCATCTTCTTCCTTCAGCCTGTAAACCCATTTATTCTGCAATGTATTTTACCTGCAGGAAACCTGACTAAGTCCCAAGTCCGGTTATGCATTAAGGATTCCATCTCTTCTTCTCCATGGCTAGCTCCCACTTCTTCCTACTTTCTCAACTCCGTATCGTTTCTTCTGGCATTATCTGTGTTCACCAATCACCAACAATAACAATATAATGAAGGAGAGTATCGTCTGTGGGGTCTACTTATCCCGGGCAGATTCTAACACCACTTTCGTGTGCTTGAGGTGCCTATTTGTCATGCAGTGGTCGGCTGCCGCCGTGTTGTCATTATTATTATTTTTGTGCACCTTTAATTTTTCGCTTATCTCATCAAGAACCAGTGGTATTCGCTTTTTCCTCGTTTCATTTCTCCCCCTGTACGCCCCGATTCTTATACAAGACCTTTCATTGAGCTAATACGCATCTAGTGTCCTAATGATTTAGTGATTTTTTATAATCATATGTGTTATGTGCCCAAAACATGGGCATGCCCAAGGGTTCAATAAAGGTACATTTCTTTGATTTTTCCTCAAGCTTTGTTCTATTTTCTTTATTAATATGGACAAAGGCCTCACAACCAAAAGGCTTTAAAAAAGAGTATTTTACCTTTTTACCTGTCCATGCTTCCTCTGGAATACCACCATCCAAGGAACTTGAAGGCCCTCTGTTTATTAGATAAACAGCAGTATCTACAGCATCTGCCAAAAATTGTAAAGGCAATCTCGCATGCAATCTCATGCACCTTGCACGCTCCATGATTGTTCTGTTCATCCTTTCTG
This sequence comes from Pinus albicaulis, assembly GCA_034641835.2. NCBI lineage: Eukaryota > Viridiplantae > Streptophyta > Pinopsida > Pinales > Pinaceae > Pinus > Pinus albicaulis. Next base: position 717,651,233 of record CM076576.1, on the reverse strand, counting down.
ACACACCATTTTCTTGTGGTGTTCTTGGAACTGTCTTCTCTCTACGAATTCCATGCTCTGAACAGTACCTATCAAACTCTTTGCCGCAATATTCACCTCCATTGTCTGATCTGAGACACTTCAACTTCTTTCCTGTCTCAATCTCAACCAAAGCTTTCCATTTCTTGAAAGTATCAAATACATCAGATTTATTCTGAATACAATAAATCCATGTTTTCCTAGTTGCATCATCAATAAAAGTAACATAATAACGAGAGCCACCGAGAGATGATACCCGAGCAGGTCCCCATACATCTGTATGCACAAGCTCCAATTTTTCGCTCTTCTTTTCTTTCCCAACTCTGAGAAATTTGACTCTCTTTTGTTTTCCATAAATGCAATTCTCACATAAATCTAAATCAACATTCTTCAAACCTGGCAACAAATTTCTTGAGTGAAGAATCTTCATTCCCTTCTCACTCATGTGTCCGAGCCTATGATGCCATAATGCTGCATCTGATCCTTTGGAAGTTAAAGCATTAACAGAGTTAGAAATACCATTGCATAAATACAATGTACCAACCTTTTCACCTTTTGCTATTACCAGGGCTCCTTTGGTGACCTTCCAAGTTTTATCCGTGAAAGTTGTCACACAACCTTCATCGCCTAACTGCCCTGTTGAAATTAGATTTTTCTTCAGATCTGGAACATGCCTTACCTCCTTTAGTAGCCATTGGTTTCCATTCTGTTGTTTTACAAGAACTTTACCCATTCCAACAATTTTACATGGTTTATCATCACCCAAATGAACTTGTCCAAAATCTCCTTGAACATAGTCATGAAAATATTTCTTATCAGGTGTGGCATGGAATGAAGCCCCTGAATCTACAACCCAAGAATCAGTAAAATTTTTGAAAGAAAGAATCAAAGCATCTTGTAACACATCACCTGTCACATTTGCTTCATGATTGTTTTCTTGCTGTGTGTCTCCTTCTTTTCCCTTCCGAGATCTACAGTCTTTCTTTAGGTGTCCTTTCTTTCCGCAATTCCAGCACACTATCCCCGATCTGGACTTGGATCTGCCTTTCCTTGATTTATTGTGATATCCCGAGCTCTTTCCTCTTTCCATTCTTCTTCCCCTAGACTCTGCACTCAAAGCATTACCTGATGTCTCACTGGAGCTTTTCCGTCGCATTTCCTCGCTAAGGATAGCACCAACAACATCATCAAACTTTAAAGTACTAGATCTAGAGACAAAGTTACTAATGGCCATTACTAAACCATTCCAACTCTTTGGCAATGAGCACAAGAATAACAGAGCTCTAACTTCATCATCAAAGTTTACCCCTAAAGAACTTAACTGACTGGTAACTGTATTAAATTCATTTAAATGGTCTACAACAGATCCACCTTCCAACATCTTCATATTAAATAGTCGTTTCATAAGAAATACCTTGTTTGAGGTCGAGGGTTTTTCATATAGTTTCGCCAACATCTGCATCAAACCCTCTGTTGTTGTTTCCTTCGAAATATTGAAGGCGACTGACGCCGCAAGGCACAACCGCACTGTTCCGAGTGCCTTTCTATCAAGAATGTTCCATTCCGCATCTGTAATGGCCGCCAACTTCTTTGTTTTTCCTCTCAATGGTAGGTATAGATCTTTCCGATACAGATAATCTTCCATCTGCATCTTCCACAGCGGGAAGTTTTGGCTGTTAAATTTCTTGACCCTAAACTTACCATCGTCCGCCATTGCTCCCACTCGAACCAGGAACCTTTCTTTCCTACGAGTTTATCAGCCAAATATACCTTCGGCTCTGATACCAGTTGTTAGAAAATATATATTATGGAGCAATGCAACACATAAAATATGCGGAAAAATACAAGCACACAAAACACTAAAAACCAGAGAGACACAGATATACGTGGTTCACCCAGTTTGGGCTACGTCCACCCTGAATAGCCAGTCCTTCCTTTCTATTATCCAGCAAAAATGAAGAGACAAAACCTACAGCAGATCTGCTGTAATATCCTCTGTTCTCTCTCACAGTCTCCCTCTCTATTTCTCGCTCCGAGAATACACACACAATACACAGCCGTAATACAATGCCCTCATAAAATCGAGGGGTTGCCTTCTAGGGCAAAAAACCCTAATCTAAACATAACTTCTACCGTTAGATCATTTGCCTAATGAACGACCTAGATTGACTAGAAATTATTATACTTTTACAAGGCAATTTTACATTTGTTTTTAGCTTCGGGGGCGCTGCCCCCGAAAACCCCTACCAGGGGGGGGCCTCCGAAAAGCGCTGCCACCCCCCCTCGACCCCCCATGGCAGCGATTAATTACGGGTAGCGTTGCCGCCCCTTTTAAGGTACAGGGGTCCAATGCTGTGATACAAAGTAAACAAGATAATCAGGCTCCACACCCAACAAGTAATTCATTTTGATGTTCGATGTTACATGTTGGTAAATCACTGTATTGCTGTCTTCCAAATTTTTGACGTCCTATAGTTCATAGATTTTCCATTCGAAATATGACTCCCATCTTACTGTGAAATACTTTTTATAATAGATTTCACGAAAGAGATGTATATTAATATCAACCTGGACATTGTACTATTTTTAGTTTTATATCATCTGCTTAACTTCATGACTACCTCGCAATTATTTTGATTCAGTATTTTCTAGATCTGAATAATTTCGTTTATGCCCTTGTATGGATACTTAAGGGTTTTCTCAGTTTAATAATTGAGCTTAAGTCTACCCAAACTTTTAAGACTTCCTTTTATGTCTCTGATTTTTATTTGATCTTTTTATCTACTTAGCAGTATAACATAGTATATTCTCCTTTATTTTAAGTTCAGCTCTTATCTCAGTTAAAAATTTACCGAATCACATATTTTTTCCAGGATTTATTTCAATTGTACCAAATGAAAACATTCTGATGCTTCTAACTCTTTAGAATAGACAAGAATAGGTTTATGCAATTTCTGATATAACTCGTACAAGTATAACTTTCTAGAATATAATAGCAATGAAATATAATATTTGTAATGAACATCTATAGTTGTTCTTCTGGTAATAATCACTACACAGTAATTGGTATTCCACTTTTTTTAAATGGATATATAGTTAACTTAATTTCCTGTATTTAATTTCACTTACACTGTACTTGTATAGTTACATACATGTTATATCTTTGTTTTCAAAATTCATTCTTTCTTCTCTATAATATGCATATCTATAGAGAATTTTCAAACCTATATTATGCATCCAGATAATATTTATTTAAAATGTATTTACTATTTCATTTCAGACAATAGAGATTTATGTATCCGTATGGTATTTTGCTATTATACCCTACACTTTTAGTTGCTCCAGATATAACAGAGAATGTTTTCCATTAGAGATATATCACTGACATCTATCCTTCTGTTATAAGATTTAATCATTATTGATAACAAAGAAATTTCTGCTATTTATATTAGAGATCATATGGTTTTCTGCATTATATCATAAAGGTTTGTCTAATATATGAAAATCTCTAAATGAAATTTAACTTTCTAGACTTTGCATCTGCTTGAGATGCATGTTCCTATCAGCCATATAAATATATTTAATTTTCATTGCTAGTTGGTAAATTTTCTTCTATGCTATATAACCTTCCTGTATGCTAGGTTTAACTTATGTAATAGAATTCATCTGTCTTTCTAGATTCATATTTGGGTTTGTCATGTTAGAATACAATTTTTCTATACAATTACAAAAGCAGATTAAAGTTACAACTTTACTTGTTTATGGGGTTTTTATATATATATCTCCAGATTTAAACCCTTTCAGGTTTAGAGACTCTGGTTGATATTACCCATAATTCCTATTCCTACAACTATATAGAATTAGAGGATTAATTTCTCCTAGACAATTCTATTAAATGTAAGGAGTAACAAATCTCAACAAAAACTTAATTCAATTTCACAGCTACAAAATTTACCAATATTATATAACAGAACCTGCTTAACCATTTCTAAAATTTATGTGCATACCACTTCTACTAATGACCAGTCCTCCCAACCTTAGAGTTCCTCTGTCTCCAGAACTCACCCTCGAGCTGAGATCCCCTCTAAGGACAGACCAACCTCAATCTGTTTTGGAGTAGCTTATTTAAGCTTATGCTCTGCCCAAAGCCTGTTTCTAATTCTGTGTCCAGAATCTCAGGATGCTTTTATTCCTGTTTGCCTAGGCTTCCCTTATGTAGGGACTTTAAAGCTGCTTTATGCTTTTCCAGCTTTTTACCTCTTCCCAACTACTTCCCTCATCATTGGGGAATTTTAGATTTTTCCTCCAAAAATCTAAATTAGAAATAAATTCTTTCAAGGCTTTTTGAAAGATTTCTGGGGAAAGTCTTAGCCTCTTTCCATACCTCATATATTAGGCAAGTGATCTCAAAAATCTCATTTGGTCATAGTGCACAGAAACATTCTATTTATTTTTCAGAATTTAATAATTAACTACATCCACACAATAATTATCCATTGGGGTCCACTCCCCTTTGGACTGAGGTTCAAATGTCTAACTTGAGAAAGAACATAAAACTAGGGGTGTTACACATTCATTCAGTCAGCCGTTATGAAATATGAGTAGTCATCTTGACTCGTGTCCAATCTGAAACAAAAGAAAACTTTACATGGAAACACGCCACTCATATTTCCAAACGTAAAAGTTAATAATTTGAACTCTGGAGTCATATGTCCATTCATGGAAGCTAATAATCTGAATATTTTTTTTTGGTTCCATGTTTCCATTACACATTAAAAAAAAATAGTTTGAAAATTAAAATTGTAGAAACTTTAATACAAATTATGTATTACTTGGATTCTCTTGATCTAAAAATTATATTTCACTGTTAAATACAAAATCGCTTTTACAAAAATTCTTGCATAAATTTAAAACACAATTGCCAATTGCAATATCAAGAAGAACTATCAATCACACATAACACAAATGTTTTTACCGGGAAAGCATAAAGCTAAAAACTCCACTATCATATATTATGTATATATCATGGATCATCAAACAATCTCATACAAAACTCTAATCCAAGAGCTCTCATTACATTATACAATCGTCTCACACTGTCTTGCAGAAATTGGCAAATGCCTTAGCCAAATTTATGCCTCACATCAAACTGCCTCCACAACAACCTACCTCCATTGCGCAATCCAAGATGATTACAAATACCAATTCGATGCAATCATGCCCTCCTTGACTGCGCAATCCTCATGAGCATATCCAATGTGTGTTTGGCTTGCAAGAGTGCAACCCAATATAGTACAACTAATATTCAACTGTCCCTTTCATCTACATCTCAACTGGGTCTCCACTGGATCTGACATGCATGTAGTTAACAATAGTAAATCTTCAGTTGCATGTGAGATCACTGATTGTGAATTAATTAATAATTAATTCACTGATCTCTCACTAGTGTATCTTCAGTTACAACTAGCACAACTGAATTTAACTCACTTTACTGAGTTAAACTATTTTACAACTCACATAACTACACATCCAACTATGTTACAACTTCGAATCACTCAGTTGCAACTAAGTCCACTTGCATGTCCCACCATCCAACCTTTGAACTCGAAATTTCTTCAGCTAACTGGTTTGCCACTTCAGTTAACTGATTCCAAGTGCTTCATGAGAATAGATTAATATTTATTGTCCAACTATTATTAAGGGATAATAATAGTCGACATGCATCTATAAATGGACATCATCTAGAAATAGAATTTGCTCATCCATTCTAAAAATAGACTTACACCTAAAAATATCCTGAGGCTCCATCCTAGTGTAGGTGCTTAATTTTCACTAGGATCTTCTTGTTGAATCTCAACACTCCCTCTCAACAAGAAAGGGATTATCCTTCACCCCGATCCTGTCTCTATGGTATTCAAATTTTCTCCTCGTGAGCGCTTTCCTCAAAATATCTGCATCCTGATCTTTCGTAGGAATGTACTGAAGCAACATGATCTTTCGTTGCGCACAATATCTGATATGATGATACCGGATATCTATATTCTTAGATCTATCATGAAACAAAATATTAATTGAGACTTTAATGAAACTATGATTATCACAATGAATCACTGTAGGATCTAAATGAGAACCAAACAAACCAACCAGGATCTTTATCCAGATAGCCTCACATGCAGCTTGAATTGCTGCCATGTATTCTACTTCCGTTGAACTGAGTGCCATATATCTTTGTTTCCTATTGTACCAAGAAAAAACTGTAGATCTGATACTAAAGATCCCCCCTAATGTGCTCTTCTGTCCATTGGGCTGCCCACCCAATTTGCATCCGTGAAGCCATGCAACTTCACCTCATCTGTTTGTCTGTACCACAAGCCAACTCAGATGTGGCCCTCAGGCATCTCAGGACATACTTTCCTGCCTTCCAAAAGAGTTTGGTAGGCTTAACCATTGCTTGACTTAGTTGGTTAACCGAATAGCATATTTTCGACCTCGTATTCAACAAATACATTAGCGAATCCACTAATTGTTGATAGACAGTAGCATCCACTACCTCTCTAGATGTAGCGTCCTCTTTCCTACAGTTTCCTGGAAGAGGAGTATCCATGGGTTTGCAGCCCTCCATGTGGAACTTACCCAATATCTCCCTTGCATACTTGCCTTGAGGCACAAAAATTTCACCATCTCGATGTCATATTTCCAATCCAAGGAAATAATGAAGGAGGCCCATATCCTTCATCTAGAACTCCTTCATTGCTCCACCACAATTTGGTATAGGTTTGCATCCGATTCACTCTTGGTGAACCCAAGTCTGGTGAAAGAGCTGTATATCCGAGTGTACCAAGCACGGGGTGCTTGCTTTAGCCCATACAATGCTCTTTTGAGTCTGCACACATGCGACTCACTGTTGAAGATCTAAAATCCTTCAGGCTGCTCAATTTACACTTCTTCCTCAATGATCCCATTGAGAAACACAGTCTTCACATCCATCAAATGAATGTGCCAACCCATCTGCGTTGAGAGAGCAAGGATGATCCTTTTTGAAGAATACCATGCGACAGGTGCAAAGGTTTCTTCATAATCAATCCCCTCGATCTGTGAGAATCCCGGGCCATAAATATAACCTTGTATTTCTCAACACTCCCATAAAAAACTTGCTTTACCTTGTAGATCCATCTTGAACCTACCACTAATTTATCAACCAGCCTTGGAAAAATTTCCCAAGAACTGTTTCTGACAATGGAGTCATACTCCTCCACCATTGCATCTACCCATGTGGGCTCCTGCACTGCTTCCTGAAAGGAAGGTGGCTCAGTCACGATACATTTTCTCATGAGAGCCATGTATCCAGTAAATCATTCAATCCTACTGTCTTTGTCTGCATTGTGAAGTATGGGCTCCTACATTCTACGCAACATAAAGTCTTAGTCTATCAGCTTCTGTGGTACGCCTTCTGCCTCTTCTGATGTTTGGATCTGCATGAGTGGACTCCTCTACTCCATGAACCTCCTCCTGTGGTTGATCCACATCTAGAGACTCATATTTGGGAACCAACAATTCCTCCTTTGCATGAAAGTCCATCTCCCTCTCAAGCGACAACTGCATGGATTTCCCCTCATCGAATTTTATATCGTGTCGCATAACAATCATCTTACTGTTAGGAAAAGAAACACAATAATTATGGGGTGTTTTTGTGTACCCCACAAATATCCAAACTTTAGTAGTCAGCTCCAGCTTCTTCCCAGCATTCTTGGTCACATGCACATAAACATATGAGCCAAAAATCTTAAAGTGAGAAACTTACCAGTGAAATCTTCTTCAGGTGTAATCATGCCAAGTACTCTATGAGGACAACTATTTTGCACATAAAATGCAGTGTTTCATGATTTTTCCCACAAATGCATTGGTAGGCCCTAATCATGCAACATTTCTCGTGCTGCACATTATCGCTCCTCGTAGCCTTCACTTGCTTCCCTGACTCCTTCTCCACCAATGCCTTAAACTCATAGAACTTTGAGAATGTTTGATCCTTCTTCTGCATCAAGAAGATCCAACATTTACGAGAAAATCCATTAAAAAAATAACATAATACCTATGTTTCTCTGTTGAAGAAATCGAGAATGGTCCACACACGTCTGTGTGAAATCTCTCTAGGATCACCGAAGCACTGTTCTCCTTTTCATGAAAGGTGGACTTTACATACTTCCCCATGGTGCAACCCTTGCACTGATCTAACTGAGCAAGTGTTCCCATTGGAAGTCCAGTAGATATTTGCTGCATGAATTTCAAGGCTCCATGATGAAGATGGCCTAATCACCTGTGCCATAATTCTCCCTCATCCCAGCTCACCAATTTTTCTACCTTGGCCATCATGGCAATGCACCCATCTACCTCCAGCTTGTAGATATTTTAAACTCAAATCCCTATCCTCTTGGCTTGACCCATTGTTTTATGTTGCAGGAAAGATTTTCCATCAATGAAAACAATGTCATAGCCTCTGTCGTCCAACATTGTGACTAAGACCAAGTTTTTCTTCAGACCTGAAACATGCATAACATATTTCAATTGAAATGGTTTACCTGAATCCCTCTCAAAGGTAATGGTACCGATTCCGGTCACACTATATCATCCATCATCGCCCATCTCTATATGCATTTGGAGATCTTTCTCCTCCAAGTCACTGAAAAGATCCTTATCTCTCGTCATGTGGAAGGAAGCGCCACTATCCAGATACGACACCGATCCCAATGCATTTGACACCATGCATGTGATTGAAGAGAAATCAAGTTCAGATTGCGAGGGAAGGGCCCCACCAGTTGCAGCTCCACCAACCTTCTTGTTCTTCTTCTTCCTTTGTGGGCAGTTAGTGGCGAGATGCCCATGTTCATGACAGTGAAAACACTTCACCTTGGACAAATCCAGCTTCTTTCCTTTAGACTCAGATTTTGAATGGAATTTCTTCCCCTTCACTTTCCTTTCCTTTGCAGCCAAAGCACAATTTCATCATCATGCTTTGATGAAGAGGCATCTCTGGTGTTTCTCCTGAACTCCTCCTGCACTAGATCCGACCATAGTCATTTCTAATCCAACAGTTTTTCCCATCCATTGACAGAGTCTTCATAACTATGCCAAATCTTAGGAAGTCCCAAGAGAACCAATATCACCAAATCATCATCAGCAACAGTGATTCCCACACTCCTCAGTTCATCTCGATGTTGGAAAAAAATTGTGAGATACTTTGGAATATTGTCGCCCTTTTCCATCTTGATATTTCTGATTTTATCCTTCAGCGTCAATTTCTTATGGTCGATGCTACTTTGTAAAAGATCCATAAAAGCCTTCCACATAGCATATAGTGTGGCTTTCCCATGAAGGCTTGACACAATGTGGTCTTGTACACCTTCCAACGAAATCCTTCTTGCCTTCGCCAATTTATTTTGCCATGCATCAAGTAATGCAACATCCGTGGAAGTGGGCTTAGGAACATCACTGTTGATGGATTACTTCAAGCCATTATCTTCGAGCACCACCTCCATCCTATCCTTCCAGGAAATGTAGTTCGAGCTTCCCTCGAGTGCATACTCTAGATGCAAGCCATTGAAATCCATTTTGATGTTTACTCAACCGTACCACCAATAAATTCTTGCAGCAAATTTGAATTGTTTCCACCAACAAACTCAACTCCTACTTCAAAATTTCAATCTTCTGTGCTCTGATACCATGTAGAAATTTTAATACAACTTATGTATTACCTAGATTTTCTTGATCTAACCATTATATGTCACTGTTAAATATAGAATCTCTTTTACAAAAATTCTTGCGGAAATTTAAAACACGATTGCCAATTGCAATATCAAGAAGAAATATCAATCACACATAACACAAATGTTTTTATTGGGAAAGAATAAAGCTAAAAACCCCACTATAATATATTATGTATATATCATGGATCATGAAAAAATCTCATACAAAACTCTAATCCAAGAGCTCTCAATACAATATACAATCTTCTCACATTGTCTTACAGAAATTGGCAAATGCCTTAGCCAAATTTCTGCCTCACAACAACCTGCCTCCACTACGCAATCCAATATGATTACAAATTCCAATTCAATGCAATCATGCCTGCCTTGACTGCACAATCCTCATGAGCATATCCAATGTGTGTTTGGCTTGCATGAGTGCAACCCAATATAGTACAACTGATAGTCAACTGTCCCTTTAACTTACATCTCAAATGTGTCTCCACTGGATTTGAAATGCATGTAGTTAACAATAGTAAATATTCAGTTGCATGTGAGACCACTGATTGTGAATTAATTAATAATTAATTCACTGATCTCTCACTAGTGTATCTTCAGTTACAACTAGCACAATTGAGTTTAACTCACTTAACTGAGTTAAACTACTTTATAACTCACATAACTACACATCCAACTCTATTACAACTTCGAATCACTCAGTTACAACTAATTCCACTTGCATGTCCCACCAACCAACCTTTGAACTCGAAATTCTTTCAGCTAACTGGTTTTCCACTTCAGTTAACTAATTCCAAGTGCTTCATAAGAATAGATTAATATTTACTGTCCAACTATTATTAAGGGATAATAATAGTCGACATGCATCTATAAATAGACATAATCTATAAATAGAATTTTCTGATCCATTCTAAAAATATACTTCCACCTAAAAATAGCCCGAGGATCCATCCTAATGTAGGTGCTTAATTTTCACTAGGATCTTCTTGTTGAATCTCAACAAAATCAACATAGGCCTTTATAGTAACCTAGTTTACCCCATCACATGCCCATGATAACACAAGGAATAAGGATGAGATATAGAAAGTGTTTTGGTAATGTTGAGATATTAAATGTGCTTTTGTAATGTCGAGTCTTTTTAATCGCCATGGATGGGATGTGGTGTTGAAATTATTTTTGGTAATGTTGTATTTTGTGGAAAGTTAATAATATTAGAAATGGAAATATGTATAAGTACAAATTACTATAGAATTTAATATTTCAAACAAACAGTTTTAATTTTATATTTCAAACAAATAGTTGTATATAATAAAGAGAAAAAAAAATTATTACAAAGGGATTCCTTGCTAAAAATATTATAGGAGAAAAACCCTATACTCAAAATCGTGATAGAGGTTTTATTTAACAAATGAATAATTACAATGCATTATAGAGTTTTTATACTCTCAACAAAATTGTTTAGGAGTGGAATACAAACTGAAAATAAATTTTGGTGGCATGATATTAGTAAGTTGAAATTCACAATTTATTTTTTCCAACAATAGCACTCAATAAATACACATAAAAAAACCATAAACAATTTACGATTTTCCAATTCTACATGCGGAGAATTAATTAGCTAGCTATTTTTTCTTAGCATTCATTGCCTACTAGTGATCTGTGTTAATTTTCCACCACTATTCCATAGTTATGCTTTGCTACTCCTCAACCTTTATTTCTTGCTCCACTACAAGACTACAAGGTGTACGAAACACCTCTACCAACATTATCTCAATTATCATATAACTTGCAGGACTATAAAGGATAATGCATTAAAATGTGAGCTAATTGCTAGGGGCCATAACGCCCATAGAATGAAAACACCACTTGAATTTTCCTATGTTCATCGACTTTATCAATGCATCCACAAAATTAGGCAAAGTATCAACTTTATTTAGTATCGCCTTTCCATTTCTTACTATTCCCATAATGAAATGTTAATGGATATCTATATGCTTTGTCTTCACTTGAAATATTAGGTTTTTAACTAGACAAATGACATTTTCACAATCATATTGAACTGTATTATCTCTTTGACATAGCCCTACTTTTGAATATAGTTCATAATCCAAATAGCCTCTTTACAAGCATTAATAACTATCATGTAATTTTCTTCTTGTTGCTCACTTATCCAACTTACTAGCTCGCCAAAAAATAAAAAAATGTATCCACTCATAGATTTCCTTTTGTCTACATTCCTTACCTAGTCGAAATATACATTAACCTTATATATCCACTAAGTGTGGGTCCCCTCAAACATAACTATGATAGGGAATGGAATTTTAGAAATTACCTTGTATATACATAAGGACCCTTCTTACTGAATCCCAATGTTCACATATAAGACTAACCATGAATAGATTCAAGAATCTCACTACTTGGGAAATGATTAGTCTAGTGAAGTCAGACCCTTTCATGAACCGAACTAGCCATTGCATTAGCATAAGGAAAAGAATCCATATCCTCCATCTATGTGGGTATTGAAGGACACTTCTCAATTGGAATTTTAGTTACAGAATCCATATCCTCCATATATGTGGGTTTTGTAGGACACTTCTCAATTGGAATTTTAGTTACCATAAAAGTCAAAACACTCAATGGTCTGCAATATGCCATGTGAAAATTTTGTAATACCTAGCTTAAATTCTTACTCTAAATTAAGCAAAGATTTTTATTCACAATATCTCTCCTTATTTCATTTTTAAGATATATTTTGTAGCCCCCAATTCCTTCATATATAATTGTGATAAAAGATAATACTTCAAATCATGAATCACAACTTTACTATTACTGAAGAATAACATCTAATCTATGTGAAAAGTGATAACAAGGAAATGACATCATTTTGTTTGTAATATGCACAATTCTTAAATATGGGTCTTAGAAATCCCAATCCCGATACCAAATACTCAAACTTTTGGTACCACATTTTGGGAGATTGTTTGAGACCATATAAATACATTTTTACTTTATAAACCAATAACTCTCTACCTTTTTCAACATAATGCTCTAGTTGTGTCATATAGATCTCCTACTTCAAGTCACCATGTAGAAATATTCCCATATTTTATATATCTAAATCAAAAGCTACTATGGCAGATGATAGGAACCTAATAGATGTTAGCTTATCAACAAATGATAATATCTCACTATAGTCTATCCCCTCAACTTATGAATATCCTTTTGCAAATGACCTTGCCTTTTTGCTTTTCAATGTTTCCATTTAAATCAAATTTCTTTTTGAAAAACCATTTAGATACATGGTTTTCCCTCCATTAAGTAACAAAACCAAGTCCCATGTATCATTTTTTTAAATGAAATCATTTCCTCACTAATGGAAGATATATAGTACCCTTATCTTTCATCTTTTTTCAATCCTATTTCACTTTCATAGTTATAAGCTCATTCATGTTAGAAAATAAAGAAAATATAAATTTGATAGTCGAGTAACAACAATTATTAATATTTGGATGCCTTCTTTACTGAGTGGAATTTCCTAAAGTATGGGGTGGAAATAATTTCTCCTCTTCTGAACTCTTTGAGCCATCTTCATTAGGATCATCATGAAATTATTTTCCATTTTTTAGTTCAATTTTCTTGGCTTCAGGTTCTTGATTAACCAATAACTTCTTCTTAGCCTCCTCTAGCCACATCATTATATGAGAAGGCTTAAATTATTTGAAAATACCATTCCTACGGTACAATGTTTTTTAGACACAGGATCCCAAAGCTTGTATCTCTTCATACCAATACCATAATTGATAAATTTTTCATTTCATAACCTTGTTATCCAACTTCCACTACTTCTCCTTGGGAACATGAGCACATGCCCAAATATAAAATACATGAAGATGTTGAAGTGAGGGATTCTTACCCATATGTACTTCATATGGATCTTATCTATGAGAAATAATTTGTGGGGCCTTCTAATCAGATAACATGATATAGCAATCAATTTTTCCTACAACTCTTTCTCTAAGCTAGCTCAAATAAGCATACTCCTAGCTCTCTCCATCAAAATTTTGATTATTCATTCTAATACTCATTCTTTTGAGGAGTATATGGAGTTTTATTATGTCTTTTAATGCCATTTTATTTAAAAACAATTGTCAAGCTATAAAGTTGTCTTCTGTATCTAGTGGAAGGGTCATCAAACCACTCCTTAAGAAATGTTTTTAAATATGAAGTTTCGATAAATGGTCACATGAACATTCAACCATCATAGAATTCTCAATGAGGTGGAACATGGGGAAGGGTTAATTGACCCTTCATCTATGATGGTATTATGAATACAAAGTGTCTAGAAAACATTTCACCCACCCTTATTCAAGCATTATGTTCTCATGGGGGGTTATCATGGAGAAATATTGATGGAGCCTTCTTGAAGTATGGTATTCATGCCAAGGGGTATCTAGTGGAAATGTTAGTTGATCCTTACTTAAGTACATTTCACAAATAGGAGGGTACTATGGAAGGGTTAACTGATTATTATTTGACAATAAAATTCTCATGTAGGGCGAGTATGGAGAAGGGATAATCAACCCTTATTTAATGATGGTGTTTGTTATCAATGAAAAATAATTCACTTAATTGAATTAGACAAATAAATAACTAAATAATGGTGTGTGTAAATGCACTAGTGATTGTTGGAAAACATAAAAAATAAATAAAAAATAAAGGCTCCTAATATTTCCATTTAAAAAATAAAACCTCTCAAATTCACCTCATCAATTTTGTGTGGATCACCACAACTATTTCTTTGATGGCTGCACGAATCCATAGAAGTGACATATTACCGATCCTACAAGCTCCTCCATCCCTTTTTCTCCCCACAAATCAATGTTTCCAACCAACCTTCAGATCTTGTTGATAAAGGTTCTCTCTCAATATATTCTAGATGGAGGTGAGGGTATAGAACTAGATTGTTTACATCTACAAGCAATGGTAGCCAATTAGAATAACAAGGATACTAAGGCCATTCCTAAGCATCAGGTCCATGTATTAAAGTGACCACCCCTCACTAATAAGCCCAAGCTACACTTTGAATGGGTATAGTCCAACCATTCTCACAACAATCTTAGGAAAAGGCTTATTAAGGCACATATTTGCCAAGACAAACCTGATATAATGACGATTCAAGAAATAGAATTCTCTTAGGAAAGGGTCTCCTCGATTTTCTCTAATTGCTGGAAATAATCACATAGCCTAGCCATTGGTGCAAACATTAAAGCGCGAGATCTAGTTATATGTTGGCATCCTGAAGAGGTTTTTCTTATGTATTTTTGGGGAAACAAAACATTTTTAACAACTAAATCCATAATTTTAGTCTCAGATTAAAAGGGATATATATCCAACATTTATGGATCACATATTGCTGGAAAAAGATCAAAATTCCTTCACACTCTAAAGAGACTAGGCTGGATGTTAAAATATATCTTGTGGATAATTGGGGGAGACTTTAATATGATAAAATCCCTCTTTGAGAAAAAGGGAGGTATTCAAAGGTCAGATCATGAGGTGAATCACTTCAAATAGGACATGCATGTCTTGCAACTAGTGGATTTAAAGACCATCAATGGCACTGTCAATTTGAAAAATCGATGTAATGGAAAGCGCCAGGTTGCCTCCGTATTAGCTAAATTACTTATTTATGAAAATATCATGGAAACAAATCTCTATTAAGAAGCCTCCATTCTTCCCTGTAGATGCTTCAATTATCGACCCATCTATTTAAGTATGGACATAAAAACCAAGACTGTGAACCAACCTTCTCATTTTGAGATTTTTTGGCTCTCAAACTGATCCTTCCTAGACAAGGCCAAAAAATGGTGGATAGAAGCTTTGTCAGATCCAACCTTTCCCATGAAGTATTTTCAACAAAAAAATCAAATATCTTAAAGACTACATAAAAATCTAGAATAAGGAAGAATTTAGGAACATCTTTCAAGCTCAAGGTGCTCTCAAAGAACACATGAAAAAATTACAACAAAAAATAGTCATGGATGGTATATCAAAAGGCCTTTCTCCAGAGGAATAAAATCTCATCACTCGTCTCAAAGATTAGAGAAAAAATGAGATTCTCTAGTGTCAGAAATCATGCATTTGATGGCTCAATGAAGGTGAGAAAATTTATTAAAATTTTCCATCATTCCATGCTTAATCATAGAAGAAGAAATATAATCTCATCCCTAAAAAATTTTGTAGGGATTAAGATATTAAAGCACACTAATATTGAAGTTAAGTCTATTTCCTATTACCGACATTTCTTATTAGAGTGTTCCCCTTCCAAAGCTAAATCCATTAGAAAAATCACTTGCTGCATCATTTCCTTAGTTATTTTGGAGAAAAATGAGGGTATACTTCATCCTACTACCATAGATGAAGTAGGAGAAACCATATTTGAAATTATAAAAAAAAAACATCAGGGCATGATGGATTTACCTCTAATTTCTATAAGGCATGTTGGTTATTCATAATTAGGATGTTTGGAGAGTTGTGGAGGAATCTTGATTAACAAATTTTTTCCTACTAGTCCTCAGTTCTACTATTCTTACCCTTACACCAATAAAATCCAATTCAGAGGATCCTAGTGGTTTTCATCCTATTTTTCTTTGCAAAAATATCTACAAAGTTATCTCTAAAGTCATTTCCAATCATTTGAAACCCCTTCTTCCATCACCGATCTCTTAAGAGAAGACACACTATGTATAAGGAAGACATATTTTAATTGGGATAATAGTCGCCCAAGAGTTGATTCATTCCCTTTATCATTAAAAAAATAGGTATGCTCACCAGGCTTGATTTATCTAAGGTTTTTGATAATTTAAGCTAGTTTTACATTTTGAAAATTCTCTAGGCATTTAGTTTCTCAGAAGCTTGGGTCACCCCTATTAGTTCCTTTATCTCCTCCTCCTTTTTCTATATCTCATTTAATATATTTACCTTTAAATCCTTCAACCCCTCCAAAGGAATTTTTACTCAAGGATATCCTCTTTCCCCCTTTATCTTCATCCTCGCATCCGACAAGTTGGGATGGGCCCTCAAACAAGTTGTTACTACTAGTGGCATCAAGGGTCTATGCTTCTCTATCTCTAATGGGAAAGCTTCACACCAAAAAATTTTGGATGATGTAATGCTAATGGATATTCCAAATATCTGAGAAGTGTTAGCCTTTTGAAAAGTCTTGGATGATTTCACAACTACCTTGGGCATGGACATAAATTCACAAAAGTTCAACATCTTCTTATTCAATATTCCCTTTTCTATTCAATGCTATCTCACTAATCTCTTGGGATTCAAGAAAGGAACCTTTCCACAACCTATCTAGGCACTCCTTTAGCTCCAAATTCCATACGTACCAAAATTTGGTCTAACCACATTCAAAATTTTACCAACCAATTGGATAGCTCTAATTTTTGCACACTTAACATAGCTAGTAGAACTATCCTCTTTAAATATATCATGTATGCCTTACCCATGTATGTTCTCTTCACCCTTGTAGCACCCAAAAGAATCATTCATCGAATCAAGGTGCTTCAATGAGATTTCTTATGGGGAAGGGTGAAAAAGGAGAAAAAATGGGCACTATTTTCTTGGGAGAAATTATGTCTCCCCAAAAAATCAAGAGGAATGGGCCTCTGAGATCTAAAACCTCTGAAAACTATATTAGGATGCAAAATTTGGTGGCAGTCGTTGCAATAAGGTCAAGACTTATGGAATAAAATATGGACTAGTGAATACAAAAACCACATTCCTAATGAATAACACATCCACACATCTATATTTCCAACGTTCTCATCTATCTGGAATTTGACTTGTAAAGGAAAACATTTAGTACAATAAAACTACTTTTGGGAATTCAAGGATGGAAAAATTTCTCACTTTTGGGATGATTCTTGGCATCAATTTCCCAAACTTCATTCCTGAGCACATATTCAAGAAATATACTATGCTATGAAATATCAAGGGAAAATTATTGTGTCTGATTACTGGGAAAAATGTCTCCCTAGAGACCAATTATCATATCCCTTAGGATTAGGTGTGCTAGATACGACGAGTTTCTATTACACCAAAATAACTAGGACTTTCATGTGGTCTTATCCCCTTTAAGACTTATTTCAATATCGATAGGAAAGGCCATAATGAGAATGGAACCTTGATGGACATGCCCATAATCTTCCCATGTCACCAATGAACTCAGTCTCCATTTGTTATCCATGAGTGATTTTCGAACACATAGGAAATATTTAACTCTCTATAATTTTTTGTTTGTGATGTATACCAAACTACATTGAAATACCCATCACAAAAATTTGATTTTATTATTTTTGGTTCAAAGAACACGGGATAAAAATCAAGGGCATTCACCACTAAGAACCAATGCTAAATTTTGAAATCTTGGAGCAAAGATGTGAGGCCTTCATATTTCTCCACCTTGTTGAATTTATGCCATTTTTAACTCACATATGAAGCTGAACATAATTTTCCAATTTCAGAACATTTTTACCTCTATTTGCAGAATCCTCCTCGTCCTCAACTTTAGGTCTTAAAATCTCTTCAGGAGTATCATGAGATCTGTTTCTCTACAACTCCATAATTTTCCCATGTTCTGCATAGTGTCGCTCCCACTACTGCCAAGAATCAATGTGAAAAAGCAGGGGCCTTCATTAGTGAAAATAAGAAGGGTCTTCACTGACAAAAATAATTTCCAAGGGCCTCTGTTAATGGCCTCATTCTGTGCAATGTTGTTCCCACTATTTCTAAGAATAAATGCGAACAAGTAAGGGCCTTCATTAGGGCCCATAATTTGCGCAGTGTCATGCCCACGACCAGCAAAAATTCATGTGAACAAGCACTATTCAAAAAATAAAATAGTTTTATCATCATGACACTTAATATGCTAGGAGTTGCCAACTTATTTGTGTTTGAATCTAGTTCCCGTCAACTATCACTAGGTCGTTGAATAGAAGAGCAGACGAACTAGTGGCCACAATTGGCGGATAACCACGTATAAATTTACCCTAATCCATGATGATGAAAGAATATTAAAAGGTATTTTTTAAATAATATAACTAAAATTAGTTTGGATTTCAATTTATTGTGTTTCATTTTTTTCGTGGTTACATCATTCTAAAGTTACTTTTGACGAGGTTCCTCATTTGTTCCTCTTTGGGATTTCCAGAGTATTAAGAAAGAGTTAGCTATACTCCTACAAGTACGCCAACATGATTTTGTTTGTGATGTTGAGTCCCTCCCCATGGGGGCCTAGGGGCCTAGGTTCATATGATGGTCTTTTTGGATTTTGTGGAGTAGGACTTTCATAGTTTCCTAGTTTTATATATGATGTAAATATCTTCAATTTTGTAGTACTTAGTTGTTCTTTGAGATAATTAACAATCTCATTCTAAAAAAAAAAACTACATTAGTAATCATGGACATGCCTATTCCTTAGTGGTTGGTAACAAAAATTTCCAGAGTATTAAGAAAGAGTTAGTTGTACTCCTACAAGTACACTGACGTGATTTTTTCCATGATGTTGAGTCCTTCCTCATGGGGTCCTAGTGTCCCAGGTTCATATGATGTCCTTTTTGGATTTTGTGGACTAGGAATATCATAGTTATCCTATTCTTTGCATGATGTAACTATATTAAATTATGTAGTACTTATTTGTTCTTTGAGATAATTAACAAACATGAAAAAAGAATACTAAATAAGTAATCATGGACATGCCTATTTCACGATGGTTTCCAACAACAACTCTTTGATGTAAAAAAAGAAGGTTTTATTGCAAAAAAATCTCAACATACTACAAATAATAAGAAATATGTCACACTGATAGTGCATTAGTCTAACGGTCAGTTGAAGCAATTGTCACCAAAATGATATGGGGTCAAACCCAGTGGGAATGATCCAGGGAAAAGTAAAAGCATGTAAAAGAGAAAAGTGTGTGAAATATGTTGAGAGATAATCTTTGAAACACCTCTATTGAAGTCACTCATATAAAAAAGCAGCTCAATGATAGTTCAAAATTTGGCAAAGAAGACTCTGTACATGAGACCTCTTGCAAATACTTTGTCTGTGAATGAGCTTGTGGGTATATGGGGGAACAAGATTGGAAATACACTAGATAAAGTCTCCATATGTGAAGAGAAAGTCATCAAATATATTCATTGTTAATAATTCCAATACTCTAGTCATGAAATATTTCTAATGGAATGATGAACAAAACATTTTTTCTCAAGAGAAGCATATATCCATATTAATAATCTTCTTTCATTTTATTTTAATGTAAACTACTTGATGGAGTGTAAAAATTATGTTGTTGCGGAGACAAAAACCATTTTGTTATTGCTTTACCACTCAAATTTTGTGGAAGGCATTCAATTTTTTTTTGAAATTGGACCAAATCGGGTAGAGGCCACTCAATTATATCCTAAAGTAAAATATACTACAATTGATGAGAACCTCAATCAGTTTGTCTGAATTATGAGACTGTATCATGTATTGTGTTTATTTTTTTGTTTTGTTTTTTTTTGGGAAAGTGGTGGTAGGTTTTATGAAACTATAAGCTATGTACATGATTATAAACCAAGTTGTAGAGATTGGATGTCTCATCTCTTCATTTAAGTTCCACTAATTAAGCTACAAATTTAATTAGATATTATTATTATTTACTATGCATTGAATTTAGTTCATGTTATAATTCTCTATATTTAAAATTTGTATCCATGCACAGAATCATCTTACACATCTTACATTCATATCCTTTCCTCTCCTCTCGTCTCCTCTCCTCCCCTCACTTGAAAAACATGTGTGGGATTTTTTGGTCTTGTTATGTTCTATATATATATATATATATATATATATATATATATATATATATATATATATATATATATATATATATATATATAGGTAGAACCCATTATTTCTTGAAGAAAATTGCAACACCAATCGAAATTTACTTTTAATGAGGTTCCTTGTCCCTTCCTCTTGGGGATTTCCAGTATTAAAAGTAAGAGTCAAATATACTCCTACAAATACACCAACATGCTTTCTACGATGGTCGTTTTTTTTGTCTTTTCTAGAGCATGCTTTTCATAGTTCCCTCCATCCATTACAACAAAAAAGGTCATTGGTTAGGGTCAAACTTGGTCACCATAAGCTCATTGGTGATGGTCGAAAGAGCATCCGTCACTAAAAACTGAACGTCAACAAAGGTGGCGTCGCCAAAGTTTTAAGTGTTGTGGTGACGTTCAAGGTCCGTCACCAATAGTGATTTATAATGAAGGATAGTGACCGTTACCATTTCATATGAGAAATGGTGACGAAATTTAGCCTCCATCACCAAAGGTAGCATCGCCAAAAGTATAGGTGTTGTTGTGACATTCAAGGTCCATCACGAATAATTATTATAATGACGAATAGTGGCCTTCACAATTTCATATGAACAATAATGATTTATTGTGATGGACCTTTCATGACCGTCACTATTTATGCATATATATGGTGGCGTTCATTGACTGCCACCATTTCATATTTTAGTGAGGGTCGAAAAATGTCGCCATAAGCTCATTGGTGATGGTAAAAAGAGCCTCTGTCACCAAAAATTGATCATCACACGATGGAATCGAACCACCAACCTCCTTCTTGTAAAGCAGGTGCTCTTCCATTGAGCTAGCACCCTTTAAAGAATTATACTTTAAAAAATGGACCTTGAAGCTTTATAAATTCTAAATTCTAAAACCCTTAATAAATTATAAAACTTTGTAAAGTAAGCACAAAATTTGACTAATGTCTATTACACCAACAAAATATCTATGTATCCAAAGATGTGATTGCATGGATACAATGAAAGCACTCTCTACCTCTCAATGATAAATATTTCCTCTCACAAGTACTTCAACTAGAAAAGCAGTGTGAAGACTTAATCGACACGCTAATCCATTGAAGGAGAGAGCTAAGCCTTTGAAATAAAAACATAGGCCTACAAATCAAAATCTAGATTCAATTATATAAAGTGAACTATATAGGAAGTTATAGGATAAGATCATTATTTTCAGAAGGTATTCATCATGGGTAATAGTTTGGGGCCAGAAAAAAATGATGAAATCAGGTGCGTGTGTGTATTGAATTTAGAAAATTGAAACAATTGTCTCTCAAACACAACTACCAACTGTCAAATATGGACCATTTGCTGCAAAAAATGATAGTGAAACTGTCATGTCTACCTTGGATTCATTTTGAGGATATAATTAGGTTTTGGTAGAATAGAAAAATTCAACATAGGATTGATTTCACTACACCATGGAAAACCTTCATGCACTTGAGGATGACATTCAAATTGTTGAACATTGGTTCTAGATTTGAAATAGGTATGGATAATGCATTGAAGGAGATCATCTACAATATTATTGTCATTTATCAAGAAACTTGGCAATTTTCTCTAAATATAGGAATGCACATGTCTGACATCTCAAGTAGTGTTATGGAAGATGTAGATAATTTGTGATCTCACTTAATCCAAATAAATTAGTTTTTGGTCTGAATGAACTGAAAATCTTGGGCCATACTGCATCTAAATATGGTGAGAGGAGTTATCCAATAAGGGTGGAAGGTATTCAACATCTAACATTTTCACCCAATAAGATGGAAATTCAATCATTCTTTGGGAAAACCAAATTCATCAAGAGGTTCATAACAAAATTGCTGGAATTACCAAACCTATCTCAACCATGTTGAAGAAATATCAAGAGGTCAAATAGAATAAAGAAACCAAACAAGATTTTCAAGAAATTAAGGAGAGGAAATTTCTTCAACAACAGTCTTGATAAGTCCTAAATATTCTTTTAGATTTTCACTTTTGCGGAATATATCATGCCCTAGCCAGTTTCCTACTGACAGATAGATCATTGAGGTTAGATGCAGCAAAATATTGCCTAATGCATATAGGATTAGGATGGAATAATCTAGATGGTCTAACCCTCTGATGTATGTATCCTCTGGAAGTAAAAAAAAAGACGGAAATGTATAGTCAGTTCTACGGTGGAAATTATTTAGCAAATATGACTCTGCACAAATTTTGAGAGGATGTTACTATTCACCTACTAAATTTTCCGATATGCATACATTTGGGAGATCGTGCTAGTTTTGTCAAAAAATTACAAGAAAACAAAAGGTGGAAAACTTATTGTTGTAGCCTATGCTGATTGAAGCACCATTCCAACAATGGGGGCTAGAATTTATTGATAAATTCCATGATAATTCAAGTAGTGGGAGTAAATGGACCATCACTACCATTGATTATTTCTCCAGGAGGGTTGAATAATTCCCTACAAAGAAGGCAACCAACAAAATGATAATTGGATTCATAAAAGAAAAGATCATCACAAGACTTGGAGTTTCTGCTAAAATCACTACAAATAATGCCAAAGAATTCATATCCATTAAATTGGTGAGGATTGGTTTAAATTGTGGGAAAATCTCACACTCATAAAATTATTATCCCCAAGGGAATATCTTAGCCAAATATAGTAGCAATAACCAAATTAAGATTGTAAAGAAAACCCTGAGAGAAAATAAGGAATGTTGGGACAACAAACATTCCCTTTGGAAAGATCGCACCACTGGGAAAAGAACTACTAGTAAAAATCCTTTTGAACTAGTCTATGAAATGAAGATTATCTTGCCCATAAATTTGAAGATTCTTCTATACAAATTGCTGCAACATTTCACTTCAGATCAGGATGCAGAGCAGGCAAGGTTAAAACTATTGGTTGAATTGGATGAGAAAAGGAGGAAGGGTTTTGAAAAAACCACATATATTCAAATAGAAATCAAGAAGAAATTTTACAATAAGTCTTAGATGAATTCATTCAAATAATGAGACATTTTTTTGATGTGGGATAAGAGGCATGGAAAACTAGTTAATCATGGAAAATTTGTCAGTGAAATGGATGTAAAATGAATTTGACTATGTGTATTTTAGCTGCATGGAGGTTTTTTGATTCTCATAGCCTATCAACTCACTTAGGATACCCAAATGGAAAATATAATTCACCAATCATCCCTAGAGCTTGAGTAGGTGCATCTGCTAATGCTCCCTCTCTAGTACATTTATGAAGCTGAGTTTGCAAGGACAAAGGAAAGTTGGTCCATAACATCATGAAGGTAACCATTTTAAGGATATCTTCTAACTTGTCATCAAGTACCATGGAAATTACCCCAAGGGGTTTAATCAATAGTTTGATACCAAATTTTCTTGGCATTTGGAAAATTTTATGCCAACAAGTGTCCAGTCCAAAGCCCCCTTAGTGAGGTTCACTAGTCTACACCAAAAATTTTACTAGGGATGTCATCCATGATTTGGGAAAGATTACCTTGGGTTTTCCCATGAGGTTTTCCTTAGGAAAAAAAGAATATTAATGGAAATTATTAATCGATAGCATCATTATCACACCATGTGGGTGCTCTCAAAGTCTCTTATACCTTTAATCATAAAGGCATTATACCATTTCGCACGTCTTTCGATAGTCTTTATATGAACCAAGACTCATGATATAGTGCTAATTTAAACAGCTCTAGGTAAGGTCAACCTTGTGCATAATTGTGTTATAGAGATTCATCATAATGGGCAATCTACACTAGTCACCGTGCACCATCTATTGGCAGGGAAAATTTTAAGGATGGAAAATTATCTTGAAGTTTAAAAACATTGGCGAATCTCACTAGGCCCTAATATGCAAACAATAAATTAATTTATTGGTATATTTGTAAAATTATTCAAATTTATAATTATTTTATATATAATCTCTATACAATTTTGGTGATTTTTAAGGTAAAATATTTTTATATTTTAAAATTTGGGCGAATCATTTTTTGAAAATATGGAATTTGGTGAATCTTTTTTTTTTTGGAAAAACCATGGAAAAATAGCCCACCTGCAAGTATTAGCCCCTAAAATTTTCCATGTCTATTGGCTGTAATAAAAGTAGTGGAGAATGAATTCCAAAGGTGTAGCCAAATGATAATGGTAATTAATGAAAAATGTCACTTACAGTGTTCAAAAATTTGAGAAATATTCAAGAATGACAACTTATCTTATTCAAGAAGGTAGCTCTCCAAGAGTTCTCCTCTAAGTAGTAAAGATTAAGGATACAAGAGCAGAACTTGTAAACACAAGAGCAGAGTAGGTCCCATAAATTTTGACTTAAAAAAAAATCATATAACTTAAGATCAAGATGTCACCTAGTTTGGAGATAGTCAACCACATGAGATCTTTTCAAGAACACAATTTTGGGAGCCTCTTTACTTTGTTGGAAAGATTTCAGAGAGAATATTAGATTGATTTCCAGGCTCCAACCTCCATCTGTGAGTTGGATTATTATAGCATAAATAATATAATTACCAGTTCTACAATATAGATTAGAATTTCAAGGCATATTAGGTGAAAATATAATAATTATTTTAATGACAATGAAATATTAAAAATACATAATGAATCGTAGACAGTTTTCCACCCTTGGAAGCACCATCCTAAGATGGAAAAGGGGTTTCCAGTTTGTATTAGAAATGTAGATTTATTGATTCACATAAGAATTTGTAGGATAGAGCACTGATCAACATAAAAAAAGTTTCCTGCATAAAATAAAAAATAAAGTTGTAAAATATCTTGATAATTTTGGAGGGAACAGGAGAGGGTCCACATGGCCTCCCCATACCAACTGGCATTTGAGGAGGGTTGGGTCCACTATTTATCAAAGTTACCCCATTGGCCCTCTACAAAATTACTTGAAACCCCAATTCATCTCATTTTTCATTTCATACTTTGGAGAGAATATTTGGACAACATAAATTAGAACAACTTAGGGTGGACAAGTTTTGTAGAACAAGACTGAAAAAAACTTTGGCAAGTATATTTGAAGGGAGGAACACAAAACGAAGTTTTTCCAACATAAAAACAATCAAAACTCTTATTTTTTCATATATTTTTTACTCTCCTATATTCTTTTGATGGAGTATCATTCATCATCTTGGGGAGGGTATGATTATAGAAATCATAGTGGAAGAAGTGGTGAAGGGAGAAGAGATGATGAAAAAAATAATAGAAATTTCCCATTGATTGCCCCTCTGTGGAAGTGTGTCACAGAAAGATAGAGAAAAAGGAGAAAAAAAGGTGGAAACTACTTATGGAATTGCATAAGTGCAAAGAAAATTTTGGATTCATAATCAAGGGGTAAATCCCTTTTGCTTTGGATTCCTAACAATGGGGCTGATTTTTGTAATATATCACACAAAATATTGAGGCACAATTTCAAAAGGAGAATGGCAATTCACAGTTAGCCATGGAAGAAAGGAGGGCAACAAGAATTTTCTTGTAGGTTTAAGAAAGGGGCAGAAAGCATGTTATCATAGGTTAAAAAGGGAACAACAAGTTCCCTCAATAGTTGAGGAAGCCTAGAAGAGATTGAACACCAAACTCTTGGAAAGAATATTTGATTGTGGAAAGAGGAAATAAATAGATAGTGGATTTTCCCCTTCCATACATGCATGTGGTATTCCCTTTATAAAGTATTATGTCTCTATATTGGCAAGTCATGTTTAGAGTGGTGAATGAAGCACCCATGCGTTACAAGAGACAAAATTTGAAAAATTGTGCACCACCATTCTACAGAAGGAGAATTTGTTGTTGATTAATACAACAAACTAGCCTCAATAAATTTGATAGTATGTCTCCTTCAGGCCCATACTTCTTGAGAGAAATAAATGCTTCAAATGAGGAGAAGAGCATTGAATGCATGGTTGAGACTTACAAAATTAATTAAGATTTCAAATCATGGCTACAATATATGAATATGGATACTAATGCTATACAACAAAAATGTGTACCTAAAAAAATCTCATACAACTAGATGTAGATGTATACATCTCACAAAATGAAAAACATGTGAATTTTCCAAAATTAAATCAATATTTTTGAGGCATTTTTTTATTTTTTTAACAATTATTTTAGGGGATATTTTCCCTGAATTTGTATAGGGCATATTTTTGGCTGTACCTTTCAATACATATACATATACAATACAATCAATAATATTTTGACAATATTGTACATGTACAATACACAAAATTCTCGGAAAAATTCATACCAAAAGCCTAAAGAAGGTTGTATGGTGACTATGCTTCAATCATCATGCAAGTTATCACAGACAATGCAAGGTCATGCAAAGAAATTGATGCAATCATTGAGAAGGTATGAACATATGTTTGGGACATCATGTGCAGTTCATAGTTTGAACTTTGAATCTTGCTTTCAAAGATATTATTTTTGAAGCTTCGCAAACGAAAAAACATTGTGATGAAGAAAAAGAAATATATTTTCTTATTACGAAGGACCAACATGCATAAACAATGTGTAGACAATTTCCTAAGCTCCAACTTCTTAATATTGGAGAAAATAGGTTTAAATCACACCATGTCTTGATTTTCTTCTGTAGAACTGGGGTTTCTTTGTCTTTTATGGCAGTTTGTCCCAAGTGGCAAATACAGAGATCTCCCAACACTGAAATAGCAATGCACATCAAAACTATCATTCTTGTTAAGGCTTGTAGGGGTTAGATTGAGTTGTTTCTTTCCATATTGAAGCCATAGTTGATATGATATAAACTTTGTGATATGGATATTCCTATGTTGGGAGACATTTATGAGCATATTGATTGTACGTTCAAAATAATTCAACAGATTGTTGAAGAGTGGGACCCTCTCTTTTATGACACCCATTAAGGGGATAATTACTAATAGATGGGACATATAACATACCCATTTGCATTATTTATCCTATTCATTGAATCCAAAGTATAAAACAAGGCTTACGTGGCTAAATTTGGGAATGAAAGGAAATATCCAAACAAAGACAAGGAAATGGTTGATGGATTCAAAGCAACAATTTCTATCATTTGTCCTGAACCAAGGGAGCTCTAAAGAACTAATATACTACATTTATCACAAGGAGTAAAGCATTTGAAAATGTAAATGTACTCATTGATAAGAGTACTATGAAGCTTATTGCATGTTGATCATATTTTGGTTTTGAAAATCTAAAATTACAAACACTTGCACCTCAAGTTTTTCCACAAGTTCCCAACTTCTTAGTAGCAAAAAGACCTTTTGTACTACTATTTGGAGCGTGTGCGTGAGGAGGAGCGTTCTGAACATGTAATTTTCAGAACTTTCACAAGAAGTTATATTCATTTAATTTATATCTCCATGTCCCTAATGATTCAAATTAATTAAGGTTTCAAATCATCCTCCCTCAAGGAATTTTCCAGATATATTCACCTCTAGCTTTTACACTCTGATTAGGACTGATCTTACCTACTATTTGACCAAAGTCCCTTTTATTCTGCTACTTTCTGAAAATCTAGAATTTGAAGTTTGAACTTGAGTCTCACCAACTCAATTTAGAAGAATCATTTTTCATTAATATGATGATTTGAGAATCAATTTTATGCTAAGCTTCCAATTGTAGCATTGAGAAGAATATTATTCTTCTATCAAAATGTAGGTCTGAACTCTATTGTTGGTACCCAATATTGATTTTCTCAAGAATATGTTCTTATGCCATCATCATACTTCTTAAATCATGCTCGGACAACATGTTCATTTTTTTAAATATAGGACTACCTGACAATATAGTGAATTTGAAGCATGCAAGTACACAGAAATAATTAACTTGGTTAAAATATTCCTTTTCTACTCCTGTGGACATAGCCATGCAACTAACTATTATATGTATGCACATTGAACATGTAAGCTTTAGCACTTGGGTCATAAATAAATGGTGTGACATCCATAATTCTATGCATTAATTTTCCACAGTTATCAGATATATCATAAACATGAGGACCCTTAATATACATCATATATGATCCATGATTTTTTTGTTCCAACTCAATGGACCTATCATCTAGGAGAGGATAACATGGTTCTTTTCCTTGGGAGACCTTCCATATTCCATCTCATCAATGATCATTTTGGCATGCCATTCATGTTCAAAAATACAATTGTGTTTATTTCTTCCAACAAAATCTAGGGTTCTATCACAATTTCTACTAGTCATTTGGCTAACTAATCGTTTTTCAAACACATCAAAAATATAACCTTGAGATTTACTCCCTTCCCATCAAATTTCCAGTTGTATTCATCCACTTGAGTTTTTGATGGTCTTTGTGCAGTTTTATTTAAAATTCCTATTCCATAGTTCATCAAGAAACTATCAAGTTATTTATTCATAAGATCTCCAACATGGTTCTTAAGATATTATATCCATGTACATCAAATTACTTCATATTTAGATAGCTAAATTTTTTTGTCTAAGGCTTACTGTGCAATACCATTGTATTTTAGGGTTTTTTATTTGAAGAAAATTTTGACCTACTTCTTTCAAAAATTAATGCTAAAGTTATCCTCTCTGTTGCAATATCCCTTCAATTTACTCATGTGAAACACCCTTTGTTTCAGGCATAACAATCATTACAAAGGATTTTGAATGATATAGCCCCAACAACAAAGAATGAAATGAAAGTGCTAATGATTACCTTCATATTGAATTTTTTTTGTGCCAAAATTGAATTAGAAACCCAATTTGAAGTTGGAACCAATATTCCACTCGTATCCTTGTACCATAGAGGATAGAACTCAGATTTGATTACCCAGGAAAATTTTCCCATTCTAGAGGTGAAATAAATAATGTTTAGTTCCAACTCAAGAATAGCTGCCTAACCATACTGGCTTGGGAATCTTAAGTGAGCCATTTTTGCATGCCATTCATGTTCAAATATACAATTGTGTTCATTTCTTCCAACAACATCTAGGGTTCCATCAAAATTTATACTAGTAATTTGGCTAAATGATCATTTTTCAAAGGCATAAAAAACAAAACCTTGAGATGTACTCTCTTTCCATAAAATTTCCAATTGTATTCATCTACTTGAGTTTTTGTTGATATTTGTGCAGTTTTATTTAAATGCCTATCCCACAGTTCATCAAGAAACTATCAATTTAATCTTTCCTAAGATCTCCAACATGGTTCTTAGGATATTTATATTCTTGTACATCAAATTACTTCATATGTATATAGCTACATTTTTTTTTCTAAGGGATACTGTGCAATATCATTGTCTTTCAGGGTTTTTTATTTGAATAAAATTGCAAGTTATCCTTCCTTCAAAACTTAATGCTAAAATTATCCACTCTGTTGCAACGTCCCTTCAATTTCCTCATGTGAAATACCCTTTGTTTCAAGCATAACAATAATTTCAAATAACTTTCACTCATATATCCCAAACAACTAAGAATAAAATGAGATTACATTCATATTGAAAAATGTTTGTGCCAAAATTGAATTATAAACCCAATTTGAATTGGAAACTGAGCTTCCACTAGTGCCCTTTTACCTTAGAGGATAGAACTTAGAATTTATGACCCAAGAAAGTGTTCCCATCCTAGAGGTGAAATAACTAATGTTCAGTTCCAACTCAAGAATAGCTGCCTAACCAGACTGGCTTGGGAATCCTCAGTGAACCATTTTGGAATGCCATTCATGTTCAAAGATACAATTGTGTTCATTTCTTCCAACATATAGGGTTACAATTTATACTAGAAATTTCACTAATTGATCATTTTTCAAAGACATCAAAAATATCTTGAAATGTACTCCCTTTCCATAAAATTTCCAGTTGTATTCATTCACTTGAGTTTTTGATAATCTCTGTGTATTTTTCTTTAAATAGCTATCCCACAGTTCATCCAGAAACTATCAAGTTAATCATTCCTAAGAGCTCCAACATGGTTCTTAGGATATTATATCCCTATACAACAAATTACTTCATATTTAGATAGCTATATTTGTTTTGTCAAAGGGCTACTGTGCAATACCATTGTCTTCTAGGGTTTTTTATTTGAATAAAATTTCAAGTTATCCTTCTTTCAAAAATTAATTCTAAAATTCTCCTCTCTGTTGCAATATCCCTTCAATTTCATTATGTGAAATAACCTTTGTTTCAAGCATAACAATCATTACAAATAATGAAGCATGGGAAGTTCGTTGGAGTGGAACGCGCTGGAGCTCCCTGCCACTGCTAAACTCGTGACAGGCCCGCGTTCTTTCTAGGGTTTGCGCCCATGGAGGTGCTGGGCACTCCCTAGGTGCCTCCCCCTCCTCCTCCGCTGCCCTCGTCTGCTGAGGCCTTCAATCGCCTCTTGGCAGGGCTTCCTAAGAAGAAGAACTCTGAAGCTGCGAAATTTGTCAAGAAATTGGATGACATACCTGAGATTTCCCTTCCCGAAGAAACTTCGATCCAGGTTGCATTATCTCTAGCTGAACGAGCTCTCATTGGCCAGTTCACTGAGCTATGGCCATCCCCCAAAAATACTGAGAGCTGGGTCAACAGAAACTGGGCGTCGTTGATCAAAGAAAGTGTTACTTCTTATTTTTTGGGGAGAGGATTCTTTCTCTTCGAGTTCTCTTCAAAGGATGAAAAAGATCTGATCTTCCAAAATGGCCCCTACTTCATGGGCCCTCAGGGTTTTTATCTAAATAAGTGGACTCCGGACTTTGATCTTGCAGTGGACGTGCCCAAAATTTGGGAGTCTTCCAGCAGTGAACTGGAAGACTCCCAAATCTTCCAGTTCACTGCTGGAATTGGGACTCTCTGATGCATATTGGAAATTCCCTTGGGAAATTCATTGATCGAGCAAACAACAAGGACCAATATGACTGCACCAGGATCTGCATAGAAGAAGATCTGGAGGTAGGGCTTCCTGAGGCCATCAAAATCAATGTCGGAAGCTGGTCGCATGTGCAGAAATTGGACTATGAGTAGCTGCCCTTCAAATGCCGGAAATGTCATGTCTATGGTTATTTTGCCAGAGGCTATCCATCCATCAACAAGGCAGAGCAGGGGAAGGAGGATGGTTGGAACCAAGTCAAGCGCTCCAAAACTTCTCACAAGACACAGAAGCTGGGAGGCCCTAATGGAAAAGGTCCTCATCAGGCCTCTACTCAGCAGATCCAGACCAAGCCTATTCTAGAAAACAAGTTTGATCCTCTAAGCTCGCTCCAAGAGGACACCTAGGAGGTCGAGGCCCAAAAGGTTGTGTCTCCAGACAAAGGTAACCCTTCTATCTCTTCCAAGGATGCAAGTGTTGCAGAAAGCTCAAAAGGAATCCCAGTTGAAGTCGAGGAAGAGGATCATGAGTCGGAAGACTCAGAGGAGGAAGGAGAAATAGGTGACTCCCAAGCCTCTGTAAGGAGATCCACAAGAGGCTGCAAAAAAGATCGGGAGAAAAGAGAGAATGAAACGTACAAGAATAAGTTACAGGGCAGCCAACCAACTCTGGAGAAGCTGCTAGCAAAAAAGTCGAAGATGGCGAGAAACCAGCCTCAAGGCTCCAAGGGAGCCCAACAGAACAAATGTAAATAATGAAAATAGTCTCCTGGAATTGTAGGGGTATGGGGAGAAAAATCAAGGAAGAGGCCATAAGAAACTTAATAAGAATAGAAGCCTCGGACATATTCCTTATCCAGGAGACCAGGATGGAGGACTTAGTCTTCCTCCGAACAAGTAAAAAAATCTGGAGTAAAAGTAAAGAAAAAGCTGTCTCAACCCGAGGAGCCTCTGGAGGGTTGGGCACTCTTTGGAATGATATCAAGTTCTCGTTAGTATCTGAAACTTCAAACACTCACTGGCTACTTCTGAAAATGCAGCACCTTATCACCAAATAATATTTTTGTCTCTTCAACGTTTATGTGTCGGTCAATGCTGGAGAAAAAAAGGCCTATTGGGACTCTATAAGAAGCCAAGCAGATCTTGGGAACCTAGAAAATATCATTATTATAGGAGACCTCAATCTCACACTACATTCCTCAGAAAAGCGAGGAGGTTGCATTGTGCGAGATTCGGCGAGGGAATGGGCTGAGGATCTTCTGCAATATTGGGACTTGCTAGACATCAAGCCCTCTTCTGGTAAGTTTACTTGGTCAAATAAAAGAGTAGGCCTTGGATATATTGCAGCAAGACTGGATAGATATTTTGTCCAAAGCTCCTTTCTCTTGCTTGGATTAGATGCTAGTATGCAAATCATTCCTTGCAGCATATCTGATCACAATCCTATCAAGCTTGAAATCCGGGCTCACCTCGATCTTGGCCCCATCCCCTTCAGATTTAGCCCCCTCTGGGTCAAAGAACCCAATTTCATGTAGATTTTCAAGGAAAGTTGGTCTCATCCAGTCATTGGATCACCTTTCTATGTGTGGGAAGAAAAGCTCAAAAGAACGAAAGCTGCTCTAAAGTGCTGGGCCAAAAATCTTCCTAATCCAACAGCTGAAAGGAAAAATCTCCAAAATTAGCTTGAAGCACTCCATTTACTTTCGAAAGAGGCATATGTAACCAGAGAAATCCTTGAAAAGGAGGTTCAGCTCCAACAACACTTCCATAAAGCCTACCTGGCTGAAGAAGAGTTTTGGAGGATTAAGTCTCGTTGCCTTTGGCTCAAAGCGAGAGACACAAATTCCTCTTTCTTTCACAAGCAAACTCAAGCCAGAAAATTCTTCAATTCCATTACTGAGATCAAGGAAGATAATTCCAACCATAAATACTTTACAAGCATCAAACGAGCAACTTTTCTTCATTTCCAAAATTTGTACAGTGAGGATGTGAATCTGGTTCAAAATTCTAGTCTTCTGGACTGGGTCCTCCCTTCAATCGCCACTGAGATGAACCACCTGCTAGAAGCTAAAGTCACTAAGGCTGAGGTCAAGAATGCTCTCTTTGCCATGGACCCAGACAAAGCCCTAGGTCTAGATGGATTCTCCGCTAGATTTATCCAATCCTGTTGGCACATTGTGGAAAATGATCTCCATAAAATGGTTCAAAAGTCTCGAGACTGTCAGAAAATTGGAGTTAGTACAAACTCTGCGTTCCTTGCACTCATCCCCAAGGAGAAAGGTGCTAGCTCCTTCAACATATTTCGTCCCATATCTCTTTGCAACACTAGTTACAAGTTGATCACCAAAGTCATAGCTAACAGGTTGAAATATCTTCTCCCAAAAATCATTCCAGATAATCAAGGGGGCTTTATTCATGGTAGACAGCTAGTGGACAATTTCGTTTTAGTTCAAGAGGAAATTCTCTCAAGCTAGCAGCGCAAGGAAAAAGGTATGGCTATCAAACTGGACTTAGCAAATGCCTTTGACCGTGTTAGGCACAGTTTTCTCTTGAAAATTTTGGAAAAATTTGGATTTGGTGAGAAATTTATAAACTGGATTAGGGCCTGCATTTCAAAGCCATGGATTTCTCCCCTTGTAAATGGCAGAGCTGCTGGTTTTTTTAAAGCCTCTAGAGGACTAAGACATGGCTGTCCTTTTTCCCCCCTTTTGTTTGTCCTCCAAGCCTCTGTTATCAGTTTTTATCTAAACAAGAAAATGCAAGAGCAGGAGATCTCTGGACTTTGCATTGCAAGAGGAGTCAAAAGCATCAATCATGCCCTCTTTGCAGATGATACTTTGCTACTGGGGGCTGCTTCGATACATTCGGCCAACAGATTTAAAGAAGCTATAGATGAGTTTTTCATGGCATCGGGAAGTAGTCTCAACAAGGGGAAATGCCATATTTACAGTTGGAATACTACACCCAACTTTTTTAGCTCCGTTGCAAGATGTTTTGGTTTCGTAGCCTCTCCATCTTGGACTTATTTCAAATATCTTGGGCTCCCTATCTTCCTCAAGCGGGTCTACAACAGGGATTGGCTCCCCCAAGTGGAAAAATTCAAAAACAAACTCCAGGCTTGGGGATTCACCTAGTTCAATATTGTGGGCAAGTCAGTTCTCATCAAATCTGTTCTCTGCAGTCTTCCCCTATTTTAGTTCTCTATTCTCCTAGCTCCAATTGGCATTCTACAGAAAATGGACCAGCACATTCGCCATTTTTTCTGGAAGGGGGGCAAGTAGAACGAGAGGAAAATCCCACTGGTTAACTGGGAGATTGTCTCCAAACCTCTAAGGGAGGGGGGTTTAAACTTCAAGAACCTTTCCCTTCAGAACACTGCCATGGGAGCCAAGATTCTCTGGAAAATTATTGCGCCCAAGCCTGGCTAGGCCCAATTAGCACTATGGAAGAAATATTTCAAAGGTAAGAGACTCAGATGCCTGGATGGTCCGCTCCCCCAAGGCATCTCTCCCTTTGAAAGGCTCTACTCCAAAGTTGCACCCCTGATCTGCTCCAACGCTTATTGGATTCCTGGAAATGGTAAGAATATAAATATTTGGACAGATCATATAATGGATCGTGATCCGATTGGTGATTGCCCCTCCTTGAATGCGCTGCTTTTCTGGTTGATCGCTGTTGGGAAATCTACTTCCTTCAGTGCTCTGCCCGTCTGTGTGTTCTCCATGCGTAGAGAATGTGGAATGTGCCACACACCTTATGTTAAATTGTAAATTCGATGTGCAGGTTTGGAGTGAGTTGATGGATTATTGGAACGCCAATTTTGTTCTTCCCAGCTCTATAATTGACCTCTTTGAAAATTGGCAGAATAGTTATCCCGGCCCTCCTCCCAAAAAAAAAGTGATTAAAATGGCCTGGTCTTCCCTCCCTAAAATCTGCTGTTGGCAGATCTGGCTTGAGAGAAACAACAGAATCTTTAGAGACACTCAGCACGATGTCAAGGTGGTTGCGGCCAAGATAAAATTCTAGTTAAAAGAGAGCTTGGGAGATCAAAAATATGCTTCAAATCTAAACCAGTTAGATACTGTTTGGGGTGCCTCCCTAAACCTGCAATTTCATCAAGCTACCAGAAACATTTCCCCCTCTAAAGATTGGCAAATAAGGGGGAAAAACAATGAAGATTTTTGAGACTGGATCTTCAATCAAAAGGTGCACTCTCTCTTCTTTGATGGGGCATCAAAGGGAAATCCTAGAAAAGCCGGGGTAGGAGGAATTGTAAAAAATGCTGAAGGCAGTTTGATCCACAACTTTGCTTGGGGTCTGGGGATCAACTCCAGCATTCAAGCTGAGGCTTTGGTCCTCTTTCAAGGACTTAAGTTGCTCTTGAACTTAGAAATCAAGGAGGCTAATATCTTTGGGGATTCCCAAGTGATAATAAAAATCATGGTGACAAATTCTTCCCCTCGGGATCTAAGACTGGCAAGATTGATATCTAGAATCAGAAGCTTGGGGAAATTGTTCCAAAATCTGAATTACTTCCACGTGTTGAGAGACAACAACAAAGACGTAGACCTTGAAGCTAATAAAGCTGCCCTTCTCTCTGCTGGGGCAATGATAAGAGACAGGGATGAAACATGGGATCCAATTCCATAATCAGCCTGTTGAAATGTTTTACTGCTTGTTACTGAATCAGTTTGTTTGTACTTTTAAGCTTGGGGAAATCACAGAAATAGATTACATAGCTGTAACCAAAAAGAGCTGGAAGCTGACCACAAGCTCCATAGCACTTCTAGCTGTTGATACTTTTTGGGCTCTGCTTCCTCTCATTGTAATCTGAAACTGGCATTTATACCAAATAGTTAATATAATCCATAACCGTTTCTGTGAAAAAAAAAACAATCATTACAAAGAAATTTCACTGATATAACTCCAACAACTAATAATGAAATGAAAGTGATAATGATTACATTCATATTGAAAAATTTTTGTGCCAAAATTGAATTAGAAACCCAATTTGAATTTGCAACCAAGCTTCCACTATACCCTTGTACCTTAGAGGATAGAAATCAAAGTTGATGAGCTAAGAAAGTGTTCCAATTCTAGAGGTTAAATAAATAATTTTAGTTCCAACTCACGCATATCGACCTAACCATACTGGCTTGGGAATCCTCTATAAACCATCACTGAGACACATCCCCATGAGCATACCTCACTACTGAATTTGACAATAAACAATATTTTGTAACCAAACAGTTGCCTCTATATTAACGGTATCAACATCAAAGGCCATATTTTATACATCTCATACAGTCTCATGTTGTACTTGTAGAAATATTTTGTGGACATTTGTAATCTAAAAATAGTTGGGTTGTTTTCTTGCTTATCAAAGAAGTTAAGCTAGAAGTTATCAAGGACATCACGTGGCTTGCCTAACCATGCTCCCACATTGACCACTGGGCATCCACTTCACCATATATCAATGATTATTAATCTCCAACTCCTACGAAAAATTGTTTCTAGTGCAACAACCTTTATACTAACAACAATATAATGATTCCCAAGGAAAAAACAACCACAAACATCATAACCTTCTTTCATTGTAGACGGAAAAGAATAGTACCATGTATGGCATAGAAAATTTCTTGGGTATCATGAAAACTTAATGTATCAAATGTGTCTATCAATACCTTCAAATATCTAACAAAAACATGCACAACAGTTATTCAAAGCCTATGAAACTTTGAGGGTTAACAGTTCGCACTTTCACAAATCTCATCCTTATCATTTTGTGCTTTTACCAGTCCTCTTTTCTAAGGTAATTTTGTGACTAATAAATTCATTGTCACCATTAGTGAAAAATCTATTCCAACGTACTACGTCATTATTTTCTTCTGCAATACCCACTTTACTTTTAGTTCTATTCTTCTTGCAAACACACTTCCCAATAGTCTCTTAACATCATACTACATATAAATGGATAGTGATATATCACTGTCTGTAATAATTGATCCATTTGGTGGACACTGTAACAAACTCTGTAGATATTAATCATTTATCTGCATAGCCATTGATGGTCTAGCCACTTGACAATTGTGAAAAACCACACCAGCCTTAATAACATGTCTACAAAGATTTCCTGATATACACCATGAGCAATCACAAATGGAAAAATCTATACTAGGATTCCACATAGTATGTATTTGTGAATGATCACTTTGGCTAACCACCTTAGCTAACTTAAGATATTTTTCACTCAAAGTAACATTAACATTAGCAATGTGCAGTGCCCTATGCCCTGTAATGGAAGAAAGTTATCCGTCTTTCATATATCCAAATAATTCATCTTCCTATGAGAAGTGGTCAAAACAATAATATGAATACACCTCAGTAGTCAATTTGTGCACCTACCAATCAGTATGTTAACATGCACATGTGCCTGCTTCCCGATCTTCCACTTTATTAAGTATATTTTTGTCCCTTCTCTCTTTACTTACTCCAACCTCAGAAAAAGTAAATGGAAAACTTCTATGCCATTGGGTTTAATATTAACCAATTTTGAGGCTCTTTCCACCAGTGATGCAAAATTTTCTTCAGGACCTATAAGAGATAGATTTAGAAGGACATCAAGAAATCGAGATAGCGATGGTGAAAGGTTTTTATGTGATTCACCTTACCTAGTAGCATCTTGATTCCTTGTCATATCACATAAAACATTAGAACTAAATGATGAGGTATTTTTTTGTGACTCCCTGAATCAACTAAGATTAATTGTTCAATCTGATTTGCTGAGAGCTATATAGTATAAACCCAAACTAAATGAGAATCATATTTCCATGGGTATTTTGTAATCATCCCTTAGCCTCACTTACCCAAATTTTGATCTATAAAACAAATCTACACACTCAAGCAAAAATTTAATTATTCCCATTATATAAGAAACATCCCCTGTCATGGTGTTAAAATCCTTTACTATCATTAGGAATACTTTAATCAGTTAAAAAAGCAAAACTATATGGTACAAATGAGCTAGTAGACTAGTAATTTTAAGGGGAATTTTTTCTCCCTCTTTCTGTTGTGTTAACTTCTATGTTTCCTCATGTTCATTATTTACATCATCCCTGGGAGATGGAAGTGCTTTCATTTTATTTAAATCCTTAGTTGTTTCTTCTAACATCAGGCCAGGACTTTGAAACTTCCTTGGCACTAGTTCTATATGCTTAGGCTTTTCATTACGAGAAGATTACCTCTCACTTAAAAATTACACCAATGTGCTAAGTAGTTGCTCATAATTCATTTTCAATTCTATATATTTTGAGGTTCTACACATTCCCATGCCTTTTCATATCTTATAAAGGGATTCTAGTGTTGGAAAGTGTACCTAGGTTTGGTATTCATAATGACTAGTAATTATGAATTTATAAAGACAAAGATAATAAAAAGTATTTTGTAAAGATAATAAACTGTATTTTAGTCTAAATTGCAGGAAGGAAGTTCAAATCAACTATGAGATTACAGTGAAATATTGAGGTCCAGTTTGGGTGAAAAAATCAAGGAAAGTTCAGCGAATAAGGGCTAACATACTTCAGTCTTGAATCTACTTACCTCTGAAGGACCTGCAATATGAAACAGTATCTGAGGATAAGGAAGGACACCTCCACAATAAGGATCACAATGTGTAAGTTTAAAGGAAATACAAATAAGTGTTAAGGGTCATACAATGAAGTGTTAAGGGTCATACAACAAAGTGTTAAGGGTCACATAGCGAAGACGAAGACGACAAAATAATGCTTGAAGTTTCTATCATATTTAGAGTAAGTCAGTACTCTTACCTTTGAAATCATAGTAGAGGCCAAAGGATGTTTCAGGAGTGTAGTAGTTTGGTATAAGGATATCATTAATAGAAAGAGAGTTTTGGAAAGAAGTTGAAGGGAGAACACTCTTGGACCGAAGAATAGGATACTAGTGGAGGCCATAAGGACTATGTCAAGAGCTAAGGAATATAAAGACCGAGATTCTCTAAGTAACTGTGCCAAATAATGTGGGGAAGAAAGGAAATAAGTATGAAGGCCGAGGATAGCAAAAGACAGTGACAAGGTTAGATCCATAGTAAGGTCAAGAGTCTAGGTCATGGTAATGGTACTTATCAATTGAATATCTAGAAGAAGAATTACTTTTGAGTTTTCCTCTCCAAGAGGGAGAGATTTTGGCCCTAGCTTGAAGAGCCAAAATTATGTGTCTCTTGTGTTTTTATAATTGACTTGATGAAAGACATAATAATCTAAAGAAGGTAAGATATAAGTAATAGAAGCATAAGAAGTATAACACAAGAAGTTATCAAGTAAGATAATTGAATTAAACTATGCCCTACCAAATTCTCAACATCTAGTTCTCCAACTTCTCCAACTTTCCTTTATTCTCCTGAATACATCTCAAATGCCTTGGCACAATATTGATACTCCATATCGAAGAATATATACTATTTCACCTGGAAAAAATGTCCCAAGGCTTCTTAACACTTCCTACATTGGGAATAATAAGCGTGAACTGATTTGGCCTCACATTTGCTAGATGCATCTGGTGAGATATGTTTAGTGCTAGCTCACAATATCCACTCTTACCATACCTTGAAATCATCGTATTCCATGAAATCAAGTTTCTTATAGCCATTTTTCGAACACTAATTGTTCATACTATACACCTAGAAATTTCCCATACAATGAAAGAAGTTCATTCCCTACTGAAATATCTTATTCAAATCCCAACTTGCTGAGCAAAGAACAAACCCTCTTGTCATTCTCTAATTCCTCTTGTGAGGTGAAAGTGCCAAGAATAGAAACAAAGGTGATCAAATCCAATTCCATCCCTCCCTGTTGCACTCAAATAAACAATTACAAGGAAACCTCACCGTACCCCTCCTAAGCATAACTTGCTTGGATTTTTTGGCATTTTCACCACAAGAAAACATCCAGAGAACACTTAGGAATGTGAATCTATCTCTAAATGCTCCATATGGAAAAAAATATTTAATACCTAGATAACATACCTTATTTGTCTCCCTGATCAAATACTAAGCTATAACAAATAATAAATATTCTTGTGAAAGTTAATCTATTGGGTTTCATGCCTGCCAATTTCATTAAAAAATAAAAAAAAAATCTCCTTACACTGCTCACCCTGTTCATAACGTGAAAGCATTACATTCCAAGAAACCACATCTCTTTTAGGCATTTCATCAAACAGTTTGGATGCATCTATTAAAATACCACATTTTTCATACATGTTGATAATATTATTCCCCACAAACATGTCTCAATGAAACCTAGTTTTAATTATATAAGAATGGACCTGACCTCCCTCTTCTATGGAATTTGATCCAATGCATACTTGCATAATATGTGCATAATAACTTCACTATGCCCAAATATATACATGTTTTATATGCTTCAAAGAGGATATTAGGCAATGTCATTTTTTATTCCATCCTTTGTTGAGAAAAAATTGAAATTCCAAAGTCTAGAATGAAGCAATTGATTCCCTAGGTGTGGCATGGCAACATTCATTACAGATCTCAAGCGAGCAGTGCATTCAATATTTTGGGAAATCCATTAAATGCTTTCACAAGTGCAAAGGAATATCTGGTCTCAAATATGATGTTTACAATAAGAACAATAATTTATGGATGCTAAACTCATTATCTCCTCTAATAGTGATGAAGAGTTGTGCCAATGCATTAGTATTGAATTAGCTTGGTCGTGAAAATCCAGTTTTTTAAATGCCTGGCCTATAGTTTTGGATCATGATATTTTCATTCTAGGTTATCATTCTCACAAAATAACTCACCGTAGTTGTAAGATGATTTATGATACATGGAAAATATATCTTGTTTGTAAGGCATCCATGACGAGCCCTTGAAGGAACATTTCTTGTTGTGTTATTTCTAATCAGAGTTTGATTTATGATATATGGACATTATCTCTTGTTTTTAAGGCATCCATGATGAGCCCTAGAAGGAACATTTCTTGTTGTGCTATTTCTGATAGGAGTTATGTTTTTGGAGGTTCCATAAAATGGAGGTGTGCTAGCAGGGAGGCCATTGTGTACATTCCCAAGTTTGATTTATGGAAACCTATTCAAAAAATTCCCACAAATATACTTGGTGTTATGCCCACTTCCTTATGTTGAATCAAGAATGATTACTGGAATTGGCATGGAGTGTGATCTAAAATCATTGTGCCTCATCAATGCCACAATACCTTCCAGTTTCTCAATGAAGCCATGCTGATGAAAAAAAATTAGTGGGTTATTAGTGTGTGTGATAGTCAATTTTTTTTCCATAACCCCTATAGTAGGGTGATTCATTTTTCTCTAGTGTACAACCTATATGCGAGGGTGATGAGCCGTTTCTTCCATGTTCCAAAACTTCTAGGAGCATAGATGTACCTCCAGTGCATTATCCCTATGAATAGCATCTGCATCAATTGAGTCAACATAGTAACCACCTGCCTTTATATTGAAGTGGATAAGAGGGTGTGTTACATATTTTGTTTCTAATATGATGAAAATGTAACATAAGCATGGAAAACCACCTTACCTTATGAGTCTATGCATCTTTTTCCAATTGGATTCAAAACCCACCCCCCACCACAACACAACCTGGGCCATCCACCTTAACTTAAGTCTTTTGTTTTTTTTTTTCAGCAGCATTCAAACCCCCAAACCCACTAGTTATAAATTGCCCCCAATCAAACAACGCTTCAAGTACCACTAAATTCTACAATTTTTATCCAAATTCTAGTATTATGTTGTGCATAATTTTCTTTTATATCATTAAAACATAGTAATCTAGAACAGTCCAAAACCCACACAAATGTTAAAAATGCAGAGCATATATACATACATTTTTCCTGCTTGAGGACATGCACAACCCATGCTTTGATAGTGTTCTTAGAAGGATCAATGAGTTTCTCTTTGTATATGCAGAGCTCTGTGTCCAATTTCTTGATACTTTCATTAATCACATCGCCTCTCTTGTTCATTAAAACCCACCAAAAGATAAATTACATGGTACATTACATCAAAAATACTCAGTCTAATCATCCATGACAACTACATTAAAAAAATATAATTACTTAAAGACTTACCTTCTCATAGACCTCCTCCACAGATGGAGGAGGAGGGAAGCCTCCTTGAAATTGAATAATTGCTCCATCATATTTTCCCATCGAAGTCTCATTGCTTCAATATTTTCCCGAGTCGAACTCTCCAATGCACTATTTGTATCGATGAGAGAGTTTTTGGCTCCCTCCACTATCTGTATCGATGATAGATTTTTTATTTCCCTACTCCAACGATGCTTTACTGTGTTGTTAAAAAAATGTTATCTGTCTGGTTTTCCTGCCAATCCTTGGCCATACCCTATTAAAATTTAAGTGGAGTGGGAAAATTAAATTCAAATGTGTTAAAATTTAAGTGTTTGGTCATACCCTCTTAAAATGTGGTGGAGTGGGAAATGACTCAAAATAATTTTAATTACGGGTTAAAAACTTTTTCCATAATACCCTCTTAAAATGTGGTGGAGTGGGAAATGACTCAAAATCATTTTAATTACAGGTTAAAAACTTTTTCCATAAAGTAAAAAAATATATTTGAATATAAGAAATATTTTAATTTTTTTAAAGTTATTTAAATATTATAAATATTTTAAGATTTTTTAAAAGAAAGGTAGAAATAATGTTCAATTTGCAAGCCATTTTTTCTCCTCAAAATTTTATTATTATTTTCATTGTATATGACCAATATATATGTAGCTTAACTTTCAAATTTACCAAGTGTTTAAAGGGATCAAATATTTTTTCACTCTAAAAGAGTTTTGCACCTTAAGGTATTGTGTCTCTTCCTCTTGGTGCTTGTTAGATCCAAATTTAATATGGATCTAGATTGGTTTAATTATTAATTATAATTATAGTTGTAATTATCAATTTATGTTTTTTTTTTTTTTTTTTTAATAAAGAAGACATTACAACATCTCTACCATGAGAGAGGAATTCAACTATGGACAAAAAACTTAGAGGCCCGTGGAAAAAATGCAAGCAGAGAAAGGGATGTGGAGTTTAAGACTAGAGCAAGGCATAGTTTTGACAAAGAGTGAAAGGGTTGTGGACAATGTAAGGGTTTGATATCCTTGTCAAAAAAAAAAAGTATGATAGCCATGTGTTTTTTATCCACATGATATATATTATTAAGTATAAAGATGGTCAGCATGATAAACCCTTTGAAGACACACAACTACTCATCAAATATGTTTTTTAGATAAGATGTTGGTTTCTTACTATTGGGCCCAAATGAAGAAGTTGGTGGATTATGCATTGGAGGAGGGGGTTTTCAACAAATATTGTCTAGTCCCCAATATTTTATCCATTCACATTTGGAAGTCAAATCAAAAGGTCACCATGTAACGATTTCTGGGCCTACCAAGTCTTTGGAAAAGAAAAGATAATAATTTGATAGGGCAGTGATCTGGCGATTCAGAGGCCCTAACCATTGCTCCAATTGCATGTTGTTCGGGTTTTCTAGTTTTGGCCAACCCAAGGCCTGAGGTGGTTTGTCAAGGGATGCAACACTCTTATTGGGGTTCTATTGCTTTGAATTGGTTTCCCTTTCAACCAAAATATCAGAGGAAGACATACAATGTGTTATGACTTTCTTAGGGTTTTCAAAATTTTCATAAGTTACAACTTTATCCAATTTTTTTTCTTGCTTATCTTTCATCTCAAGTGTCATTGGCATCGCCCTCCTTGGGAAAACTATTGAAGGAGAACCTTGCCCCGGT
Organism: Pinus albicaulis; assembly: GCA_034641835.2. Classification (NCBI taxonomy): domain Eukaryota; kingdom Viridiplantae; phylum Streptophyta; class Pinopsida; order Pinales; family Pinaceae; genus Pinus; species Pinus albicaulis. The sequence goes on along the minus strand of CM076576.1, from coordinate 717,606,867 downwards.
GACAGAGGAAGGTCGAATTGATGTTAAGAATGGTGTTCAGGTTTTTGACAAGAAACACTCTTGTAAACAAGAATGAGTTGGATGGTTGAGGGTGTTAGTTGGATGTATATAGATTAGGAATTATTGTATGATTTTAAGGAATGGTTTACTACAATGGGAAATAGTGACATAGAAATCATAGGCTAAATGATATCTCCTTGGAAGGCTTTAGCAAGAGATGGTGTAAGGATTGACACAACATTAATTATCAATTGTGAGGGCATGAATATGCATATTTGGAATGTAAGAGCCTCTTGCATGTTGGTGTGTCCATCCTATACAAATCATCATTTGGCCAAGTTTGAATATCATGATTATTGGGTAGTTGTAGTCATTTTCTTTCTCCCAAGCTTTAGGGGAAAGTTAAACATGAAATCTTGTTATCATGAATTTTTTTATGTTGAGCTTATGATGCTTCTTGCATTGCACCTGTAGAATAGATAATCCAAGATAATATTCCTTAAACTATCCACAAATAAGTATTGCATTTTTTCTATGCTTCATATATACTTCACATTGTTTTGTCATGCCTCTGAAATATACTTCGCACTATTACAGACCTCAGAGACATACATCACATGATTTCATGCCTTAGATATTTCATAGAGATATTTCTTAAAAATTAATTATCTTTCTCTATCTTCAGACTTCTTACTTTTCTTTAGAGTTTTCACCTTTCAGAATTCACATCTTTATGTCTCAAATTTGTACTATTGTTTATCCCTATAAATTTCCATGAGTGAATAGCCTTTTCTTCTATTTCCAACCTCCAAGAGTGAGTAACCTCGTCTTTTATTTCCATCATCCAAGAGCAAGTAACCTTGTCTTCTATTTATAGTATCCAAGCTTGAGTAACCTTGTCTTTAGTGAGTATCCTTGTCTTCTATTTTAGATCAAATGTGTGTGATAATCATAAGCTCCAATTGGGATGAGAGTGAGCTATATATATAGTATTCTCCACAATCGAATGGGTGCCACCTGTAGCTAGGCCAACTGGAGGGGAAGGAGGGATGACTTGGAATACTGGTGAAACAAACGACAAAATTTCAAATTTTCTTCTTTTACAAGGGTCACGAAGAACATGCCCTTTTACATTTATTTTGACTAAAAAAAGCATGAAGAACATTCTAGAGAATAATTATAATTTTTCTACTTTTTTTTACATGAAATACATTTTTATATAGTAACTATTACAAAGACATGAAAATCTACCATGGAGGTGGGGAAATAAAATGGAGTTGATCCAAACCCATCCAACAATCATAAGAATTTCATGTGTATACTATTTAATTTTTTATATATGTTTGACCTATGTTTGGCAATAAGGTTGAGTTTCGCCTATGATTTCTCCTCTTAATGTATCTTCTAGCCACACATATGTTAAATGTATTAGTGTAATTACGTTTAGAAGCAATCTAGTCCTGAAGAACGAGGTGGAATTCTCAATAGATGCAAAAGGGAGATCCAATTGTAAGATAACCTTGGTCAACTTATATTAAAGGCACAAAAAATGGGGTCAAAAGGAGATGAACCTAGATATGGATAGCTTGAATATTGCGCCATTCATGTAGTTGGGGACTACTTGTGTCAGTTTTGAATTTTTGAAATTCTCATGTTGCAATGGCTATAATAGTTTTTCACAAATGATAATTACTTCTCTTGATAAAAACAATTCCTTCTTTATCCTTTAATCAACAAGTAGATATACGTGAAAAAATTCAACCAATAATTCTTCAAAAATAGCAATAAATAGAGATCATAGTAGACAATAAGAAAGAGACATGAGACACCAAGATTAGGCTCACATCCAGGGAAAAACCCACAAGGGAAAAACCCAAAATTATTTCCTTATGAGAGAGAGATTATGTACATCAATAGTACATCTGAATGTTTCAATAAATCCAAAATAATCAACAACGAGATACCCAAGAAAAAGTATTCACAAATAAAGAGAGATATTCCACTTATATCCAATGAGAGGGTATGCATAATGAGGCTAAAATATGGGCCTATAATCACAGTGAAAGTAGGTCGAAATCATCATTGTAGTTACCAAAAATCCTCACCAATGAACTGTCAAGAATTTGGCCCTAAACCCCCTGGTCAATATTCTAGAGTATACCACATTAAATAGCGAGCTTCTTTGTAGCTTCAACCTCAAAAGAATCAACAAAACAAATATTAAGATTATCCCAAATCTTGCATTGATTATGTTGGGCTATATCTTACACAATATTTCTAGTGTCCATGTGGTTCCATGACACACCTACAACATGCCATCCATATAGGACACAAAGTAAATGGTGTAGTCCCTCTCATAGTACATTAACACTCTCACCTAGTTACTTAACACACCATAGACCAACATGCCTTCCCTCACTATGCAAGTTGGCCTTTATTTTTAGAATATTAGGAGTTGGAGGGTAAGCATGATGAGGGTGTCATTTTATAAAGATGAGTCTATCATAAGGATAAGAACTTTAATGAGGAAGAAAATCACAATAATGACCACTCACTTCTTATCATTCCCACACCATAAAAACCCCTAGAAATATCATTCTTAAAATATATTGTGAAGTTTCCTAATGTCATTCAAGTGGAATCTCACAATTACTTATAATGTCACATGTGATAATTTTTTTATTCTCTTAAAGGAACTCTTTCTGGATATGCACCCCATAAAACATAAATCATCAAGTCAAAATGAATGGAAATGAATGAATAAGAGAGTGTGTCGGGGAGTGTCAGCGAGTATTAGGCATGCCAAAGGGGGGGGGGGGTGACAAGGCATGTTAGGTAATGTTAGGGCATGTCAAGAGGGTGTGCTAACATGTGCCAAATTTTTCCAATGCATGCCAATACATGCCATGTGTTAAGGCATGAGAATATGTGCCAGGTGTTAGTGTATGCGAACACGTGTCAAGGAGTGCCATATGAAAAAGGGAACAACAAGTTAAAATGAAAATAAATGAACACATATGAGGGTTAATAATTCAAGACCTTGCCTTTTCAAGAGGGGCACACTAGGCATACCAAATTGAGTTCCAATACATGGCAAAGGCCAAGTGCTATTGAATACATGGCAAAGGCCAAGTGCTAGTGTGTCTTAAGTGCCAAATAATTCTCTATTACTTCTCTCTTAATTTTGACGATTGATCTCTAATAAATTTATCTTAAACCATGCCAAAGAATTACAGGGTATCCAAGCGCATGCCAAGAATTATCAAGTTCCACCGAGTGCCAAGAGCCAATATGTGCCAGCGATTTATAGGGAATGCTATGGAGTTCCAAGTTTTCTAAGGAGGGAGTGACAAGATATGCTAGATAGTTCCAAGGCATGCTAGAGTGTTAGGGAAGCATACCGAGATGTGCTAAGTGCCTATGTGTGTTGAGTGCTAGCGAGTTCCAGGGAAACACAAGGGATAACTATATCAAAATGCATGGAAATGAATGAATAAGAGTGCATGACAAGGAGTTTCAATGAGTTCCAGCTGTGCTAAGGAGGGAGTGCCATGGTATGCTAGGAAGCTCTAAGTCATGCGATTGTGCTTGAGTGGAATTCGGCCAAGATGTGGCAGGTGCCAAGGTGTGCCAACACATGCTAGGAAGTGTTAGGGAGTCCTCAGGACACACAAGGGAGCACCAGGTGAAAATAATGCATGAAAATGAATGATTAAGATATCATGACAGGAAGTGTCAGTGACTTCCAAGTTTGCTAAGGACAAAGTGACAAGGTCTGTTAGGCAATGATAACACATGCTAGAGGCCAGGGAAACATGCCAAGATGTGTCAAGTTCTAGGGTGTGCTAATGCATTTCAAGGAGTGTTATGGAGTGCTAGGGAAAAACAAGGGAGAACTAGTTTCAAATGCATGGAAATGAATGAATAAGAGTGTGTGACAAGGATTATTAGTGAGTTCTAGGTGTGCTAAGGATGGAGTGAAAAGGTATGTTAGATAGTGCCAAGGAATGTTAGAGTTCCAGGAAGACATGCCAAGGTGTGCCAAGTGCTAGGGTGTGCCAATGTGTGCTAGGAAGTGTTAGGGAGTGCCACAGAAACAAAAAGGAGAACTAGTTCAAAATGCATGGAAATTAACAGATACGAGTGTGTGATAAGGGGTGTTAGTGAGTTCCAAGTGTGCTAAGGAGGGAGTGAAAAGGTTATATGCTAATCAATTCCAAGGCATGCTAGAGTGCCAAGGCATGCCAGGGAATGGTAAGGTGTGTTAGGGAGTTCCAAAGCATGCCAAGTAATGCAGGGGATGCCAACATGCGCCACATAGTGCAAAGGGATTGTTAGACGTTATAGGTGTTATTGAAAGTCAAGGTGTAAACTATGTTTCTTAGTTGTTTTATGGCCACGGTTGGACATGAGCTTTGAATTGGTAAATTTTTAAGTGGGATGAGTTAAGATTGGACATGAATATCATGAGATGATTTATAAGCCATTCGTAGGTGAACAAGGCATATTCTATTTTTATTAAATGAAAATTGGTCAAGTTATTTTAGTCGAGGTAGACTTGGTTGGCCTTCCAAGTCTAAAACAAAATAAGGGAAATTATGAGGACATGATAATTGAGTGCCAGGGTGTGCCAATGAATGAAAATGTGTGCTAAAAAATGCCAAATAGTGTCAATGCATGCCAAGGAGTGTTGGGGAGTGCCAGAGCATCACAAGGGAGAACTAGTTCAAAGTGCATGGAAACAGATGAATAAGACTGTCTGCCAGGGAGTGTTAGTGAATTCCATGTGTCCCATGGACGAAGTTTGTTAGCAAAATTTCATAATAGGACTTGTAGGAGGCAAGCCTACTGTTATCACTGGAAAATCGGACAAGCGAAGATGACATTATTTAATGTCAGACAACAGGATTTACAGGGTTTAGAGACATTAGAGAATCTAAAGTATTTAAAAATATCTAAGGTCTAAAAGGAAACATAAAATTGCGCACAGAAGGAACCAGTTAAATGCGCCTTTGCACACATAATTCTTCAATAAGTGTGCCTTTGTGCGACTTTTCCTCAAAAAGCCGTACAGTCCTGAGAGTGGTGAAAGTCACTTTCTGGGACCACAAGGCACACTCTAAGACATTTATCCCACACTTGAGGTCACCTAATGATAGCCACCCAAGCCTCCTTAGGACCTCAAGGGAGCACACAATGGAATAAATGTGGCACACAATGGAATCACCCTCCTCTCTTGGGCCACCATCCACAATGTACCAAGAGAGGGAAGGAGGATTTGAGTTCTCCTATAAAAGGGCACCAAGAGATGAACAATATGAGAACACATTGTTATGCTGGCCAAAATTTCTCTAAGCAATACCAGCAGTGTGTGATCCAGCACAGAGATAGAGGGGAATCAATTTCTGGCCATCTAACAAATCCAATCCACCATAGTAGAGAGAGGGAGATTTTGCGCCAAGGCAGCTCAGAAGTAAAGACATCCTCGCATCGGGACTTGGAGCTCCATAGTTCCAAGAGTCCCTTTGGAAGTGGTTTAAAGTTTCATCCTCATTTCCTACCAGCACTCAATAAGAGGGGGCGTAAGTGCCTCCGTTTGGATTATTGAAGTTGTTTGACTCTATTTAGAGCTTTTGTTTTATTTTTTTAGTTTTAGTTTAGTTTTTATGTTTGAATAAGCATGCTATTTCTCTATCTAGTATGCTTATGTTTTAGGATGTTTCGCTAACTCTCCTGACTCCATCTATTTTTTTCTTGTGACCAATAACTTAAGAGGGAAAAACCACCCCTATTAAGCAAGTGTGATTTGGTATATTCGTGTGAAAAACACACTAACATAGGATTGGCGACTCCACTAACTTTTATTTCCAAGTTTATGTGGTTGTGCCTTTTTGCAGAGACCTTCGTCTTTGTTGTGGAGTTGGGTTGGAGCATCCCCCTTTCTCTCCTTCACTACCTAGTTCATCCCTAGTGACAGGCTAAAGATGAAGAGCTCTTAAAAATTTACTTTGCAGGAACTTGCGTATATTTTTTGCAGACAGACGTGCTCCAGTGCGTGCATTCAAGGGTTACCTGTGTACGACCTTCGTGCCTGTTTTAGCCTTTTCCGCATGGAAACTAGAAGTAGGATTTTTTCTACTATTTCCATCTTTTCTTGCTTGTAAAAGTGACTGGCAGCCCATAATAGATATGCTAGCATTGGTTGAGGTCCCCCACAACTTGTTAAAGCTCACTTTTAGCTGCTTTTAGTAGTTTAGGTGTTAGCTTTATTTTAAGTTGATTTTCACGAAGTTAACACATAGTTTAAGTAGGAGGAAAATCAACTTGCATTCTGAAATAATTTATGTTTTGCAAATTTAGGTATGAAAAAACCTAGTTAATTAGCTAAAAATAAGTGGCCCAAGTCCACACATGCTTAGTTAGTTCTCTTTCATTTTTCTAGTGTAAAAATTCATTAGTTTAGTTCAATTTTTGCACTAAGATTTCGGGACCAAGATCGAATTGTCGGTAGAAGAGAAAGTAATCTTTGCTACCTTTGCACCCTCGGGTGATCCTAGGAAAGAATATGGACACTCCCTATTAACAACTCACCATCTCCCTATAGTTGATCATATAGATTAACTAGGAAAAATTGAAAGTGGCTCATATCCGCGCATGTTTTTCTTTTGATAAAGGAACAATATAAAATAGTTTAAATAGAGGATTTTGAAAAGGATCATTGCATATCCAAATGTTCAAAATATGTGCTTGTTCACCTTTTTTTCACACACATCCACACCCTAATTAAAGAAAACACACATAAAACTAACTTAACAAAACTCACTAAATTCTCCCCACAGGGGCCACAAAAGAATTTAAGTCTAAGTTAGGACCAAGGGGGTAGGAATCCAATAAGCCACCTTGGTCAGTCTTCATCTTGAAACATAGAATTTGACTGTTTAGGGAACTTTAAAATCTGTCTATCTTCCCATGACAAAGAAAACCCGAGCATAGCAGAGACCCGATTCAGAGGGGGTTAGGCTTAGACCCAGTGCGTATGGTGTCATTTGGGGCTACTTGACTCAACTGGTACTCAATATTGGTAGCTAAACTACCAAGAATCCCAATACTAGAATTCTCACATGGGATAAAGGTGCTTAGTGGCCAAAATTAGGGCATCCTTTCCCTATAGGTGACGGTGCAGGCATCACTATATCCTCTACGCTTACCTTGGTGGATTTTATTCAGTTAAATGCAGGTGTCGCCAGTTCTTTCGGGACGTTGTGCCAACATTCAAAAGATATATTATCAAGGCCTAGTTACATTTGAGCATGTGAGGATGATTAGGTCTTCTAGGATTTGAGTATCATACGAAAACAAAAAAAAACCATATTTTTTGATTGACTGATCACATAGGATTAATCTAAAGGGAAAATTTATTTTATTTTCGCTTTTTTTTTTTATGTATGCGATCATATTTTTGCTTTGATTATAATCTATATCCTCTCAAATATTTCCAAAACCATACCTAGTTGACGTCAGAACAAACCCAATGGGACCTCATTGATCTAAACACCTTTTGGACCTCCCCCCATTACCGGGAGGGGTTCCAGGTATTTCGCCATTTAGGCGTCAAGGAAAGAACACGACCACCATTATTCGTTAATCCTTTATTGGTGCATCTTTAGTTGGGAACCCTGGACAATCTCCCAACACCACACTGGTGAACACCCCCACAGGGTCACCACACACTACTCCTCCCACAAACCCTAGTGGGCAGATGAGTGCTACTCATTCGGGAAGCCAGGTGAATGCACAATAAGGTACGTCACAGATAAACCCTATTCCTAACCAGAACATTGTGTTTTCACAAGTCGCAATGGCTACAGCCTCACATTCACCTTTTCTAGCTTCATTAAATCTACCATATTTAACTAAGTTGACGAACGACCCCATTGCACATAACCCCATATGGCCTCCCATGCCCACAAATCTCCCTTCAGACATTCCAAAATTTGAAAGGAACAAGCAGAAGACCTAGGAAATCATGTTATGAATTTCCACCTCTGGTGTTTGTCGAACATTATCATTGATGATACTATTTGACTATGACTGTTTCAATGCACTCTAACTAGAGTAGCAACGAAATGGTATGTGGAGCAGCCCTCTGCTACACATGGAAACTTTAGCGCCCTCATACTACTTTCCTGACCTATTTTCAGTTACCCATCCACCACAATTATGGAATGGAGTTACTAACCCACTTTAGGCAAAACCCCACTGTCCATATCTCAAACCATCTCCACGAATGAAGGCGATGTTGTAGTTTGTACAAAGCCAAACTCGACGATCGAGTTTTGCTAGACCTTTTCCTGAAAACTCTCACCACAGAGATTTCAAAGGATGTGGAAGAAAAAAATCCCATATCCGAAGAGGATGCCATTAGTAAGGCCCAATAGCCTAAGCTGATCTATATGCAGTCAGTGTATATTTAAAATATCCTGTCGAACGCCCCATGCCTGCAAACTTATAAAGAATTTCCAGGCGCGTCAAACTCTGCAGAAGGTTTAATTGGGTTGTTGAACCAAAATCACCTAAGTATCAACATTCAATACCCCGGTTACATGTATGATTCTACCTAGAACATACCACAACCCGTCTACCAAAGTAATCACATGCCTCCTCGAAATTTGACCAGTAGGGCATCATCATACCACTATTAGCATGGATGACCCTATCCTCCAGCTTAGGGGACCCACTACGTAGATAGACATGCTGATGAAAGAGCTCCCCCCAAATAACCATTTACAAACCTAGGATTGCAATACGCCCAACCTCCAGCGCAAGACCCGCCCATGAAGAATAATGCACAAGTGAACTTTGTGCAACCATCCCAAAACCAACCGCGCCAACCATACAACCGGGAGAATCCAAATTATCCTCCTAATGCGGTTAAAGAAAAAGGAAAAAACAAGCCTAAATGGAATCCTGGATAGGGGGGCAGTAATCAACAACACCCTCCGCCATCTTATACTGGAGGCAACTCCAACTGAAATCAAAACGAGGAGACAAGAAACCCCCAAAGGCAGAACAAGAGGGAAATTCTTTGGACTAACCACTCTTGTTCGATTTGTGGTGAGTACAAACATTACACTCACCACTGTATCGACCTCCCTGATCTGAAGAAGCTGCAGATTATCTATGGACAAGGGGGATCCTCCCAGCAGACAACAGTCATGCAGGAGCCTTTCCCCCATCAAGGGACAATTAGCACACAACAACAAACTCCCGATGATTTCACAAAAAACAACCACGAAATCTACATGAATGGTGAAGAAATGTTTTTTTAGACACAGAATCGAAATTAAAATGCCCCACCATACACCAACGTGTCAGGGGCTAGTACTAGTGCGCCAACGACACCTTTGACCATATCAAAGATGCCTATGAAACCTTTGCAAAAAATGGATAAGGGATCTACTAGGCGGGCATGAAACTATTCCAAAGTGGCCCATAACTACAACATCGTGGATTATCTAGCTCAATCTCCTGCCGCTATGTTAGCTTTGGAGGTGTTACAATCATGCCCAAAGAAGCAAAAAGCCTTACTTTCTGCTCTAGGCCCCATCGACCCTGCCGATTTGCGCCTGATAGCTTTTGATTTAGACAAAGTCACCCCTAGGCTTCCTTCAATGGTCGCATTTCAGATACCAATGTCAGTCCAAAACATCACCATTCACCAATTTATCATTTACGAAGGTGCATCCACATGCATCATGTCAAAGAACATTTGGCAGAAGTTAGTGTCTCTCGAACTAAAGGCATCAGACATCACACTTAGAGCATACGATGGTCTCCCTTCAGCCCCTGTTGGCCTCTACCAAAATTTCATGGTCTGCTTAGCCAGAAAGACGGTCCTTATAGAAATTAAAGTCTTGGACACCCAATTCCACTACAATATAATCCTTGGTTGGAGCCATATGTACGCCATGTCAGCCATAGCCTCCTCCGTCTTTCGAAATATGATGTTCCCCCATGAGGGCCGCATCGTTACTGTCAACCAGTTGACACATAGCGAAAAGTGGCCCCTAAAAAATACCGATGTCATTCTACCCTATGTAGACACATCAGTTGACGTGCTTACACGGTACTAGGAATATGGCCTTGGCCAATTAAAACCATCATCCATCCTAGGGTCATTCCTAGGTGATCCACCTGCTATCCCAGAGCCATCATCTGGCATCACAGAGGCTCTGGTGTGCATTATGTCCACATCAAGCACCGAAGCCAGTCAGGACACAAAGACGAGTAGTAATGACACTGATTCCTCAGCTACGACAACCTCTCTAGCCTACGCCGCCTCCCAAACTCCTTTTCTGTCTCCATGAGTTGGTTTAGTATCCCAAAAAGTCTTGGCCACAGTGGTATTACCAAACGTATATTTTGCGATACCAGTTTGGTATCTTGTTCCGCCTACTGAGACAGGATCCATACACATCATCTCTACAGGGTTAGTGCCCCTTAGTCCCGAGGAGGCCCCACCCATTCAGGAGACTGTGGCAAACATCCCTGAACAGGTAACTCCTACTACAAAACTGATGATCACGGCCAAGAAAAGAGGAAAGAAGGTGGAAATTCCCACCACACAACGAGAATCACCACGCTGCACAATATGTGACATAGTAGGACACCCTACCCACATCTTCCCATAGCTGGAAAAATGAAAACCACTCCTTAGCTTTGTGGTAGGAATCATGGCTCCAAGTTCCCGTAAAAAGGAACTTGCCACCAAAATCCAAGGCAAAGAGTTGTGTACCAATCATGCATGCGTTATGTGCAGCACTTATGGACACTATACCCATCATTTCCCAGAGATCCCGTGATATAGGGATGCCTTACATGCTATCGAGCTATCCTATTAACAGGATCCCTCCAACCAATATTCTGGAGATGAACCTCGTGCTATTATATATCTGTAGGAGGAATGAAAGTCACCAGAAATACTCCCAGTCATACTGCATCCTCCCATCAAGCACTGCGTACTATGTGATGAGCACGATAATTTCATCATCGATTTCCCAGCTCTAGAAATGTTCTAGCGATGGTATCCAGTTCATGTAGTATATTGCACTGACACTGACACCTAGTATTCATGTCAGATATGCGGTGACAATCACCCGATGCGCCATTGTCACTACATACCTATATTTCTTGCAGTGTTAGCTTATATGCGATCAACCATAGCCTTCCTCTCTTAAGAATATTGTTATATCACTCCGATTGAACCTTAGGCTGAGAAAGGAAATTATGAGGTAACCTCAAGCCCAACTTAATAAAGTAGCTAGCCCTACTAGGCCAAGAGAGGGCTCTCTCCGTAAAGATCATAGCCAAAATGACTGAGAAAATAAGATATTAGGCTAGTTATAGTAGCTCAGGGTTTTGATTTTTTGATTGTGTAGGGTTTTGCTAGATCAAGAGGAGTTAAGCAGCTAGGGCAAGGAAATTAGGTCAAAATTTGCAGGGTGTTCTATGGGGCGAGGTAGGTACAATTTTTAGCACTTTAGGGTTTCAATGGTGGGATGATTAAGACATGTGAGGAGCTAGAAAGAACATGGTGAATTTATGTTTTCTTTATAAACTGAAGAAATTACGAATTATGAATGTTTACCCAAAACAGAGTATAGAAATTATGGATTATGTTCATCTAATTTGAAAACATTCACTTAAATAGAAATGAAATGATGAATGAAATAAAAAAAACATTTCAACATAATAGAACAAAATAAGAAACTTAAACTAAACAAAATACCACATGGATCCCATAAAAATAGCTGCAAATTTGATTAATGTCCAGGCCAAAACTGATACAAAAGTGTTTCTTGAGATGCCAAAGCTCCAAGTGAATCCAACCTCTAAAAACGACTGAGAAAATACATGATATAGACCTAAAAACTAGTCTTACTAGCCTTAGGGAGTCTAATCCATGAGATAGGGATCAGTTTCACCTACTCCCAAACAAGAATCTGAAGACTAGGAAGACCCAACAATTTTCCTCTAAAAGAGAGGAAACTGATTCATTTGACCTCTAGAGGACTTATTTGATGTATCTACCCTGGATAAAAATAAAACCATGAAATTTACATTTATATTGACATTTTACATTAGTAATTTCTCATTCCCTAAGATAAAAATTCAAAAAGTCAAAATTTGCTGAAGATGACGAAAATTGCATTTTCCTGGAAAAAGCGCAGCGCCATGACATGAAAAATAACCTCTTTTGCAAGAAACGTTTGGAGGCCTTCTCGGTGTCCAAATAAGCTCCATGATAGTTCATTAGAAATATATCTAAGTCTAGTTTCCAAATATGCCTCCAATTGCCAAAATGATTCTCATTTGTGCTGTAAAAAAAGTAAATCTCCCAAGACTGGTAAAAGCGGAGCACCAAGGTAAAAAAGGAGTCAGAAACATGAAAATTTGGTGGGTTTTTGCACTTTTGAGGGACCAGTTCTCCTCCAAATTTTCTGAAACTTGCCGGGGTTGATGTATTCATCATTATAAACATGATGGTGGTGTCCATTTTTCCATTGGAGCCTCTAAGAAAAAGTGTAGCGCCAAGGGCGCTGCATTTTTGGTAGATTTTCTATGCACCAAAATTGCTCAAAAAACCAAAAATGCACTAAAGTGCCAAATGTGCCAAAAACTTTCCAAAATTGTAAGGTTACTTGTTGATCAAGGGCTTGAGACATGAAGAGACACCTCAGTAAGTATGTCTAACCTCTCCTTCTCGTTTTTCTTGGTCAAAGCTTGATTTTTTGCATGGGCTCGTTTGTGGTTATTTGTTCATATCTCTTGATTTTCCCTCCTTTGTGGTCACTTCTCTTTGGTATCTGTTCCTCACTGAAACCTCTGTCCTCCTCTTCAGAAATTTTGAATTTGAAGGCTTTGGAAACCCTAGGGTTAATGGAATGAGATGAAGGGAGTGAGAGATGAGATAACTAGCTTAGGAAAATGGAGGGAATGATTGTAAATTAAAACCTAGGTCTATAAAAACCCTAGGATTTAACAATATATATGACTGATATGTGTTTTAGGGACATGAACAGGGATATGGTGCATGAAAATGAGAAGAAAATGGAAATTAGGTTTTCCTAGGCTACACGCACTTCAAATATTTAATGGAACACCAAATATATGAGAAGGGAGGTGATTTAAGGTCCACTTATTGATTTAAAGCTCCTTGGAGAAGTTTGTGAGGAGATTTGAGCTTGATGGATGTGGTGCAACTATTCAAAACCTTCACTGTACAAAACCAAAGTGCCTTGGACAAAGGCACAGTGCCAAGACAAAAATTTAGCGCCACTTTGCAAAAGCGCAGTGCTAATGTATTTTGGTATGGTGTTTTCGGGCAAAAGCACAGCGCCGATGGGAAAAAGCGTAGCGCCAATGAAGCACCTTTTTGAAGGCTACATTTGGAGGTCTTCCTTGTGTCCAAATTGGACCTAAGATAGCTTGTTGGAAATCCCTTACAATATAATTTCCAAATATACCTTTTTTTTCTTATTGGAGTTTATTTACCTTGCCGAAAGTTAATTTTCCCAAGACTGGTCAAAACGTGCTGAATGAGGGTGAAGAAATGTAGAGTGCTTGTGCAAGAAAATTTTGGAGGCCTTCTGCAACTAAAAATTGAGATAATGATAGCTCATTGGAAATATATCTCTACCTAGTTATCATTTGAATCATCACACAAGTGATTTGGACACTCCAGCTATGAGAAAACTTGATTTTCCCAAGGTCATTCTAGAAGTGCAGCAATTCTCCTGTGGCACCTTTATTTTTGACATTTCTATAAAACCATGACACTTGTGTAAGTACTGAATGAAGTATTTCTTCTTGAACCTATGAGGGAAAAAAACCTCTCTCACGTTTTTCAAATTCATCTCTTTTTTGTCCGAAACATAGTTTAAAGTGAAACTGGCACTATGAGTGGCAAATGACTTGAGTCTTGGATTGATTTCTCCAAAAATGATGGAGACATGATATTATGAGTTGTAATGGCCTCATACTTACTGATATGACCTACCTTATGGCTCCTCTGCTCATATTCCTCTTTTTCATAGCAAACCCTAGCTCAGTGGGAGAGAAAATTAGGGTTTAGTGCTTGTGAACAATGATGACTTGGGCACCCTTGGGAAAAGACAACTCCCTTTGACATTTGATGTGTTGGAATGTGGATTTATGAGTTGGAAGCCTTTAGGAGACTGAATACTTATTATATTTGAACTGACTGAAGCAAATCATGAGTTTATTCTGGGTTACCTTCACACCTTCTATTGCCCTTTATTGAACATGAGACAATGCAATGATTTGACCTAATGAAACCCTAGTGATCCTATGAGAAATGAAATAAAATGACTCAATAAGTGACTTTGACTAAAATTTGAATGAGAGTAGACTTGTTTTAAGAATGATGAAGACATGGAAGAGGGTCAACAGGCATATGCCTGTGAAGGAAAATGGGACACTTGACAAGGACAACCACTAGTGGAACAATTTTGTATCATGAACTAATGGAATGATTGAAAATTTATTTAGAATGGGACACCTAAAATGCACTTGCAAAATGTGTTTTGATGCCTGGTGGAAGTATGCAAATACTGACACTAACATTGGCTCCAGCTGGGGATGGTAGATCCTTGGAGGTGCCAAGAACACCGTAGACAAAGTGCCTATCTGTTGGACATGGAGTCAAAAGCTAGATACTGACTGAATACTCAAAGAAACTTTACTCAATAAACTGAACTGACTCAAGACTGACTGAAAAAAGACTTAAAAATTGAACTTACCCTACTTATTTATGGTAATACATCATCGAGACTTTAGGGCTTCAAATATTGATGACAACCACCTGTATTTTTGAAAGCATATGTACAATCAGGTGATATAAAAATGCCGGTGTAACAAATCAAGCAAATGCCTCCTTGATTGATTCTCCTAATCAAATTCTTTGGAAAACAATAAATATTTACAATTGGGCAGCCAAAAACATAACTGACAATGATCTCCATCATCACTGAATACTGCAATAATTACCTTCACTACTGACTGCAATAGATTTGCCACTGGATCCTAAAAAACATGAAAATTTTCCTCTTGCTGATCTAGAAGAAACAAGGTACCTTTTTCTCTTGATTCTGATCTCTCTTCATAATGTACCTTAGCAAGAGTGTGTTCTCGGTCGTCAAAAACTTCTGAACAAGTAGGTGAGAAAATTTCTTCTTGAAATAAAAATTCTAAACATGAAACATGAGAAGAAAAATCTGAATGACAATCTTCAATGCGCTGGTCCTCTGCAATTTTAATACATTGTTGATAATCTTCATATGACATGGCAACCAGATTGTCATGTTTCTCATCACACTCATCAATCATAAGAGGGAAAACTTTAGATTGTTCATAAACCTCAAAATTGAAATTTCTATCATTTACTGCAGAGCTATCCAAAGAAGATTTTTCACTTAATTGAACAAATATCTCATCTTGTTTTTCACAAAGGGACTAGATTACCTCTTTCTAAAGATTTTGTTCTGATGGGATGAGAACACTTGGGTAAATAATTTTTTTTTCTTCTTTCGAGGTGATCTCAACAATAGATATCTCCCTCATGGGATCTAGAACAACATACTCTTCATCATTATAATCTGAATCTAGATCTCAATCAGCTAGCTTGACTTTACCATAATCTGAAATTGGAACTTGATTTTCCTGCATATCATATTTTGCTGCAATAAGATATTAAATAAGACCTTGTCTTCCATATTTTTCAACTGAAAAAATATCTTCAGCCTACTGCAAAATTTCTTGAGCATCTTGATAAGTATCCTCTAAGATTTCTTTATGCTGCTGAAATTGATTTTCATATAAGGCTTCCATGATCTCATCGTCCATGAATTCATCATCTCCATAAAAATTCTCAAGATTTTCAATAAAACTATCAACATGTTTACAAAAATTCTGAACTAATATTAAGGATGGAAAAGATTCTTCATACCTTTCAAATAATATGGTATGAAAATCATTTAAACAGTAAATACAAGAAGGCGAAAAACTTTCATACCAAGATCGAGCTTCATCTTCCAGAGTGGCCATGAATATCTTCATCAAGCAGTCTTCAGGAAAATCAATCTTTAATCTACACACATGCATGTGAAATCTCACCAGATGAAGAGTAGCATCATTACCTTTCACATTTTTGAACATAGGCAAATTCCTTTGCCAATCTACCTTAGGCATTTTATTTGGGAAACCTGGAATGTGATCTCAGCTCATGGGAGCATACCTTCTTGCAACAGTTTCCATCTTGAAAAATCTTGAAGCTACTAATATTCATGCAGTGGAGTCACCATGATGTGCTCATTTTCTGGATCTTTCAGTGAATGGAGTCTCTAGGTGAATGGTTCAGCCTTCATATGTGTCCAAATGTTGTTCACCATCAAAATTTAGATTTGATATTTGTCGTTCTTTTCCAGGGAATATTTTTCTTTTCGTTCTTACTTTTTATTCCCCAGTGGAGTCACCAAAATATTATCACTCGGATTGAACCTTAAGCTGAGAAAGGAAATTCCGAGGTAACCTCAAACCACGCTTAGCTAAGTAGCTAGCCCTACTAGGACAGGAGAGGGCTCTCTCCATAAATATCATAGCCAAAATGACTGAGAAAAGAAGATATTAGGCTAGGTATAGTAGCTCATGGTTTTTATTTTTTGATTTTCTAGGGTTTTGCTAGATCAGGAGGAGTCAAGTAGCTAGGGCAAGGAAATTAGGTTAAAATTTGCAGGGTGTTCTATGGGAAAAAGTAGGTACAATGTTTATCACGTAAGGGTTTCAATGATGGGATGATTAAGATAGGTGGGGAGCTAGAAAGAGCATGGTTAATTCATGTTTTCTTTATAAACTGAAGAAATTACGAATTATGAATGTTTACCCAAAATAGAGCATATAAATTATGGATTTTGTTCATCTAACTTGAAAACATTCACTTAAATAGCAATGAAATGATGAATGAAATAACAAAAAATTTGAACATATGAGCACAAAAGAAGAAATGGAAAATAAACACAACACTACATGGATCCCATAAAAATAGCTGCAAATTTGATTAATGTCCAGGCCAAAACTGATACAAAAGTGTTTCTTGAGATGCCAAAGCTCCAAGTGAATCCAACCTCTACAAATTACTAAGAAAATACATGATATAGAACTAAAAACCACTCTTCCTAGCCTCAAGGAGTAGAATCCATGAGATAGGGATCAATTTCACCTACTCCCAAACAAGAATATGAAGACTAGGAAGACCCAACAATTTGCCTCTAAAAGAGAGGACGCTGATTCATTTGACCTCTAGAGGACTTATCTGATGTATCTACCTTGGATAAAAAAAAAACCATGAAATTTACATTTATCTTAACCTTTTACATCAGTAATTTCTCATTCCCCAAGATAAAAATTCAAAAAGTGAAAATTTGCTGAAGATGATGAAAATTGCATTTTCCTGGAAAAAGTGCAGCGCCATGACAGGAAAAATAGCCTCTTTTGCAAGCAACTTTTGGAGGCCTTCTCGGTGTCCAAATAAGCTCCATGATAGCTCATTGGAAATCTATTTGAGTCTAGTTTCCAAATATGCCTCCATTTTCCAAAATTATGCTCATTGTCCATGTCAAAAAGTAAATCTCCCAAGACTGGTAAAAGCGCAGCACCGAGGTAAAAAAGGAGTCAGAAACATGAAAATTTGGTGGTGTTTTGCACTTTTGAGGGACCAATTCTCCTCCAATTTTTATGAAACTTGTTGGAGTTGATGTATTCATCATTATGAACATGATGGTGGTGTCCATTTGTCCATTGGAGGCTCCAAGGAAAAGCGCAACGCCAAGGGCGCTGCGTTTTTAGCAGATTTTGTGTGCCAAAATTGCTCCAAAAACCAAAAATGCTCTAAAGTTCAAAATGTGCCAAAAAATTGCCAAAATTGCAAGGTTACTGGCTGATTAAGGGCTTGAGCCTATTCCTCACTGACACCTCTGTCCTCCTCTTCAGACATTTTGAATTTGAAGGCTTTGGAAATGCTGGGGTTAATGGAATCAGATGAAGGGAGTGAGAGATGAGATGACTAGCTTAGGAAAATGGAGGGAATGAGTGTAAATGAAAACCTAGGTCTGTGAAAACCCTAGGATTTAACGATATGTATGACTGATATGAGTTTTAGGGATACAAATAGGGATATGGTGCATGAAAATGAGAAGAAAATGGAAATTAGGGTTTCCTAGCCTACAAGCACTTCAAATATTTAATGGAACACCAAATATATGAGAAGACTGTTGATTTAAGGCCCAATTACTGATTTAAAGCTCCTTGGAGAAGTTTGTGAGAAGATTTGAGGTTGATGGAGGTGGTGCAACTCTTCAAAACCTTCACTGTGCAAAAACGAAGTGCCCTGGACAAAAGTGCAGCACCGAGACAGAAACGTAGTGCCTTTCTGGAAAAGCGCAACGTCAATGTATTTTGTTCTGGTGTTCTTGGGAAAAAGTGCAATGCCGCTAGGCAAAAGCGCATTGCCAAGACAAAAGCATAGTACCAATGCAACACCTTTTTGAAGACTACATTTAGAGGCCTTCTCGGTGTAAAAATTGGACCCAAAATAGCTTGTTGGAAATTTCTTGAAGTATACTTTCCAAATATACCTTTGGTTTTCTTATTGGAGTTGATTTACGTTGTCAAAATTTAATTTTCCGAAGACTGGTCAAAAGGTGTTGAATGAGGGTGCATAAATGAAGAGTGCTGGCACAAGCAACGTTTGGAGGCCTTCCACAACTCAAAATTGAGATAATGATATCTAATTGGAAAGATATCTATGCCTAGCTATAATTTGACTCATCGCGCAAGTGATTTGGACATTCCAGCTATGAGAAAACTTGATTTTCCCAAGGTCACTCTAGAAGTGCAACAATTCTCCTATGGCACCTGTATTTTTGACATTTCTATAAAAAAATGACACCTGTGTAAATAATTAAGGAGGTTTTTCTTCTTCAAACTATGAAGGACATAAAACTCTCTCACTTTTGTCAAATTAATCTCGTTTTGGTCTGAAACATAGTTTAAAGCGTAATTGGCCTTATGAGTGGCAAATGGCTTGAATCTTGGAATGATTTCTCAAAAAACGATGGAGACATGATCTTATGGGTTGGAATGGCCTCATACTTACTAATATGACCTACCTTATGTATCCTCTGCTCATATGGCTCTTTTTCATAACAAACCCTAGCTCAATGGGAGAGAAAATTAGGGTTTAGTGCTTGTGAACAATGATGACTTGGGCACCCTTGGGAAAAGACAACTCCCTTTGACATTTGATGTGTTGGAATGTGGATTTCTGAGTTGGAAGCCTTTAGGAGACTAAATATTTATTACATTTGAACCGAATGAAGCAAATCATGAGTTTATTCTAGGTTACATTCACACCTTCTACTGCCCTTTATTGAACATGACACAATGCAATGATTTGCCCTAATGAAACCCTAGTGACCCTATGAGAAATGAAATAAAATGAATCAATAAGTGACTTTGACTAAAAGTGGAATGAGTGTAGACTTTTTTTTTAGAAAGATGAAGACATGGAAGAGGGTCAATAGGCATATGCTTGTGAAGCAAAATGGGACACTTGACAAGGACAACCACTAGTGGAACAATTTTATATCATGACCTAATGGAATGATTGAAAATTTCTTTAGAATGAGACACCTAAGATGCACATGAAAAACGTGTTTTGATCCCTGGTAGAAGTATGAAAATACTGACACTAACAAATGGCTCATAATCGGAATCTATGAACCGCTCGACAACCCAAGAAGATGTGACGAGTAGATCCATCCTCTTTCTGTCAGCTGAAAATTGACCAACCAGGGAGCCCTTACTTACCCCCAACCGATCTTTTTAGAGAAGAAAAAAATTTGCGTTATGTAAAACGCCCAATCATGTGGTCACCACTTGCCCTGACTTAGAAGCGCTACATCGTTGGTACCCAGTCACGCCACCAAGTGAGCAGGATGGGAACCTCATATCTAGGCTATTTTTCCCAGTGTGTCAGGGCAATCACCATGGACAACATTATACCTATATCCCAATAGTTCATCCTCTAATTGATATGATACATACCTTAGAAAAGAAACGCGACGATCTCCTCAACCAATATAGAAGGTATATCATCGCTAGGCCAGCAACCCCATACCCACCTCGGCGTAATGGGAAAACTGGGATGGTTCACCAACCAAGCATGACCCAAGTCCAACCTAGGACAACATGCGGACTATGCAACCTAATTAGCCACTGAGTCAATCAGTGAAAAGAACTGAAGCACCTAGCAAACAATTTTTGCACAATCTCTTCTCTCCCACAAAGACTTCTCTCTAACCAAGAGAAAATCACACATACTTATTGCCATATTTTTTCACACTTTCATCATACAATTAAATGTGAACACCTCCTGAAGCTTAGAGCTGCAAGAGAAGTGTTGAGTCTACACTCCCCAAAATATCTAGACACACCCATGCCAAAAACTCAGAAATGGAAGCATAAGCTCTCATCTTCTACCATAGATCCTTTCCAAGTGTCCACATATGGGATGAAGAGTAGTGTTTATTCCCACACAATCTACTTAGTTGGCACATTGGTACCATGCACCATCTGCACTGGCCATAACCATGAACTAGAGGCATGCCCGCTAATGGAAACATTCAGGCAACTCTGCACTAGGAAAAATTTCCATCGACAAGAAATTGACCACCCTAACAGGGGACTGAACCTTGCACTCATGCAAGCTCCCATCACAGAGATTCTCCCCCCACCAAACGTCGATGACACAATACATCATATACGATTTGTACTAGCATATATGGGAACTGGGACTAAAGTAGCCCCCAATTCCTAGGTTTTCAACCCTGTTCCTGTCGTAAAAAACCCGGTACCTTACACTTTTGCATTGATTTCCCCAAAATACCGAATTTATATGCCACCATTGAATTGCTCAATGATACTGAGCCTCTAGAACAATGCCTTGTACAACTAGAGCTCGTCGATGAAAGCCGATGACAGTTGCTGCAACACAACGAGGGCCACAAGAAATGGGTAAAATCATCATTCGACCACCACACCACCCCCCGCTCATTCACCAAAGGAGAGCTAGTCCTTTGCTACGATATCGAAAAAGTAGCCCTAGGCCTTGGAAATTCTGAAACCTTGTGGAAAGGACCCTATATCATAAAAAATTTCCTCCTCAAGGGGGCATACATATTGACTGAACTAGACGAAACATTCCTTAGCAACCTCGTCAATGGCCTTTACCTAAAGAAATTCTACCCATAAGGGCCAAAAAGGACCTACACTAGAGTCAACATACACAAACCCAACCACTTTAATTTTTTTACCAAAAGACTTGTTACAAAACATGCTAGAGTGTCACAATGGATTACTGACCCAATCCTTACTTTGGATTTGCTGACGGAGCATCAAGATGGTCTCAAATTTTAGTAGCAATCGCCTCCATTATCTATGACCCTAACCAATCACCACTCTGCACCAATGCTGTTTGTATCAGTTCAGAAACAAACAATCAGGAAGAATACGACACCATCAACGACCTTATGTGTGATGCCCTCAATCAGGGAATATGCCATATACACATCTACCTTGATTCCCAGTTAGTAGTGTCGTAGTTAAACCAAAAATTTGAGATACGAGATTCACATATATTTAGAAAATACTTGCGTGCAAAAAGATGAAGTACACAATTTGACTACATTACATTCACACATGTACCAAGGAGTGAAAACCAAAAATTTGATCACATAGCTAACAATATTATAAACTGGAATGCATCTCAGATAAACCATCATACATAAAAATCAAAAACATAGAAAACATAGATATCCATCAGCATAAAATAATCCATAAACAGAAACAGGGGGCACACCATGTAGAGCTGCAAAAAATATATCTCGCATATATATACCAAAAATGTATGTGTCTGAGTACAAAAAATAATATCTCTGACCCAATTGTTAGGAAAAAGAGATATACAAGTTGAAAAAAATAGGGGAAGCACCCTCATAATTGGTGCTTTCCCCTTGTACAAAAATACTCTAGGGCGGTGCTCCCCCAGGTGGGGCACCTGGACCCACTGTCGCTCCTGGTACCGGTACTGGAGCTGTCGTCAACAAGGAGATCGCCAATCGACGTAAAACTGACCGATAGCCCTTCTCCCGGGCCATCAAGGTCTCTAGCCATACATCCTCGAGGCCATCCACAAAGCCTCAAGTAGGGATCCCCTAGTTCAATTGGTCCACTCGACCCTAGGCATCCCCTAAAGCTGCCACCTACTCGGTCAGCTCAACAACACAAGCCTCTACCACATCAACATGAGCTCACTCAACAATAGTCTCGGAAGCAGCCGAGTTGCTACCCTCCCCCGAGGGGCTAGCCTCACCACATGGTGCTCCACCCAAAGGCTTTGCAGGAGCTCCTCCCTACCCCTCGAGAGCTCCTCGAGGTCGCCGAATCGGTTGGTGCCCAAACAACCGAGCCACTGGACGATCGACCTTGCCAACATCTATGAGAGTAACCAAAACTATGTTAGTGTCATCATAATACACATATAAGCATAAATACTCAAGTAAATGCATAAAACACAAAGACATACCTGCTCGCCTCCAAGCATATCTAGCAGGAAGACCCATTTCTAGATCTCCCCGGAAGTCCATCCCTACATAAGGGAATGGCAGGAACACCTGAGGGTTAGCCTCAAACAAAGCCTCTATGGTGGCATTCCAGTAATTCCCCACCATACCCCCACCTCCTCGAGGCATCACTGGAGCCCACCTCCTCATGCGAGGCTCTTGCGGGCCCCCAGGAGGCACCGCCATTGTAGGTCTCAACAACACTACCTACTCATAAATGATGCTGCATAAGATGTTGGCATAGGTAAAAAAAATTGATCCATCCTATACCTTGGCAAGTTGTGCCAACATCTCATCGTAACAGAAAGAGGCAAAGTAAAAAAAGTGCCTGGCCCTCAGTCGATGCAAGACACCAATCTGCGAACCGGATGCCCGATGAGGAGAAGAAGACCCCACCAGTGGCACAATGTCCACTAAATCACACCGCTCAGCCAATTCCATCACTGTAGCAATGGCTATGCACCCGTCCGTAAGGGGTGCCTCGCCACAATGATGCTGCCAGAACCGCTCAAGATCCACCCTCCGAGAATTAAGTGGATACCGAAGTGCCTCACCCTCAGGAAGCAACCTGGTCACAAAATAGATATCCGTCTTGAGATGTATAGTAAGGTCGCACCCACATATCACCATCACCTTGCACCGCTTATTCCAACATCGGATCAAGTAGCACAAAAGTCAATCCTGTGATTGAAGAAGGTCATTCTCCAAAAATTTGAGGAGACCCCATTGCGCTAACTGTTGGCGCGCATGACCATCGAAACCATGGATTTTGGGCTAATCCATCTCCCTCCACAGCATCCTGTCATCAAAACAGGAAAACATCATCCACACTGAAAATACTAAAAATTGACAAAATTCCCAAGAATTTCTCAAAAATTGTGCCTCGACACTCTACGCGCTTGTTCCTCAGACAGGCACGAGGAAGGCATCCTTATTCTCCTTACAGTGGCGAAGAAGGCACACCTAAATATAGGATAGGCGCACTCAATACACACAAAACCAAGTTTGTGTGCGCAAGATGCACGCCTATACCTTGATTTCCAGTGCGGTCAAGGTAAAATTTGACCTAGAATCCATATAAACCTATCTTTTACAGACCTCAACACCAATACACTGAAAAACTTAAATTGCATGACATCATGGAGCTTACCTGGCAAAACAATCGCTAATACTGGGTGCTCAGGCTGACTGCAATGGCAAGAACTGCTCCACAATAGTATCTAACCTCTCAACACTCAAACAGAAACAAATGAACTGAATTGAGCCATATTCGCCTATATGTCGCCCTTTTCAGAAACTTTGGAGGACCATAACGAGAGTTTAGAAGGCCCGATAACCGGACCGAAAGAAGCACTATGATCAGTGCTCCATAACGCCCAAGGGCAGTGCCACACATTCGCACCCCCGAAAAAATAAATTTTTAGTGCCGACAGGTATGGCCTCTCTCATCTTCTTTTTTAAGTACATGTATTTCAAATAATATGATTTCACTTGGGGTATTTGTTTTTGCAGGTAGTGTGCAAACCATCCACATCTCCATCGACTAAAAGTTCCAAGAGAAGGTATCATTCTACCCCCAGCATGATAGAGTCCCATAAAAACTCTGCATATCCTAACATCATTTATCCATCATAAATTAATCATAGGTTCCAAATACCCATCTATGTTTATCATCACCTCACCTTGCACATGATAAACATGCTTGTTGGTCAGTAGAGCCTCCCCTCTATGGTGCTCATCACCTAAAGTAGACCATAAATCACAAACAACAGTGACGCCTTGCCATACCACTGTAGTCTGGGAAGCACCTCATGCCCATACAATTGCCATGCATTAGGTCAAGTTTTACCATAGAAAAATAAAAACCCTTTCCCAGACGATAAGGTTGTCCAAGAAGATTGAAAGCACACTACCACACCTCGCATTTGGGCTACCATACCTCCATCAGCATAACCCATCTGCGACATTTTTTCATCCGCCTCATCAACCTCACACATGAGACCAACCAATGGGCCACCCACGCTCAACAAAACACCTTCATCACATCATCAGTGAGTGAACACTTTCATGTTTTGGGGCACCTGTCTCTGTGTTTTGTATAAACCAAACCCCATATTTTTATTCTTTTGGTAAGTGTATAAAGGCCACAAATGGCGCACTATGTTCCCCACCCAACCATTCATTTTTTCTCCCATCGCAGCAGTCCCTATTCACCCTTGGTCGGAGTATCACACTCTCATACAAAAGCTACTATGACATTCACAACCAGTTTATACCCACCTTGGAAGTCCTACTAACTCTAGGGATTTCCGCATCAGAAATAGTTATGACTACCGCCAAGCTGCTTTTTATACTCCGACCTTGGGACATTGAATCCCTGTTATCAGTTTTTATTCACCCCTCACCATCATTCCTATGTTAAACCCATCAAACCCAGGATCCTAATCCCGTGCATCAGCGAATCCCTCGTTCGGTTGAGGCTTCCTTTTTGTCGACATCAACACCTCTTTTCCAAAAAGGAAGCAGTACCTTGGATCACCCCTCTCCACAAAAAGGGCATCCTTGGGTAGCACTGTGGGAGACATCATTTCCCAGAGATGTCATCGATCCTCCTAACATTCTACTACAACACAAGTTGTCATGTGAAGATGGTATCGTACCTTACAACCATTACACTTTGATTAAATTTGTCGAAGACCCGTTCCTTTATAAGCATCTCTTTCAACAATGTTTACATGGGAAGGTCCCAGGAAGTGCCTATGCGTACAATGCACATTTATATGCCATACTAATTTTACGCATGTGGGTACCACTTTCCACCTATCGTCAAAGAAAAATTCCCTTGAGGCGTCAACAGTCGTTGTCATCAACCAAAATATCACTACCATACTAGTGACACAGATAGAATCTGTATCTCTCAAATAGATTTGTTTAAATAGCCAAGGCATCACGAGCATGGGACATGCTTGCCTCCTAGAAAATTTGTATATATTATATTTTACCATTACTTGTAGCGATCCCACAGGACATGGTCACTCTTCGACCCAGTGCAGGGTGTCTCCAACTCCGAGCTACACGTAGGTCTCTCTCTCTCTCTCCACACAGTACACAGAAAATAAACTATAATGTATTTTGGCTATACAGTTCTTCCTAGACCTCACACATTAGGGGGAAACTGTTATCACTGGAAAATCGGACAAGAAAATATGACATTATTTAATGCCAGGTAGAAGAATTTATAGGGCTGAGAGAAATTAGAGAATCTGAAGTATTTAGAAATCTCTAAGGTATAAAAGGAAAAATCAATTTGTGCACAGAAGGAACTAGTAAAATGTGCCTTTTCGTGCATAATTATTTGATAAGCGCACCTTTGCATGGATTTTCCTCAAAAATCCGCGCGGTCTTAAGAGTGGTGAAAGTCAATTTTTTGGACCACAAGGTACACTCTAGGACATTGATCCCACACTTAAAGCCGCCTAAGGACAACCGCCCAAGCCTCCTTAGGACCTTAAGGGAGCACACAATGGAATAAATGTGGCACACAATTGAATCACCCTCCTCTCTTGGGTCACCATCCACAATGTACCAAGAGAGGGAAGGAGGATTTGAATTCTCCTATAAAAGGCCACCAAGAGATGAATAATATGAGAACACATTGTTATGTTGGCCAAAATTTTCCCAAGCAATACTAGCAGTGTGTGATCTGGAGCAGAGATAGAGGGGCTCAGTTGTTGGCCATCCAAAAAATCCAGTCCACCATAGTAGAGAGAGGGAGACTTTGCACCAAGGCAGCTCGGAAGTAAAGACATCCATGCATCGGGACTTGGAGCTCCATAGTTCCAAGGGCCCCTTGGCAAGTGGGTTAGAGTTTCATCCTCATTTCCTACCAGCAATAAATAAGAGGGGATGTAAGCGCCGCCGTTTGTATTATTGAAGTTGTTTGACTCTATTTAGAGCTTTTGTTTTTGTTTTAGTTTAATTTTATGTGTGAATATGCATTCTATTTCTTTATCTAGTATGTTTATGCTTTAGCATGTTCCACTAACTTGCTTGAATCCATCTATTTTCTGTCTGTGACTAATAACTTAAGAGGGAAAAAACACCCCTCTTAATCAAGTATGATTTGGTACATTCATGCTCCAAAAACACTAACACACCTACAATTGCTTGCGATAAGGTGATGGAAAAGGTATTTTCAGACAAAGGGAGACTTTGGGCTAGATACAACACTTTTTTCAATGACTTGGTCGGGTTCCTAAGTCAAAAAAAAAAGTAAGGCTATTTATGGGGGCATGACAACTAGGGAGTGCCAAGGTGTGCAAGGAATCCAAGGAAGTGTTATCACATGCTACAGAGTTCCAAGGCATATTAGGCTTTCCAAGATGTGCTAGGTGCTATGGTGTGGTGCCAACACATGCTAGGGAGTTCCAAGTAAACAAAAGGGAGGACTAATTTCAATTGAATGGAAATGAATGAATAAGAGTGTGTGATAGGGAGTGTTATCAAGTTATAGGTGTGCTAAAGAGGGAGTGAAAAGGTATGCTAGGAATTTCCAAGGCATGATTAAGTGCTAGGAAAGCATGCCGCGATGTGCCAAGTTTCGGGGTGTGCCAATGTGTGCCACAGAGTGTTAGGGAGTGCTAGAGAAACACAAGGGAGAACTATTTCATAATGCATGTAAATGAATGAATAAGAGTGTGTGGTAGGGAGTGTCAACAAGTTCCAAGTGTGCTAAGGAGGAGTGAGAAGGCATGCTTGGAAATGATAAGGAATGCTAGAGTGCTAGGGCGACATGAAACCAAGATGTTACAACATGTGCAAGGAAGCGTTAAATGGGAATGCAAGGGAAACACAAGGGAGAACTACGTCAAAATTAATGGCAATGAAAAAATAAGAGTTAGTGATTGGAAGTGTCATTGAGTTCCACATGTGCTAAGGAGGGAGCGAAAAGGTATTCTAGGCACTGTTAAGGCATGCTAGAGGCCAAGGCGACATGCCAAGATGTCCTAGGTGATAGGGTGTGCCAACACGTGCCAGGGAGTGTTAAGGAATTCCATGGAAACACAAGGGAGCACTTGGTAAAAGTGCATGGAAACGAATGAATAAGAGTTTGTGACTAGGATTTTCAATGAGATCTAGGCGTGCTAAGGAGATAGTGGCAAGGTATGCTAGGTAGTGCTAAGGAATGCTAGAGTGCTACAACGACATGCCAAGATGTGTTAGGTGTTAGGGTGTGCCAATGTGTGATAGGGAGTGTTAAAGAGTGTCAGGGAAACACAAGGAAGAACTAGATAAAAATGCAAGGAAATGAACGAATAAGAGCGTGTGATAGGGAGTGTCAATAAGTTCTAGGTGTGTTAAGGAGGGAGTGACAAGGTTATATTCTAGGCAGTGCCAAGGTATGATAAAATACTAAGGTGTGTCAGGAAGTGTTGGGCTGTGTTACGTAGTGTAAAAGTATGCCAAGGAATGTAGGGGATGTTAACACATGCCACATAGTGCTAAGGCATTTAAGACATGCTAGGTGCTATGGCATGTCAATGTGTAAATTGTGTTGCTTAGTTTTTTTTACGACTAGAGTTGGATGTGATGAGCCTTGTCTTGGTAACTTGTTAAGTGGGATGATTTGAGATTGGACATGAGTAGCCTAATATGAGTTATAGGTAGTTATTAGGTGAACAAGGAATATGTTGAATTTCCATGACACATGAGAATATGGGTTTGGTCTTAGAATATTTGATGCAAATAAACTCAAGTGCCACAACACATCTACTTTGCAGAACGAAATCTACACACATCAGGGAATCAACTAGTGCACATGACAATTTTTAACTTTTTCAAACCATTCTTCGTTAAATTAAAAAATGTAATAGAATAGGCTAGATCTCTTGTACTAGGGATCATGGCCCTTTATAATCACACTGATACAAGGAATACAATTAGGGCTTGGTGTTAGTCCTTGAACAACCAATCTACCTTGAACAAGACAACACTTGACCCACTTTTTGATGGTAGCCACACATATCCCTTTCAGTCCACATGTCCTGAACAAATTTGGCGGGTCCTCTTGCCTCCCGTTATGCAACTCCTCAATCTAACTCTATCAATGAACTCATCTCATTTAGGTTACTAAACTCGACTAATTTTTTTTCCCTATATCTATCTCTTTTAAGGTTTGCAAAACTTAGTGTTTTCGACCAGTTGTTCACAAATCTGTTTGTGAACATCTCTTTGGTAAGCCCACTTTTTCCATACTCCTACTCCAAGATGAAATGTCTAGGGATATGGAGGTTTCCCTTCTTCTCATTGACTCAATCCTATATAATATAGTGAACCAGGGCTAGTTGGATAGCCCACTTGATTGCTACTTTAGTCCTTCAAAGTCTTCACATCCTTAGGCCCAATACACCTACCCTTCTACCAGTATTATTTTCCTTCATAGGTACAAGACTTAGGGCTCTTCTTTGAAAATCACCTAACAACCCTCCAACTGTACTTGTATTGCCATAAATTTTCCCAACCACACTTAATTCATTTACTAGTCTAGTGCCCACAACATTGCCATCATCTACGGTTCTTCAAATCTGCCACCTAATAATGATTTGAGTCCTCTAAAAATCACTGTTCTTGTGTACCAATTTATTTTTTGACCAATATATGAACAAATATGAACTACTCCTCTTATCATCCTTGTAAAAATTTGTAGATTCTTGAACTAGGGTAAAAAATCATCCACTAACAGTCCATTGACTAACTATTTATAGGCTACTTCAGATATTTGTCCAAAATTCTATGGACAGTCCACCAAAATCAACTCTTCATGTCAATCCATTCCTCATATGGCACATTTCTTCTACTTAATATTCTACTCAGGTTCCACCTTCCTTTCGATTTTTTATATCAGAACATACTTTCGCAAAACATCTTCCAAATTTTTGGTATATATTGCAGAGATAAACCTCTCTCTAAGGGTCATGACCGCTCTTCTTGTACGCATATTTGTCATAGTCTTAAGGAAATAAATTATAGACTGAACATGCTAGGAAACCTCCATAACTAGGGCATTATACTTCTATTATAATTGCTTTAGAACAAACCCTATCCACCCATAGAAAAAATAGCAACTCTTGCCTCCATAAGGTAATCATCCTAGCTCATATTGACCCATATATTTCGGGAATTTATTTGATTGAATATTGAACCAAACTTTAGATATCTATGACCCTCAAACTATGGTTACCTTAGTCAATATTACACCTGAGACTACTTTTGTTGTGGCCCTAAATTCTAGTGTAGGTGCTCCTCCATTTTTGTTGGTATTTATCACAGACATTGTAGCCTACTAGCCACCACCAGATAGGGTCTCAACTCTCTCTACTATTTCAAAATTTGATGTGGTCTTCACACACAAACATCACTGAAATCACATGCCCTAATTATCATGAGCCGCCTCTCTTGAGCTTGATCTGCCATAAGGGAGCCAACTGTATGCCATCCTACTTCTATCTCAAACCCATTAAGGTATGTGACATTCTTGTGAACCATCACATGATGATATTTCTCTTGGTGGATGATCATGGCCTCCCTTTATCAACCCTTACTCGGCCCTCTAACACGACCTAATTTAGGACTACATCTCTCCTGGCCTCCTTGATCAAATGATCCCCTTCTCACTTGATGTTCTTTCCTTCATAATAAGGCCTCCTTAAATATATTTTCCTATCTAGACCTATTAAAAACCCTCTAGAACTTACGAGATTTATCCACTTAGACCTTAGGAAATATTATTTTTCCTTTTTTATTTTCTTTTAGATTTTAAACCCCATCTTGGGTCCAGCACCCCTTCGCTTGGGTTCTTTGTTGACAAGTACTTTTGTGACCGTGCTCACACAAACCCATCTCACTAGGATTGTGGAGTACCTCCCAAGCTACATAATTCAACAACAGAGTCTAGTTGTAGTAATTGTAACTTGGTCAAGATAGTTTAGTAAAGAGAGGACGTGGTTGGGTTCCCAAGTTGCAAATTAAGTAAGGGTAGTTGTGAGGGCATCATATCTAGGGAGGGTTAGGGCATGCTTAGGAATGAAAAGGCGTGCTAACACATGCTGAACATTGTCAATGCATGATGAGGAGTGTTAAGGATTTTCGAGGCATGACAAGGGAGAACTATGTCAAAATGCATGGAAATGAACAAATAAGAGTGTGTGCTAAGGAGTGTTAGTGAATTGAAGTGTTCCAATGATGAAGTGAGTTAGAAGAAGTTCATAATAGGATTTACAAGAGGCAAGCCTACGATTGTGATAAGGGGCTTGGAAAATCAGTTTTAGACAACAGGTGACTTTGTGTTGGGGATAACACTATTTTTCCTTTACCTATTAGTCTTATATGACACGTGACACACTTTGGACGAATTCTCATTTTTTAAACTATTTTAGATAATTGCATATTATACATTTTTGTGTATAAGTTTTTGGGAACTTGGCTTGTGCCGACTTATATCTTGTGTGTTTTGTGTATCTTGTGGTTCTTGCAATCTCTCAGTTAATGCTCTAATGTTTATATGAAATGGACATACATGTGATATATTTCCTATGTAATCTATATTTATGCTTAGTTATTTTATGGCCATGGCTAGATGTGATCCTTGTCTTGGTAAGTTCTTAATTGGGACAAGTTCAACTTGGACATGAGTGGTATAAGATGAGGTATAGGAAGGTATTAGGTGAACAAGGCACATATACTTGTATTAGGTGCAATTGGTCAAGTTGTTGTGGCTGAAGTAGGCCAATGTCACATGAAATGCAGTTGTTAAGGACTTGATTTGGTTCCCAAGTAATGAAAAAATGTAAGTCTAGTTGTGAGGGAATGAGTGCCAAAGTATGCTAGGAAATGCTAACATGTTCCAGATTTTTTGAAGGCATGTCAAATATTCTAAGACCTGTTAAGTGATAAGGCATGCCAAGATGTGCAAGAGTGTGACAATATGTGTCAGGGACTATCAAGGAAACAAAAAGGAGAAACAAGTTAAAATACAAATAAATGAACACATAAGAGGGTTAATAAGTCATCAAATTACCTTTTCCAAGAGGGGCATGCTAGGCACACCAACACTAGGTGGAGATAGGTGCCAAGTGCCAAATCATCATTTGTTACTTCTCATCTACTTTCCAATAATTGATCTCAAATAAATTTAATATTAAATCATGGAAGAGCATACCAAGGCATCTTAATGAATGTTATACATTATAATAATTTCCAAGCACCAACACATACCAAGTGTCAATGTGAGTTAGGGAGTGATAAACATGTTGTGAAGTGGAAGGGCACATCAAAGAGTGCTAAAGTGTGACAGAGTGTGATATTTCATGTTGAGGAGTGTTACAGAGTACTATAGAAACAGAAGGGAGCACTAGGTGAACATGCATGGAAGTTAATGAATATGAGGGTGTGCCAGGGAGTGACAAAGAGTGATAGATAGCATGCCAAGGAGGGAGTGAAAAGTTATGTTAAGCACTAGTAAGGAATGCTAGGGAATATCAAGGCATGTTAAGAAGTTCTAGAGTGTGCTAGGGAGTTCCAGTGTGTGTTAACATGTGCCAAATAGTGCCAAGAAATGAAAGATGATAATACATGCTAGGATGTGTAGGGTGCCATGGTATGCCAATATGTGTCAAGAAGTATCAAGGCAACAAAAAAAAGTGCCAAGCTAAAATGAAAGGAAATTAACACACAAGAGGGTTAATAAGTTAATACTTTATCTTTTTAAAAAGGGGAATGTTAGGCACACTAATAATAGGTTCCAATACATGCCAAGTTCCAATGTGTGCCAAGCGCTCATGCATGTTAATGCATTGAAAAGTGTTTCGGCACATGCTAGGGGCTACAAGGCACACCAACAGATGCTAGGAGAGTGTTATGCTATGCTAGGGCCTGCCAACATGTGCTTGGGTGTCCTAGTCATGGAAATATGTTCTAGGTACAAATATATTCTAATACATGCGAGGTGCCACGGAATGTTAGCATGTGACAAAGCATGTTAAGATGTTCCAAGAGTGTTGAGGAGTGCTATATCTCTCTCATTAATATCATTGACAAAGCTTGATTATGTATTAAATAATATAGTTTCTACACACACTAGTCGAAATTTATCTAAAGGGAATTTGTTATATAATAAACTTAATAGAGATGAATCATGTATTGACTCATAGGAAAACTATATTCTCATTACTTGAGGGAAATTATACATACTAATTTCTTCTTAACAAATCGAATGACTCTAACCACTATATGGCCTTGGACACATAACGAAAAAGTCTCCACAAAAATGGTCTTAAATCATTATCTTTTGAAAAAAAATATAGTAACATGCACATAATGTCATCAAAAACTCATTGGAATGATCAATGATGACGAAATTTTTTTGACAGTCACCAAAATTAACCAAAAATACCATTGGTGAGGGTCAATAAAAGATCGTTACTAGAAGTGTCACCAAAGAGAGAATTAGTGATGGGCCTTTAATAACCCTCACCAAAAGTGTCATTGAAAATGGATTTTGTGACAAACCTTAAAGGATTGTCACTGTATGCACTTACAACAATGATTTTTTAAGGACCTTCACCATATGTGACAATGGTGACGGACCTTAAAGGTTCATCACATGCATAACCCTCATCAATGTCCTTTTTATTGTAGTGATCTTCAATTATATTAAATTATATAAATATAATACTTATTTGTTCTTTGAGATAATTAACAAGAATTTAAAAAAAATGCCACATCAGTAATCATGGACATGCTTCTTTCTTGGTGTTTGCAAAAAATCAACCCTTTGATCTAAAATAATCAACTCTTTGATGTAAAATAATTTGATGAAAAAATTTGTGGATTATTTGTTACAACAAGAATTCTTCCACGCTCCTTACAATGAAAACAAACGAGCCCTTACACTTGAGAATCTTCACACATGACATCAACGATAATCAGAGAAGGCGGAAGACTCTCATGGCATGGAAATTTACGAACTGAATAACATGACCATGGAATTTAATTTTCGTACAAGGAAATTAAACTAATGAATTAAAAAAATAAATAATTTTTGAAGGAAATTAAGGGTGAGAGAGTGTGATTTTTGATTGTGTAAAATTAATTTTAAACTTTTGAAACACTTGAATAGTTGGATAGTACAATAATCTGATAGTATACCATTCAAAAAACTTATAATTATAATAATTTTTTATTTAAAAAAAAAAACCTCTGAAACATAGAAAACTGATTGGGGACGCATTTGCATTGCATTTTCTAGCAGGCTAACATATGGTTGTTCACATTCCTCTTTATAACACTGTTGGAGTTAGTGTTTCTATGGCTACTTCACTCCTAATTGTGGAGTTATCATCACCAACCTGCACTCATCCCACCAGAGGCAACTGATACTTCTTCTGTCACTATTAACGTACATTGGTTTGCCCAATTTTACTCCATCATATCTCAAATTTCCAATATCATTTCAATCATCCCAATCCTGAGACTGGATTTTAAATAACTAATCAACATCCACCCATAGAATTGTTGGTGTAGTAAATTGGAAGCGGGAATGATGTGGTCATGGGAATGACTCAGTTGCTGGGTAAACATTACAAAAATCAGTTGCATTTGAATAGGAATGACCAATTCTCCGTGCAGCTTGTTGGAGAATCTAATTCCAACCATTTGCTAGGTGTTGAAACCGTCCATCCAAGTATCCAAGTTCAGTTTCACTTAGTCCAGTTTTAGTTGAGTCTCGCTGTAGTCATTTAATGTTGATGTTTCCAGTGTAATATTATATAACTAATTTGTAATATTGAGAAGAGAAAAACCTTACAACAATTTTTTCCAAGCACGACCAATGTGGAAGCGTTATTATGGAGCCATGTTGGTGTAAGCTCATTGCAGAAGAGCATGCCAAGGTATTTGGGTAAAAGGATTTTAATAAAATGGGCTTGTATAATTTGTTTTAAAAGAAAGGGGCATGAAAGTGTTGTTTTAGTACATATTTTTTTAAATTTTTTGGAAGAAAGGTATTTGTTGAGCATTTGTAGAATCATCCGTTTGTGAAAACCAAGAAACAACATTATTTTTATTGGAGTTAGTTGCGATGTCTATGTTAGGTTCCTATATTACTAGTATAGTCTCTTATTGTTGTTATTGTAAGCCCCTTATTATTGTTGTTGTACCCATATAACCCCCATATTGTTATTATTGTGACCTTACATTATTATTGTTAGGTCGGCTAGGATTACATTGTGGCCCCACTTGGAGTACATTGTGGCCCCATGGACGCATATATATAGAAATGAGGTTTTGTCATTTGTATCATCAAAGAATTGTTCATTCATGTAATGTATTGGAGGTTTCCTCCTCGAAGTGGCTTATTTCTAAGGCGTTCATATCTCTTTTCTTCTATTTTTGGAGTTGGTTTCACAACATTTGGTATCAGAGCTTGGAATTCTAGGGTTTCGCTGCTCCAAATAGGTCATCGTGGAATTTTTTCCATAACTTGTTTTCTACGAAGGTTCATAATTGGAAATTTTTAGAGCGTGAAGCCAAAATCCTGAGGAAAATCATCGCAAAATTTAAGAGCTTGGTTCGCAATATTTGCGGAGATATGATCTGTGGAAGGTAGGGCTTTTTTAGGCTCCCAAATTTCATCTCAAAGAGGTGATCATGGGAAAATATTCATAACTCTCTCTCTAAGCATTGGATTGGAATTCTGTAAAAGTGGCCAAAAGAAAACGGAATTTAGTTTACTGTATAGCAATTTTGGAGTTGAAGGAGGAAAAAATGACATATGGCATGCCAGGCAATTTCAATTTACTGAAGCAGTCCAAAATTAGGTTATTGCGGGAGATTAGGCATAAATTTTCCTTGAAGAATCCAAATCAGGTCAAACCTATGGCATTCAAAAGAGGATTTAGAGGCCTACCTTAGCACCAAATTTCAGATATTGAAGATCTGAAATCATAGAGATAATTCAAGCTCCTGAAAAGAAAGAAAAAGGTGTGTATTATTTTTTCTGAATTGCATAAGTCTTGTTTGAAGAATCAATTTGAATTGATTCCAAGGGCATATTGTAGAATAGATATCAGTATTGGGTTCTAAAATATGCCCCATAAAAATAATTCAACACCCATTAAGCCTTCAGAAGGCTCTACTATGGCTCATGAAGATGAAGAATTGCATGACACCTCAAAATTACAGAAGAATACGACAAATTTCGCTCTCGCAAAGAGCAACAAAAAATGACATGGAAGTTTTGAAGAAAGGCATGGAAACTAAGATGGATGGTTTGAAGAAAGGTGTGGAATCTAAGATGGATGGTTTGAATAATTAGATTCCATGTCAGCTTCCATGGCATGGAAGCTAAGATGGATGGCATGGAAGCTGACATGGAATCTAAGATGGATGACATGGAAGCTAAGATCGATGAAAAAATGAAAGACAACATGGAAAACATGAAGAATGGTTTGGGAAAGTTGATATAGGAAATGTTTCCTAATGGCGAAAATATAGTAGAGGAAACTCATGATGAGAACAAAATAAATGTTAATCGTGATTTCATAAACTCTAATGTTGGATGGAAGAACCACCATGTTCCAAATATGGATATGAAGAAGTTTGATGGCAAGGATCCCGTAACATGGATACTACATATGGAGCAATATTTTGATCTCAATAATGTGCAAAACACACAAAAGGTACACATTGAAACTTTACATTTAGGACAAAATACATTTGTATGGTATCGATGGCTTTGCTCCTGTAAAAAAATTGTCACTTGGTCAATTTTTACGGAGGAAATGATAGCACATTATGAGGATACAAAGAGCAACACCTTCTTTAGCCAATTGATAAATATCAAACAAAAGTGTTTAATGGGGGAGCACATTGAGGACTTCCAAAAATTGAAGAAGAAACTAAGCGTATTCAAGAAAGACATATGATCGATGTCTTCATAGGGATTTTAAAGGATAACATCCAACATGAAGTCCACGGTTGGGAACCTGACTCATTGGAGAAGGCATTTAGGTTGGAAAGAAAAAATGAATGTAAAATTATGGCGAAAAGGAAGCCTACCACTCACATCTATAAAGATGGAAGTGTTTCTACTCCGAGACATCCACAACCTACAAGGTTGACACCACAACAATTGGAAGAAAAAAGAGCAAAACAGCTTTGCTACAGTTGTAATAGAAAATACATTGTTAAAGGTCTTAAGATGTCTTTGAAGGTATTTACATAGATTGTGGGGAGAAGAAATGGCTTGAAAACTTCAAATAGAGATTTGGAAAAACCTAGAAGAAGAAGAAGAAATGAGTCTGATCATATCGTGCAATGCATTGGCAGGAATTATCACTCCTCAAACTCTCATGATAGAAGGAAATATCAAGAAGAAAAAGGTAATAGTGTTGATTGATTCGATTAGTACCCATAATTTTATTCATTGTAAGGTAGCCAAGGAATTGAATTGCTTCCTATACCCAGCACCAGAATGTCAAGTGATGGTTGCAAATGGAGGAACTATAAATTTCTCTGGAAAAAATAACAATATCAGAAGCTAACAAATTGGGTAATATGTATTGAATATTCCAATGCCATCCCCAATGGAGGTCTTGAAATTCTTCTAGGAGTACAATGGTTACAATCTTTACGGAACCAACACTTGTTTTCATTCTAAGAACTTTTCTTGGAAATTTTTGGAAGGAAATTGAATTAAGGTATCGTAGGGAAACAGAGAAAAATAATACACTCTAATGTAATGAAAAAGCTTCTAAAGAAATAACAATGAGGCGTAATTTCATAGTTATGCTCACTAGATGTTCCAACATCAAAATCATCTATTTCTCCAAATCTCCAGAAAGTCTTGGAAATTCATTCCAAGGTGTTTGATACTCCCAAAGGACTCCCACCTATTCGTGGTCATGATCATTCTATTCATTTGATTCCAGGAGGTGTTCCTCCAAAAATCAAGCCTTACAAATATCCTTATGTCCAAAAGATAAAAATTGAACGTATGATTGAAGAAATGTTAGAGACTGGTATAATTCAACCTAGTCAAAGTTCTTTCTCAGCTCCAGCAGTATTAGTGCACAAAAAATATGGATCATGGCTCATGTGTCCAGATTATAGGGAGCTCAATAAGCTCACTATAAAAGATAAATTTCCCATTCCTGTGATTGATGAATTATTGGATGAATTACATGGAGCAATTGCACGAGTTGGATCTTCATTTTGAATATCATCAAATTAGAATGAAGACTGAAGATATTCCGAAAACAACATTTCGAACTCATGAGGGTCATTATGAATTTTTGGTTATGCCTTTTGGCCTTACTAATGCACCTTCTACATTTCAAGGGTTGATGAATTCCATTTTCAAACCCTTCCTTTGAAAATTTGTGCTAGTATTTTTTTATGACATACTAATCTATAACAGGTCTTGGAAGGATCATTTTCAACATGTTGACAGGGTGCTCAAAATATTGGAGGAGAAATAATTATATGCAAAAAACATCCAAATGTTTCTTTAGAGTACAAGAGGTGGAATATCTGGGTCATATTGTATCTCACAAAGGTGTTAAGGTAGAGCCTTAAAATTAAAACCATGAAGATAGAAAGTCCCCATGAGCTAAAGAAGTTGCCGATTTCTCGGGTTAACGATTATTATCACAGTTTGTTAAAATTGTATGGGAGAATAACAACACCTCTAACAACATTATTGAATAAAGATGCATTTTCATGGACTCTTGAAGCAACTAAGGCCTTTGAACATCTTAAAGAGGCAATGTACACAACATAGTCTTAGCTATGTCGGACTTCACAAAACACTGATTGTGGAATGTGATGCCTCGGGGAAATGGAATTGGTGTTGTTTTAATGCAAGAAGGAAGACCCATTGCTTTTGAAAGTCGTCCAATCAAAGGAAAGTATTTACAGAAAGCTATTTATGAGAAGGAAATGTTAGCAATACTACATGCACTAAAGAAATGGCGACCTTACCTAATGGGAAGACACTTGAAGGTAAAAACTGATCATGGTAGTCTTAAACATTTTTTGGAACAAAGAATATCTTTAGAAGAGCAGCAAAAGTGGATCACAAATATGTTGGGTTATGACTTTGAAATAATCTACAAAAAGGGAAGCTAAATGTTGTTGTAGATGCACTCTCAAGAAAGAATGAAGACATTGACATTGCTTTGTACATTGTATTATCCCAGCAGGGATTAGATAACTAAGCAAGGGATGAATGGAAGAAGGATGAAGAAGTGTGGACACTCATTCAAAAGTTGCAGCAAGATCCTAGTACATCTGATACATTTAGTTGGAAAAATGATTCCTTATGGTACAAAGATCACTTATATATTTGCAATAATTCCCAAATCAAACAAAAGATTCTTTTGGAATTGCACACTTCTCGTTTAGGAGGACACTCGAGATTTCTAAAAACTTACCACAGGGTGAAGAAAGAATTTTTTTGGGATGGCCTTAAATATGATATTCAAAAGTTTGTGGTGGAATGCTTGGTTTGCGAGCAAAATAAAGTTGAGACAATTAAGACCCCGAGTCTTCTACAACCTTTATCCATTCCAAGTAAATGTTGGGAGGAGATTTCAATGGATTTTATCATAGGTTTACCTAAGTCTGAAGGAAGGAGTGTCATCATGGTGGTAGTTGATAGAATTACCAAGTATGCACAGTTTTTTACATTATCTCATCCATTTAAAGCAAGTACAGTTGCTACTGCATTTATGGAAAAAATTCAAAAGCTACATGGAAACCCGAAGATTATTGTAAGTGACAGAGATCCCATTTTTACAGGAAATTTTTGGACGAAATTATTTTCTTGTTTGGGTACTCAACTAGCTCATAGCTCATATTATCATCCTCAATCTGATGGTCAAACAGAGATAGTGAATAGATGTTTGGAAGGATATCTTCAGTGTTTTGTATCTGATAAGAAAGCACAATGGTTCAAGTGGTTACCTCTCATTGAATGGTGGTATAACACTTCCTTCCATACTGCAGCAAAAATGACCCCATTTATGGCACTTTACGGATATCATCCAACTTCCATCACATCATCTTTAAGGGAAAATTCTAGGGTTCAAGTAGTGGAGGATCACATCGAGCATCAACAAGAAGTTCTCCAACTCTTAAAGGATAACCTTAATTTGGCACAAAATCAAATGAAACAACAGGCAAATCAAAATCGCAGTGAGAGAAGTTTTGATGTGGGAGACTGGGTATTTTTAAGGCTACAACCATGCAAACAAATGTTCCTCAGGCAAGCTAAGAAGGATAATAAATTATCACCAAAGTACTATGGTCCTTACAAGGTGTTGTAAAATATTGATAATATGGCATACAAATGGGATCTTCCTGCTTCTTTGCGAGTGCATCCAGTTTTCCATGTTTCATGCTTAAAAAAGGTTATAGGGGACAAAATTCCAGTTCAAAAAATATTGCCAGAACTTGATGAGGAAGGAAAACCCATATTGGAACCTAAAGTAGTCACGGAAACAAGAACTTGACAACTACGAAATCAATCAATTTTAGAGTATCTCATCAAATGGAAGAACTTACCCACTGAATATTATACATGGGAAAATGAGAATTTTATACAAAAGCATCCAGAGCTACTCAAGCATTGAGGACAACACTTTTTTGAAGGAGAGGAGCATGTTAGGTTCCTATATTACTACTATAGTCTCTTATTGTTGTTATTGTAACCCCCTTATTGTTATTGTTGTACCCCTGTAACCCCCATATTGTTATTATTGTGCCCTTATATTATTATTGTTAGGTCAGCTAGGATTACATTGTGGCCCCACTTGGAGTACATTGTGGCCACATGGACTCCTATATATAGAAAGGAGGTTTTGTCATTTGTATCATCGAACAATTTTTCATTCATGTAATGTATTGGAGGTTTCCCCCTCGAAGTGTCTTATTTCTAAGGTGTTGATATATCTTTTCTTCTATTTTTGGAGCTGGTTTCACAATAGTCTATGATTTGTATTACTTGTTGGTCATAGTGATCCAACACTCAGTAAATGGGAAAAGCCAAGAGGCTAAATCAATAACAGGAGACGTTTGAGATCTTTTTATATCTGGAAGTGTAGAGGCAAAAAGACACCTTTGCATTAAAATTCATAAAAGAATATGTGGATGACATCATTCTTCCCTTGATTTTAGATGCCAAGACAACCAAGGAGGCTTGGGATACCCTTGAGAGGTGTTTTGGTGCAAGGGGGAGCATTAAAGTGAAGATGAAGATGGATCTATAACAACAGATCTACAATGAGATGAAAAGAATTAGCCACAAGTGCATGATGTCTGTGAAGAAATTGTAGAAGCAACAGAGAGAGATCACGAAGATGCTCATGAACCCCACTATGGACAACCATAAGTGGACAAATATTTGATGAATCCAATAAATGATCTTGCTGACGAAAATTTGGTGAATCTAGCAACACATTTTGTTGATGGATGAATCCAACAATAGAGCTTGCTGATGAAGACTTTGTGATTCCAGCAACCAAGCTTGCTGATGATGTTTTGGTGATTCTAGCAATAGAGCTTGCTGATGATGATTTGGTGATTCGAGAAACATAGCTTGCTGATGAGAGTAAAAATACTATGGTAAATCCAGTGACTAATATTGTTGATGTAAATTTTGGAAGAGAATTTTTGGCTAATGATGATTGGTTGCGGATGATGCAAAAAAAACACCATATTAGCATGATGATATTTGGTGAGATAATCCCACTTGAGTCAGTGGAAGAAAACCTGTTTGCAACAACATAGGTTAGTGAAGAAGTGACAGAGACAGAAATAAAGATAAAGATAGATGCAAAGAAAGAAGTCTGCAAAGGGAAAGAAAAAATCGAGATAGAGGTAGATGCAGAAAAGGAAGCCCACAAAGAGAAAAAAGAGACAAAGGAAGAGGTTGCAAAGGAAGCGAAATAGGAGAAATCTCTGATTTCAAAGCAGAAGAACTAGAAACAATGCCGTTTTGCAAATATTTTTAATTCTAACATTAATTTCCAGTGTGCAGGTACACAGACTGATTATGAAGAAGAGTTAAAGTTCCTTGAAGCATGGCTTACAACACCATGTCTAGTTGAGGTCTACAGAGAAGCCATAGATATGAATGTTGAAGATGGTATGCATAATGAACATATCAATGAAATTTTTAGGTATTGCAGTTTTGAAGAGATAACATATTATTTGCATCTTATGTTGCAACATATTAATGATGAAAAACACAATACAGAGGACAATATGTGGCAGAAGCCCACATACAATTCATTTATTGAAGAAGTCTAGGACATGCTTATATAGTCTAGAATAATAGAAGACCCGCACTAGCAAATGAAGAAACAGAGGTTTTAAGGATACAAAAAAGCGAAAATGCTGAAACAATTTAGAGGTATAGAATTTGGAAGAAGAGAAGAAGAAAACTATTAGTCGAAGTCAATTTTTTAAATTGTAAGTCTCACTGAGACATAGACCAGAAGGTATCTTAATTACATTTTTGTGTGGTTGTAATTAATGGGGAGTGTTGGAGAATCTAATTCCAATCACTTGCTAGGTGTCGAAACCGTCCATCCAGGTGGCCCAGTTTAGTTTTAGTTAGTCTAGTTTTATTTGAGTCTTGCTGCTGTCATTTAATGTTGATGTCTCCAATGTAATATTATATAACTAATTCATAATTTTGAGAAGAAACATCCTCTGCTCCACTTCTTTTGAGTTTTCAATTCTTGTCACAATTTTTCCAGTATAATGTTAAGAGAAATCAATGAATAGAAGAAAACAAAGGTGTAACAATGGATCAAAAGAGTGTCAGTGTATGAATAATTTTTTTTTTATTGAAATGAAATTGTAAGGTGTTTAAGGCCAGATTGTAAGTAGTTAATAAATCTCAACCAACAACACTTTCCAAATCTATGGAAACATAGAAACCTATATGTACAGGAAACTAAATTAATCTAACGTGTTTTATATTTGATTAATTGCAAATTTAAATACATTTTGGAAACTCTCTCTCTCTCTCTCTCTCTCTCTCTCTCTGCATGACACATATATATAT
The DNA here is from genome assembly GCA_034641835.2 of Pinus albicaulis. Lineage (NCBI taxonomy): Eukaryota > Viridiplantae > Streptophyta > Pinopsida > Pinales > Pinaceae > Pinus > Pinus albicaulis. The sequence continues at coordinate 717,563,979 of CM076576.1, read as the reverse complement.
ATATATATATATATATATATATATATATATATATATATATATATATATATATATAAGAAGTTTATAATATTTAAGTTAAAATTTCTGAAATTTAAAAAAGAAAAATTAACTTAAAAGTTCTTGGTTATAGAAAAACAAGGGTGGCTGCAAGGAAGCTAGTCCCTGCCTTGACCCAGGAGTATGATGTGAAATAGATAGGGTCACTGAGGACCTGTATGTAAGTGGCCACAACAAATAGCATTCTAGATTCTGGACTACAAAATTGTGATTACAACAAAGCTAGAGAACCGTGCCAAAGTTGGCTGCCATGTGAAAATCCAGAGAGAATTTAAGGCATTCACTTAGATTTCTACATCTTTGGATCATCATTCCCCTCTTGTTCTCTAGATTGATCATTTCTCTTTTCTTGATTTTCTGCATCAATTATTTTCTCGCACCGAAAGGAAATGGGTACATGGACTTATATTCATGGTATATCTTTATAAAGACAAAATTGATGTTGCATACTCAGTTATATGATGATAAGGATGTAAGTTCAGTCTGGAGAGAAATATCTGTTTCTATGAGGTATTTTTTAAATTTAAAGAGTAAAAAAAAAAAATTATATGTAGGTAACCAAAAAATAGGTATTCATAGTTTGTAAGTACTCACTAAAAAACAGGTCTAGGTATTTCCTAAACATTTCCAAGAACTGCTATAATGCTCACAACCAATGCCATGACAAGCATAGCCCATGGGAGAATCTTCTTTCTTAATCCATAGCTTTCTCCTCGTTGGTTGGGGTTAGACCTCAGGGCTATCAAAGCAAGAAATATGAAACCTAAAGATAGACCTGTGGTTGCTCCTGTGAACTGAAAATCTACCCAAATATTGGGAATCAAAGTAGATCCCATGTAAAGAAAAAACAAAACAGTGATAGTCAATATAGCAAACCTCCTATTGCTCTCAGAGAGGGGCTTCGATCCCTTAAATACCATGCAATCCATTGTTTGCCGAAGTGAAAAATGGATCACAGGAAAAACAAGCATCAAATGGAGGACATATCCAACCCTAAGAATGTTGTTAAGAATGGAATTGAAAGGAATTTCAAGGTCTTCGTCAAAATTTGAAAAAATATCTCAATCTGTAGATTGCCCAAATAGAAGATAACCTGATATTGCAGTAGATTTGTACACCAACACACAACACTGTGGTGATCCTTCCAACCCTATTCATCTTGGCAGGTGTTCTACCTTGCATTTCGTTATATATTGGCTGCACATTGAAATGACATATATATGAATTGGTCATGATTGGAATTAGCACAAGAAGATCCAAAATTTCCATTTTGAACCCAAAATCAGGAAGCAGCCGAGGACTCTCGATCTTACCCTCTATAAGCCTAACAAAGGCAATAATTGATGAAAAAAAAACAAAAAACAATTGCAAGTGAAACAGATGCAGTAGATGTGAATTTCAGTGAATCTATCTTCCTAAGAGCACAGAGAGGTGCCAGAAAAAATACCATTGTGATGAAAACTATTAGCCTCTGGTCGCCCCACCACCCTTCCTTTCCTATCCATTGATCAAAAAGCCCCTGGTGATGTGAGGAGACAGACATCACATCTCCCGAGATAATTAAATAAACAATCATAATCCCTACATTGTTTACAATAATACAAATCTCTAATAAAACCCTAGCAAAGTGCCCACAAACAGATTCAACAGTTTCACCTTAATTAGAAGCCTTCAGGCGAACAAAAAACTCGATCAGCAACTCAATGCTTATTTCCGAGAGAATACCAATCAGGACTATCACTGCAAAGCATAATGGCAGGTCCAAAACTTTCATTGTTGCATGCAGTGCCATAATTCCTGCACCAATTACAATCGTCGCCAGATTGAAAACTGCACTAGGGATACCAGATCCAGACTCCAGTTCTGTTATCCCTGATTTTTCTGTTGATAATAGGGGAAAGCATCACTATCTTCCGAAGGAAATGGCTTTGAGGTAGCCCCATTGACAGAATTCTTGATCTCTGCCTCGTTCTCCAGCGATGTGTCCTGCGTTTGCAGCTCAATGAACGAGTGGTTTTTTGGGCCTTGAATTGTGTACCTGATTGAAATTTCCCGAAAGATATTGAGAATTCTTTTGATTACCTGATTTGCAAGAAAAATAGAAAATCGTCTTTTGGCCTCCTCTGTTTAATGAGATATGCTACTGATGGGAAAAATTAATGATAAGACCTTCTCCTTCTCGTGCAAGGAGGATGAAAAGAATGAATAAGTACGAAGCATTTTAATTGTCAGCTAATTGGGTTACCTTCTCTAAACTCAGCCCGGTCTCTAATTAATAAACATGGTAGAATGCTTTGACCCTCTGTAGAAAGCTGTGACAGAGGTGGAGATAAATGATCATGTGGTTGTCCCCTTCACAACTTCTTTTGCAAGTGTTCCTAGACCTATGTGGAAAGTTCACGTATTGAATGCAAGATCAAAAGAGGCAGCATCCATCCCTGTATTCAAAATCCATCACCCTCTACCATATTTCGTGTGTCCGACATTGTCTCTTCTTGTCAACTCCACATTTATATCGATCATTCCAGAGCAGAACAAGTCCAGAATCAAAGAACCATCAATGCACTCTTCTGGCTGTGTACAGTTGGCAAACAAGATCTAATAAACCCCATAATCCTATGAAGCCTCAACTCAGAGCTGGTTACTCAGAAATGAGATCTGTAAAACACAACATCCTTAATAAAATATCTGGCTGAAATTCTGATTAAACTTGTTTTTCAAGACGGACCAAGTAGGTCTCAAAGGACATTAAAAAGTAACCATAAAAAATTAACAACACGATCCAAAGAATCCTACCAAAGCACTAATAAATATGCAAACTCTTGTAGCAATTTATCAGTAATAAAAAAAAAAAGCAGAAATCCCCAGAGATCTTGGAGACATATGTAAGATATAGGAGTATCTGACTCTTCGATTGATAAATAATAAACAAAACACTTCCAAAATCATGACCTTGAGTGAAAGATTTTGAAATATAAAACATTAAATTTCATTGCATGAAACAAGGACCTGTATATAAGTGACCACAACAAATAGCATTATGGATTCTGGACTACACAATTGTGATTACAACAAAGATGGAGAAACCTGTCAAAGTTGGCTACCATGTGAAAATGCTCAAGATTCACGAGGTCTCTCCTTTGCAGCCTTGAATGTTTCAAGCAACTCTTCTAGTGCCTAGGTGGGATTCAAATGGTATTTCACGAGGATTTCGCTAACATCTGCAGGTGTCATCCGGGCATCTTCAGTAACCTACTCTAGTTTTGGAAATAGTCAGTGCTTGTCGATCCCCAGATAGTTTTCACCAAGATTTTCAAGGTGGGGAATGTGCAGAATGACATGAAATTGTGCATTTCCATCCTTCTTGATCTCAAAAAGTGTAGGATCAAGTTTCTCTACATGAGTGGTAGTGAAAACAACGATTCTCTCACTAGCACAACATGACCAAAGCCCATCTGTGAAATTAAGAAAACCAGATATGGTAACTGAATTGTTGTTCTCATCACACCGATGCATTGGAGATCCTGCATAAATGTACCCGCCAAGTGGTTAAGAAAAAATACCATCATTATAGGTGCTTAATGAGAGAAAACTAATATAAAAGCTTAAGATAATAATAATTTAATACAAAAATAGACAAGTAAAGTAAAATCAAAATAAATGAAAAAACTTGTTCTTTGGAGCTTGCATGCATTTTACGCGTGTCTGTTAAGTGCCCTGAACCAATTTGTGTCCCCTCTCCCGTTTTTAAAGGTTGAGTAGTAGGGAAACTGGCGAATGGGGTTTGTGGCATGAATAGATGCCATGAGCTTTTCTGCCATCTTTTACTCTCTCTAATGCTGGGTATTTAAATGAGATTGGATCTGTTTCTTTAAATGAGAAGGGATGCTACTAGCCAGGAAGCTGCTTTCTTTGTTTCTGCCACATAGTGCCAATGAAAAGCATCCATTAGCATAAGATCCTTTGCTTTATTAAATCTTGATATCGAATCACCGGATCACTACTTCTTTGTGTTATTGGCATTGTGCAGTGAAAACAGGAACCGGTTCGATCGAAGCCTGGCGTGAGTCCAAGAATAAGTATAGGGCTACCTTTATTGGAAAAACAAGGGATACATTTGAGGATAAGCAGGTTCTAGAGCTTAGATACAATCTCTCAGCATTTGTTAACCTGCAATACATATCCAAATTTCCCCAATTAATGTATTCGCATTTGCCGATTTAACTTTTTTCAGAAGAAACAGAGGAGCAGGGGATTACCAGAAGAGATAATACAAAGCTTAATAGGAATGATAGTGGGTATGGGTTTTAACATCCTTTACAAATTTAATTTTAGTGTGTGTTTTATGGTACTTTAGGGTTTGTATGCATGTCAAACTAAGAATAATGAAGGAAATTATCAAGATTACTCCAACAACAACTAATTAGTTAGGTCTAAAAATTACTCTAGCAACAACATCTTAGCTATTGTGCCTATTAAACCCTAGTTTGCCATAAACCCTCAGTGCTCCTCACTTTTTCTTGAAGGCTTAAACCAACATTGGTTGCACATGAGCATGCTTAAATCCTAGCTGTGGGCAGAATGAAACTAAGCTCACATGGCAATACCACCAGACAAGAACATAAACAATGGCTTCAGTGATCTAAATGGCCATTAGAGCAGCGGCTTCGACAACATTAAGCCGTTCCAAACTTGTGAACTTACAACGGCTCCAACTGATTGAAACTCTCAATCCAGAAATCTTTGTAAATGGTATGTACTCTGCTCATTTTCATGCTTCAAATGTTTGCTTATCGAATGCAGTGCCCAACGTTCCAATATCAGAGAGAACGATAGAGGTATCAAAGGCCAAAGGTGAGGATGAAGACCTAAGATCACAGGGCCAAAATATGCCTATAGATGAAGCAACCATGCAGATATTAGCCAAAAGGAACGAGATTAAGCAACAAAAAACGAGAAACAACATGCATGCGGGCTTAGCCGTTGTTTCATCTATTAATGTTGTTAATTAAGTAGTTGATTCAGTAGTTGGTTCAGCTTTTGATCTTGTCGATTTTGTCGGTTCAGCCCCTTGAAATGGTTAAGCCGTGTCAACTTTCTCTTGCCTTTGAACCTACTAATGGCTCTCGAAATGAAATTGGTAGGGATGCCTTAGAGGTGCTAGGGATTCTCTTGCTACTCAATCTGCTGCCTATCGATCTGGAAGGGATGCCTCGTGAGGTGATTATCCTGGTCCTAGCTCTGGGTCTTTATCTCTAACAGGGTCTGCAACTAAAGGATATGAAACTAGTTGCGCTACTGGATATGGATCCGAGCTAAAAGGAGCGAGATTAAGCAACAACTGGAAGAAACGAGAAACAAGAAACAACATGCATGTAGACACCAGGCTCACCACTTGGCACTTGAGTTTGAACTGTCATGAACCAAGAATTTACCTTAAGGTCCCTTAGAAGGTCGCTCACAGGCACATCACCACGATAGAGAGGTTATTTGACATATATGTAACTTCACAAACCAACCAAATATTTCATGCTAGAGAACTAATGCCAACATTAGTTTAGATTTGGAAAATATTATTGAAATCAAATCCTTTTCACAAAACTTTATGGCCTCTCCACCTCGGGAAGAGGCCAAATAAGATGAAAAACATTTGTATTGGCTGTAACATAGAACACTTCGATTTGATAGGGCTAATGAATCACATTTTTCATATTTTGTTGTCAAACATTAGGTTAAGCTGTGAACAGTTTAATGTAAACACTAAAATTCGATTGCAAGAGTCCCTGCCATGCCACAGGCAGCAGGGACTAAAAATTGAACTTATTATTCATATTGCACGAAGAGCACACGGTACTCAATGACGGTTACTATATTTGTACCAACAAGCAAAGGATATTCACTGAGATACTATATCAAAAATAAGACACTCAGTACACAATGTCTGCTCTTACTTAGAGTTATATAGAAGAAAAAGATATTCATTGAGATACTATATAAAAAATGGGGTACTCACTACCAAAAAACAAAGTTCTTTTTCCTTATAAACACTTCGTTAAAAGGAGAGGGCAATGATAATTTTATGAAACCCAATAAAAATAATATTCCACAAACTTTGATGAACGTTAAAAAAAATGAAATGCAAATCTTAATGTTAATGTTTTAATATTATTATATTATTAATATTATGTTTTAAAATTTGCCAAAGGATTTTAGATTTTAACAATATATTGATTTAATAATATTAAATGTTAAAGTGGATTATTTATACATCAATAGAAAGCTCAACCTTGTAATATTTAAATGTTGAATTGAATCTAATACCATGAAAAACCTAACTTTGATATTCTAATTAATAAAAGGCGAGGCTTTTACTTGATTGTTATGCTCTATTGAATATTGAGATGAGTAGTTTACAAATAATTGGATTTGAAGAGACTATGAATCTGACCATCTACACACCATCCATTCCATTACGAGCATTGAATAAATGTAAGTGAATATTTTTAAGTATAATAATTTATTTTTTTTCGAATTGAAATTTTTTTAAACAGATTATTTATAATATTGTATTCGAATCCGAATTCGAACTTGGTAATCAGGGGTGGCTTTTCCTGTCTCCAGCTTCTGCTACACAGGCGCAACAATAGCATCTCGATGCATTGCATAATAAATATTTCACTTTCCCATCACTTTCCCATCATCCACGCCATAGACGACTAGACAGGCTGCTTATATTAAGACCAAAAGAAACTGTGAAAGCAACTTTGGTGAGGTAAAGCTAAAGTAGACCTTTTTAAATGAATGAACAGACTTGACAATGGTATTTACAGTGATATGGTGAAGAGTAAACCCTAGACTAACCAACCGGTTGAACACTAAAGACAAAATGGAACTTCATGAACGGATACCAAATTCTACTCTCCAGTCATTAAAATATTGATTGAAGTCCATATCGACTTGTCATTTTTTTGTTTCACACATTTCACATTTTTAGACATTTCACCGCCGTACTACTAAGCCTGAAACACCACTTCTGCACCGCATACAATATGCTGTTGAACTTTCATTCAGTCAGCCGTTGTGAAATATGTGCACTGAACTTGACTCGTGTACAATCTGAAACAAAAGAAAACTTTACAAGAAACCACCCGCTCATATTTCCAATCATAAAAGTTGAATAATTTGAAGTCAGGTTGAGTCATATGTGTGAAATATGAGCACTGAACTCGACTCGTGTCCAATCTGGAACAAAAGAAAACTTTACAAGCAACCACCCGCTCATATTTCCAATCATAAAACTTAAATAATTTGAAGTCAGGTTGAGTCATAATTTGAAGATATCTGTTTGCATATTTTTTATCGTTCCCTGCTTGCATTCCACAAAAAAAAATAAGTTAGAGTAGAATGAGAACAACATAGACCTTTATAGTCACCTAGTTTACCCCGTCACATGGCCATCATACCACACGGAATAATGATGAGACGATAGAAAGTGTTTTGGTAATGTTGAGAGGAACAATGATGCGATGTTAAATATTTTTTTTGTAATGTTTTCGTGGCCAATGGTAATGTTGTATTTAGTGGAAAGTGAATGATATTCAATGAAGTGTAAAATACCATTCTTATACTCTTACACTAATTAATGAGATAATAATATTTCAAACAAAGAGTATAGTTGTAGTATAGTTGTATATAATAAGGAGAAAAAAAATAAAAAAATAGTTTATTACATAGAGATTTTAAATTAGGAGAAAATCTTTAAATTGAAAATCATTCTCAATGTATTATTTAATAATTTAGTAACTACATTACATTATAGAGTTTCCATGTTCTCAACAAAATTGTTTAGGAGTAGCATAAGGATTGCAAATAAATTTTGGTAGCATGATAGTAGTAAGTTAAAACATACACTTCGTTTCCTCCAACACTAACACTTAATATATTGACAAAACAAAACCATAAACCAGTTATGATTTTCCAATTCTAGATGTTGGACAATTAATTAGTTAATTATTTTTTTAAGCATTAATTTCCTACTAGTGATCTCTATTTATTTTCCACCACTATCTCATAGTTATGCTTTGATACTAAACATTTATTCCTTCCTCCACTACAAAAATATAAGGTGTACGAAACACATCCCCTACCATTATCTCAAATTTCATATACCTTGCAGGACTGTAAGGGAAAATGCATTACATTTTGAGCTAATTGCTAGGAGTCGTAAGGCCCATAGAATCAAAAAACCACTTGAATTTTCCTATTCTCATGAATTTTATCAATGCATCCACAAAATTAGGAAAACTATCAACTTTCTTTAGTACCACCTTTCCATTTTCTACCATGCCCCTAATGAAATGTTAATGGATATCTATATGCTTTTTCTTTGCTTGAAAGGTTGGGGTTTTAACGAGAAAAATAGAATTTTCACTATCATTTGAACTATAATAGCTATTTGACATAACCCTACTTTTGAATATAGTTCATAATCCAAATAACCTCTTTACAAGCATGAGTAGCTACCATATACTTTTCCTCTACAGTGGGAAAAACAACCACAAATTTTTGCTTGCTCATCCAACTTACTAACTCACCAAACAATCAAAAAATGTATCCACTCATATATTTACTTCTATCTACATACCGTAATTATAATATACATTAACCTTGTACATCGACTAACTGTAGGTCCCCTCAAACGTCACTATGATAGTGAATGGACTATTAAAAATTACCTTTTAACTACCTAAGGATCCTTCTCACTGAATGCGAATGTTCACATCTAAGAATAGCCATGAATAGATTCAAGAATCCCACTTCTTGGGAAATGATTAGTCTAATATAGTGAGACCATTACATACATTGAGCTACCCACTGCATTAGCATAAGGAATATAATTCATATCCTCCATCTATGTGGGTCTTGTAGGACACTTCTCAATTGAAATTTTTGTTACCATAAAAATCAAAACACTCAATTGTCTGCAATATGCCATGTGAAAATGTTGTAGCACATAGTTTACATGCTTACTCTAGCTCAACCAAATATTTCCATTCACTTTATCTCTCATGATTGCTATTCTTAAGATATATTTTGTAACCCCCAATTTCTTCATATCAAATTGTGATGAAATATAATACTTCAAATGATGAATCACATCTTTATTATTACTGAAGAATAACATATAATATATGTGTAGAGTGATAACAAGGAAATGATCATCGTCTTGTTTGTAATACACATAGTGCCTAGATAACCATCAAAAACTTTGCTTAAGGAGTGGTTGGATGACCCTTATATTAGATACAAAAGACAACTCTATAACTTGCTAATTTTTTAAAATAAATTGGAATTAAAATACATAATACAAATCCATATACCCCTCAAGATAATGTAGTAGTAGAATGAATGATCAAAATGTTGATAGAGAGAGCTCGGAGTGTGTGTATTGGAGATATATAAAGGAAAAAGTGGTTGTTATATCATGTTACTGCATTAATAGGCCTCACAAATTAATTCTCATGGATAAGATCCCTATGAAGCTAAATATGTCTAAGAATCCCTCACTTCAACATATTAATCTTTTTTTATTATGAGTAATGTTCTCATGCACACAAGGAGAAGTAGTGGGAGTTGGATAACAATGAAAGGTATCTTTATTATTTCTGGTGTTGGAATGAAGAGGTATAAACTTTGGGATGCCATGTCTAAAACAAAATTGAACCATAGAAATTTTATTTTGAAATAAGTTAAGCCTTCTCATATAGTGATGTGGCTAGAAGAGGATGAGAAGAAGTAAGTGGTTCATTGACTGCCTAATACCAAGAAATTGAACAAAAAACATGAAAAATAATTTCATGATGGTCCTAATGAGAAGGAGGGCTCAGAGAGTTTAGAAGAGGAGGAAACATTTCCACCTCAAAATTTAGGAAGTTCCACTCAATAAATAAGGCATCCAAACATGTAGAATTGTTGTTACTCTACCTTCAAATGTATATGTTCTTTATTTTTCTAACAATGATATTATAACTATGAAAGTGAAAGAGGATTGAATGGAGATGAAAAATAAGGAGTATCAGATATTTTCAATTAGTGAGGAAATGGTTTCACTTAGAAATAATGATACACAAGACTTGGTATTTTTACCTAATGGAGGGAAACCCATCTAAATGGTTTTTCATAAATAATATTGATTTAAATGGCAATGTTGAAAAGTCCAAAGGCAAGGTTGGTTTCAAAAGGATATTCCTAAGTTTATGGGATAGACTATAGTGAGATACTTCCATTTATTTCTAATTTAACATATATTAGGTTCCTATCATCTGTCATAGTATATTTTGATTTAAAGATAGAATAGATGGATGTATTTCTACATGGTGACTTGAAGGAGGAGATATATATGACACAACTAGAGCATAATGTTGAAAAATGTAAAGAGTTGTTGGTTTTCAAATTAAAAATGTATTTATATGGTCTTAAACAATCTCCCAAAAATGTGGTACCAACTTTTGACTCTTTTGTATAGAGATTTGGATTTATAAGACATTTCACATAATACAAATAGATAAATATTACTTAAGTATTGTTATAAAGATTTAACTACCCATAGAGAGATGGCCAAGTGATTGAGACAGGGCATCATCACAATAAAAAACCAAGTACAAATTGTAGTAATCCTAGAATCATGCTTTATATAAGGTAAAATTGGGGAACTCATGAATTGTACTATAGATAAAAAACATTTACCCTTACCAAAAAATATATGATAAAAATTGACAAACTACATAAGTTTAAGCTTAAGGGTATATAATCCTTCTTGCCTTCCATATAGATAATGAAAATGATTGTTCCAAGTCTCATGTTGCTTCTCATGTTATTTTATAAACCTTGAGTGGAAAGAAAAATAGAAGGGCAGAAATGTAATAAATATAAAACATAATGAAACACAACATAAGAAATAGAGAACATAATGAAACACGCACATACATATATATCTCGACAATCAACACAATTATTTTCCTATGAATCCTTATGGGAGACAAGCAACCCTAAAAAGTAATGATGCTCTAGACTCTTGTTTCCCTAGGAAATCCTTATGGGAGAAAAACAACACTAAAATGTAAACATGCTCTACTCTCTCTTTTTTTGGTATAAAATATGTGAGTACAAAGAAAGAGGTAAATATCTCTAGAGTTAGCTAAGACTTTTAGCGTGTAAGGTTGCTATAAAACTTAACTTCATACATTTTTCTCTCTAACTTCACACTCCTCTAGTTGTATTTTCAACTATGGAACAAAATACAATAACACAAAATGGAACTCTTATTCCTCCTAGTGGCCAAGTATGTAACATAGCGTGATAGCCAACTAGGTGTAAGATTTGACTCTGTCAACCATTAATGAGGTTTGTGATTTTAGACCTTTTAGATTCTTGTTAAAATTACACATGTAGCTAGCTTGACATGCATGAGTAATGGGGCTAAAATGTCATTCTCTCGTACCATGGTGGTCAACATGATAGGTCAAATTACTAAAGGCATAAATTTTGAATGAACTTCTTTTGATGTTTTTCTTGCGCCATTGAATATGTATTTAAGTGTAGAATAATGGTCAATATTTTGGCACAAGGGATAATCGTTTGACCCCCAGAAATGTCATTTAATACCTTAAAATGACTCCAAAAGGTTTTAGAACCCAATTTTCCACCCACCATTAAAATGAACCTACAAGTTGATTCTTTCAGTTTTTTCACTCTATAAGCATCCAAGTCTCATGTTGCTTCTCATGTTATTTTATAAACCTTTATTGGAAAGAAAAGTAGGAGGGAAGAAATGTAAGAAATATAACACATAATGAAAGACAACGTAAGAAATAGAGAGCATAATGAAACAAACACATACATATATCTCTAGACAATCAATACAATTATTTTCATACTAATCCTTATGGGAGACAAGCAACCCTAAAAATTAATGATGCTCTAGACTCCTTTTTCCCTAGGAAATCCTTATGGGAGAAAAACAACACTAAAATGTAAACATGCTCTACTCTTTCTTTTCTGATATGGAAAATATGTGAGTACAAATAAAGAGGTAATCTCTCTAGAGTTAGCTAAGACTTTTAGTGTGTAAGGTTGCTATAAAAACTTAACTTCACATTTTTCTCTAACTTCACACTCCTAGTTGTATTTTCAACTATGGAACAAATACAATAACACAAAATGGAACAACTATTCCTCTTATTGGCCAAGTATTTAAATATAGCGTGATAGCCAATTAGGTGTAAGATATGACTCTGTCAACCATTAACGAGGTTTGTGATTTTAGACCTTTTAGAGTCTTGTTAAAATTCCACATGTAGCTAGCTTGCCATGCATGAGTAATGGGGCTAAAATTTCATTCTCTGCATCTCATGACCTGGTCAACATGATAGGTCAACTTACTAAAGGCATAAATTTTGAATGAACTTCATTTGATGTTTTTCTTGCACCATTGGATATGTCTTTAAGTGTAGAATAATGGTCAAGATTTTGGCACAAGGGATAATCGTTTGACCCCAGAAATTTCATTTAATACCTCAAAATGACTCCAAAAGGTTTTAGACCCCAATTCTCCACCCACCATTAAAATGACCCTACAAGTTGATTCTTTCAGTTTTTTCACTCTATAAGCATCCAAGTCTCATGTTGCTTCTCGTGTTATTTTATAAACCTTGATTGGAAAGAAAAATAGGAGGGCAGAAATGTAAGAAATATAAAACATAATGAAACACAACGTAAGAAATAGAGAAAATAATGAAACAAACACATACATATATCTCTAGACAATCAATAAAATTATTTTCCTATGAATCCTTATGGGAGACAAGCAACCCTAAAAGGTAATGATGCTCTAGACTCCTTTTTCCCTAGGAAATCCTTATGGGAGAAAAACAACACTAAAATGTAAACATGCTCTACTCTCTCTTTTTTGGTATGGAAAATATGTGAGTACAAAGAAAGAGGTAATCTCTCTAGAGTTAGCTAAGACTTTTAGCATGTAAGGTTGCTATAAAAACTTAACTTCATACACTTTTCTCTCTAACTTCACACTCCTAGTTGTATTTTCAACTATGGAACAAAATACAATAACACAAAATGGAACTCTTATTCCTCCTAGTGGCCAAGTATTTAACATAGCGTGATAGCCAATTAGGTGTAAGATTTGACTCTGTCAACCATTAACGAGGTTTGTGATTTTAGACCTTTTATAGAGTCTTGTTAAAATTCCACATGTAGCTAGCTTTCCATGCATGAGTAATGGGGCTAAAATGTCATTCTCTCGTACCATGACCCGGTCAACATGATAGGTCAACTTACTAAAGGCATAAATTTTGAATGAAGTTCATTTGATGTTTTTCTTGCACCATTGGATATGCCTTTAAGTGTAGAATAATGGTCAAGATTTCGGCACAAGGGATAATCGTTTGACCCCCATAAATGTCATTTAATACCTCAAAATGACTCCAAAAGGTTTTAGACCCCAATTCTCCACCCACCATTAAAATGACCCTACAAGTTGATTCTTTCAGTTTTTTCGCTCTATAAGCATCCAAGTCTCATGTTGCTTCTCATGTTATTTTATAAACCTTGATTGGAAAGAAAAATAGGAGGGCAAAAATGTAAGAAATATAAAACATAATGAAACACAACGTAAGAAATAGAGAACATAATGAAACAAACACATACATATATCTCTAGATGATCAATACAATTATTTTCCTATGAATCTTTATGGGAGACAAGCAACCCTAAAAAGTAATGATGCTCTAGACTCCTTTTTCCCTAGGAAATCCTTATGGGAGAAAAACAACACTAAAATGTAAACATGCTCTACTCTCTCTTTTCTGGTATGGAAACTATGTAAGTACAAAGAAAGAGGTAATCTCTCTAGATTTAGCTAAGACTTTTGGCATGTAAGGTTGCTATAAAAACTTAACTTCATACATTTTCTCTCTAACTTCACACTCCTAGTTGTATTTTCAACTATGGAACAAAATACAATAACACAAAATGGAACTCTTATTCCTCCTAGTGGCCAAGTATTTAACATAGCGTGATAGCCAATTAGGTGTAAGATTTGACTCTGTCAACCATTAACAAGGTTTGTGATTTTAGACCTTTTAGAGTCTTGTTAAAATTCCACATGTAGCTAGCTTGCCATGCATGAGTAATGGGGCTAAAATTTCATTCTCTCGTACCATGGTGGTCAACATGATAGGTCAACTTACTAAAGGCATAAATTTTGAATGAACTTCACTTGATGTTTTTCTTGCACCATTGGATATGTCTTTAAGTGTAGAATAATGGTCAAGATTTCGGCACAAGGGATAATCGTTTGACCCCCAGAAATGTCATTTAATACCTCAAAATGACTCCAAAATATTTTAGACCCCAATTCTCCACCCACCATTAAAATGAACCTACAAGTTGATTCTTTCAGTTTTTTCACTCTATAAGCATCAAAATATAATATGACAAATACTATAATTATCCAATCTTATAATATTATACAATCTTATAATATTTGAAACCTAAGGTCTTTCCCATACCAAAGGATGTTCTTTTAAAACATGTTTTCTTGGTGATATGGGTGATTTAGAAATGATTGGGAGAGAGAAATTCCTCATTTAATATGTACAATATGTTTGGTTCATGCCACTAAGCCAAGAATTTTAAATTCAACTGAATTTTAATATAACCAACTAAATCCTACAAAAAAAGAATACAACAATTTATGTTAGGGTTGTGGATTCAGGCATTGAAACAACACACCATGATATTTAAAATTT